>CM053616.1:23625137-23658002 GCA_028646535.1 Procyon lotor
TAACAGTGTACTGTGATTTTTGTAAGTATTATTTTCATCAGTGTTATTATCCTTCTTGAGGTTTGTAATAATACCTGAACTTTGACTACAAACTTGACGCTTGTAGTAATCTATCTTTTAATTTCAGTTTTGGAAAATTCTTAGCTATTATCTCTTGAAATATTTCTTCTTTCCATTTTATCTCCCCATTCTTTCTTGGATTTCGGCTATAAGCTTGTAGCCCTATCACTGTATTGTGAATACTCTATTCCATATTTTCCATTTTTAACTCTCTTTTACTTTAGTCAGGATATTTTCTTTGGAGCAGTCTTTTAGTTCTCTACATCTCTGTTCAGCCAAGTCTAATCTTTGGTTAAACTCATTATTTGAGTTATTAATTTCAGTTTTTTTTATATATTTTTATTTTACTTTAAGCATTTAACTTCATTTTGTAATTTTGTTTGCCAACATTATAAATTTTATCCTTTAATTACTGGAATAGAGCAGTAATAAACAATTTAGGTTTCTTTTTTTTGATGACTCTATTATTTTGATTCCCTATGAGTCTGTTCCTATTCTGTTTTTCTCTTGGTATTCTCTTGGTGGTCATGTCTTATCTTCTATATACCTGGTTATTTTGTGTTGAGTGCCAAAAATTATATATGAAAAAGGGTAGATTAAGGTGAGGCTCTGGTTTATGTTATTAGGAGTGGTGCTGGTGGTGATAGTGACAGGCAGCTAGAGTACTCTGTACTAGATATCCCAGATTGATTTTATCAGTCGAAGTTTACACTCATTGAAATCTGACTTTCAGTCCCTGATAAAGCTAACCTATTTCTGATTCACTCGTATTCCTATGGTGTTCTCCTTTGACATCCCAATGGCAGAGTTTATAGTATTTGTACAGGTCTAGTGATCTTTGAGGAGATTAGCACTCCAATTTTTGCCACTTAGTTATGTGAGTTTACTGAAAGCTCTTCTTGATTTCTCAGCTTCTCAGTATCTTCTTTTTAAATTGGCAATTAACTTAAGGAGGTAAGTGGCCCCAGATGCCGGAGCCATTCCCTGAGCTTCCTTCCTCTCTTGGATCTTGGCTTCATAATTTGACACTGACAATACCTCTCTGCGCCATCCAAGTGATAGTTTTCAATTTTTTTTGTGGTTATTTTCAGCAATGGAGTTTTTCTAAAACAAATCTAGGTTGCTAATACCAGAAGCAGACTAAAAACAAAATATTTTTAATGATTTTTAATATTTCCTGAATTTTCTACAAACATAATTCAAAGAATTAGACGAACTGTACATTCTGAGGAAACAGTCTCCACAAGACTACCCTACTGCCTGTACTTCAGACAGCAGCCACAAGTTTAGGGGTTTTCAAGACTGTCCTCATTTCAGACTGGTTGGCTACAAATTCAGGAGTCCCCACACACTCCCTAGGTTCAGTAGTTTGATGGAAAAACTCATAGAACTCCATAAAGTGGCATACGTATGATTATAGTTTTATTGTAGCAAAAAGATATAAACTACAACCAGCCAAAAAAGGAGCTGCATAAGATAAAGTCAGAGAGGGTTCCAAATTCAAAGCTTCCATGATTTTAGTATGCATTACGCTCTTGGTATTAATGTGACAATATGCACAAAATATTGCTGAACCTGTAAAGCTCATTTGAGTTTCAGTACCCGTAGTCTTTTTTTTTTTTTTTTTTTTGACAGAGCACAAGTAGGCAGAGTGGTAGGCAGAGGGAGGAGATGGAGGCTCCCCAGTAAGCAGAGAGCAGATGTAGCACTCGATCCCAGGATCATGACCTGAGCCGAAGATGGACGCTTAACTGACTGAGCCACCCAGTCCTCCCTCCAGAGGTTTTTAATGGGGTTTTTCATATAGACATGACTCATTGAATCATTGACTATGTAATTGAACTCAGTTTCCAGTTACTCTCTTTTGCTCAGAGGTCTAGCTGATATCCTATGGTTCAATCCTGTATTCATATGGTTGATCTTTCTAAAATATCCCTTCCCCATCTTAAGTTATCGTCTTAGCATAGACTGTCAGATATGTCCATGGGGCCCCATTACAAATAACAAATGTACTCCACTTAGGGAAATTCAGGGGTTTAAAGGTAGAACTGGATACAAAAAGGCCAACCTCTCTTTGGACTGAGATAAAATTCTTTATTATACAGAGGAATATTGTGGACATTGTGGGAGGATTTCAGTATGTTTTCTTTAGAGTGTTACCATTATTATACTACTGACTAAAATTATGCTTGAGGTGTTTGCCAATCAATATAGTATAGCTATATCAGTCTACACATGTGGCTGTTAAGTCATAAGGGTTATTTGTGGATATACTTATCAGAGTCTTTCCTGGTATTATCTAGTGAAATCATACTACAGCATTGACATATAGAGACAGTATAGTGAATCGTGAATTACCAAATACTTATTATAAAATAGATGCCACCAGTTTGAACCACCTAGTCCAGCCCATTTTAGTTAGGGATGAGTGGGGACTGGATTATTGGGGAGACGTTTAAGTTTAGTGTAATCTCCTGAGACCAACTGAAGATTTAAGAAAAGACCTGGAGTTTTTTGGTTCTGTTAGTGATAGAGGCATGTAACCTGCTTGCATGTAGCACTTTCAGAGCTGAGCGGGACACTGGACAGGAGATGTTTTTGCCTGATGAAAGAACTAGGTCCAAATACTTTAGTCTTGGGAACAGTAGAAGGGTGCCTGAAGGCAGCCTAGCACTGAGGGTTACAAGGGTAATAGAACTGACAGCCTTTGGTATTTACAGAGGGCTTAGATTGATGACCAGAAGTGTTTCCTCCTTTTCCTAGACTTTTTATCCCTCCTGGTCCTGTCAGGACCTCAGAGATTAAAATCAGTGCATAGAACATGGCTGCTAATGGAAACTGCCAAGCCTAACACATGGAAGCTTGAAGTGGGATTGACTTAAGTTGGAAAAGTATGTACATGTAAACAAAATGTTAATGAAACTACTTATGTGGTGGCTGAGTGGCTCAGTGGGTTAAAAGCCTCTGCCTTTAGCTCAGTTCATGATCTCGGAGTCCTGGGATCGAGCCCCATTATTGGGCTCTCTGCTCAGCAGGGAGCCTTCTTCTCCCTCTCCCTCTGCCTTCCTCTCTGCCTACTTGTGATCTCTCTGTCTCTGTCAAATAAATAAATAAAATATTAAAAAAAAAAAGAAAAAAAGAAACTACTTGTATCTGTTATGTATCCAATTTGGGATGCATATAAGAAGTGTATAAAATCTGCAGAAATTGATCTCTTCTCAATGGAACTTAATGTCCAGTAGGAAACAGAACTGTATCCTATATAGCTACCCATCCCTCACCCACAACATACCCAAGATATTTAGAAATGAACCAACATAGAACTGGAAAGTATTGAATATGAGCTGAGCAGAAAAAATAAAACTGGTATCATGTTTGCAAATTGGAATGTGGTATTATATTAAAATCTAGTTTGAAATCTTATATTCATGACATGGGCAGGGGGTATAAATGTGCCTGTTTTTTATAGATCTTTATTTTTATCTAGTATAGTAGATACTTATTAAAGGAATCATCAGACTTCCAATGTTTATTTGACATAAAGGAATTCTCTTTGTGTTATAAACTCCATTTACCCGCATACCTTGGAGATATTGAGGGTTCAGTTCCAGACCACTGCAATAAAGTGATTATTGGAATAAAGCTCATCAAATGAAATTTTTGTTTTCCCAGTGCACATAAAAGTATGTTTACACTATACTGTAGGATATTAAGTATGCAATAACATTATGTCTAAATAGTGTACATTCCGTAATTGCTAAAAAAATGCTAACCATCATCTGAGTTTTCAATGAGTTATAATTTTTTTTTCTCATCCACAAGAAATAAATCCTCATCTATTAAAATTTTATCATGAACAATTTAGTCACATCTTCAGGGTCTACTTCCAACTCTAGTCCTTTGCTTTTTCCACCATATCTGCAGTTGCTTCCTCCACTGAAAGCTTGAACCCTTCAAAGTCATCCATGAGAGTTGAAATCACCTTCTTCCAAACTCCTGTTAACGTTGATATTTTGACTTGGTCTTATGAATGACAGATGTGCTTAATGGCATCTAGAATGGTAAATCCTTTCCAGAAGGTATTCAACTGACTTTGCCCAGATCTATCAGAGGAATCATTATCTATGGCAGTTATATAAGACTTGAAAGCTAAAATTACTCCTTGATCTCTTGGGTTGCAGAAGAGATACTGTGTTAGCAGGCATGAAAATAATACTAATGTCATTGTACATCTCCATCAGAGCTCTTGGATAACCAAGTGCATTATCAGTGAGCAGTAATATTTTGAAAATAATGTTTTTCAAGCAGTAGGTTTCATCAACGAGCTTAAAATGTTCAGTAAACCATGTTTTAAAAAGATGTGTTGTTCAGCTTTGTTATTCTATTTATAGGACATAGATAGACTAGATTTAGCATAATTTTTAAGGGCTCTAAGATTTTTTGGTTATAAGTGAGCATTGGTTTCAACTCAAGTCACTAGCTGCATTAGCCCCAAACAAGAGTCTGCCTGCCCTTTGAAGCTTTGAAGCCAGGCACTGACTTTTCCTCCCTAGTTACGAAAGTCCTAGATGATGTCATCTCTCAATATAAGACTGATCTCCATTGAAATCTATTGTTGAGTGTGGCCACCTTCATTACTGTTATTATCTACATCTTCTGTTTGACTTGCTGCAGCCTCTTCATCAGTACTGGCTGCATTATCCTGCACTTTTCTGTTAGCAGATGCCTTTTTTTTTAAAAACCTCATGAATCAGTATCTGCTAACTTCAAACTTTCCTTCTGCAACTTCCTTACCTCTCTCAGCCTTCCTAGAATTGCGGAGTTAAGGCCTTGCTCTGCAGTACACTTTGGTTTAAGAGAATGTTGTGGCTGGTTTGATCCTCTCTCCAGACCACTCAGATTTTCTCCATGTCAACAATAAGTTTGTTTCACTTTCTTACCACTTGTGTAGTCATTGGAGTCATACTTTTAATTTCCTTCAAGAACTTTTCCTTTGCATTGACAACTGGGCTAACTGCTGGGCACAAGACACTGGGCTTTTGGCCTGTCTCAGCTTTTGACTTATTCACTAAGCTTAATCAATTTCTGGATTTTTTTTTTCTGGCTTTTGATTTAAAGCGAGAAACTTGTAACTCTTTCTTCACGTGAACTCCTAGAGGACATTGTAAAGTTATTAATTGGTCTGATGTCAATATATCATGTCTCGGAGAGTAGGGAGGCCTGAAGAGAGGGAGAAAGATGTGGGGACTGCAGTCAGTCGAACAGTCAGAACATACACAGCATTAATCACTTAACTTTGCTGTCTTAACATGAGCATAGTTTGTGGTGCTCTCTATGATTACAGTAGTAACACCAAAGATTAACTGATCACAGATCACCATAACAAATAATTAGAATTTTTGAAATATTGCAAGGATTACCAAAATGTGACACACAGACATGAAGTGAGCAGATACTGTTGGAAAAATGGTGCTAATGGACTTTCTAGTTGCAAGGTTGCTGCAAACCTTCGATTTGTAAAAAATAAACAAACAAAAATCCCCATAATATCTGGGAAGTACAATGTAGAAAAGCACAATAAAACAAAGTATGCCTGTATTACTTCAAAAAAGACAGGAAGATAATGATTTAGGATCGATTTCTTAACTATAATCTAGGAAAAGTGGAGATATTTATAATAGGGATAAATGAGCAAAAAGGGAGGGTGGGAAAAATATAGACAGTGTGGACAAAAAGCATCCCTGTTGCCAGGAGAAAAAAATCTGGAGAAAGCTTATACGTTTATGAGATTTTCTAGGTGACACACCTAGGCAAGCAATGCTGTATAAAATATTAAGCAGCTCTAATACTGACTGAGAAAATTTATGGAGTCTGAAGTACCTGTCTTAAATCATATCCACTGCTTACCTCTGTTTCTCACTCTTTAACCAAGCTTCTCTGAGGGCTTACGTTGTGCCTCTTTATTTCTTTGGATTTTGTGCAAGGACTAAGCTTTCAAGAAATGAGGAACACCAGGGTTAGAGTATTTTTTTTTTTTTTTTTCAGGGTTAGAGTATTAAACATAGAGAAGGTTATTTCCATGAGAGGGCGCACCGCTTTTGGTGGGAGCTGTTCATTTTGGATGCTGAGCTTGTTGTTGTATGGAAGAAATGGTACTTTGTTCCTTCATTCCCTCCCATTCTATTCTTCCATTTGTTCTTTCTGCAGTTATTTACCCAGCAACTTCTAGTTTGCATGTGATGTACTGGAAACCATGAGGGATGACAAGTTATGTGAAACCTATTCTCCAGCCTTCAGAATCTTTCACTGAATTTGGAGAGAAAAATAAATCTTGCAGTAAATCTTGCAAATAAATTTTGTTTATATAAACAGCTAATATATGAAGTTATGAGATAGGTGCTTGTTTAGTTGAATTAAAGAGTCATTAGTGAGAAAAAGAAAGAGTTATGTTTTATTCAAGTCTTCTTTTATTCATTCATCCACTAATTTCAGGGAAAAATACATTTATTGAGCAACTATTATGTACCAGCCTTTGTTTAGGCAGTGAGGCCTGGTGATAACCAGCAATTTTTATCTGAGTGGAGAAAACTGTAGATAATAATGTAATTTCAAGTATTATATTCTGAAGGATATGCATAGGTTCAAGAGGAATGAAACCATTCTAATGGAGTGAGATTTGAGGATGATGAGGGGGGAATTCTTTTACTTGAAACAATCAGGAAAGGCTTCTTCAAGGAGGTAACATTTGAATTGAAACCTGAGTCAAGTGAAATAGTCAGCATGCATGTTCTTCAGGAAGAACATTCCAACAACAAGGGAGAGCACCTATAAAGAAGCTTCTCAGGCAGTAGTAAACTTGGTAGGTCAAGGACTGAGAGAAGGGAGTGGTGGGATGTCAGGCTGGTTAGTGTGAAGAAGGAGGCGGAGCCTGACATGTAGAGTCTTGTAGACCGAGGAAGGAATTTGAGTTTGATTCTAAATGCAGTGGGAAGTTGGTAAAAGGATTTAAGAAGAAGAATGCAGGATCAGATTCACATTTTAAAATGGTCATTCTGCCAGCAGTGTGGATTTTTAAGACACAAAGAAAAGCAAAGAGATCAGTTAGTAGTTCAGTGAGAGATGCTGGTTGTTTGAGTAGTAGGAAGATTCCATGTATACTCAAGATCAAGGGAGAGCAGCTGAAGGATAGAGAGAGGGGGGAGGCAACACAACACGACCCTCCTGGCTTAAATAACTTGGTGTTTGGAGGTACTGTTTAATGAGTTAGGGAAAATTGAAGGATGAGTTTATTTGCAGAGATGATACATATTGAGATGTGTGAGATATTCAGTAAGAGCTGCTAGGTAGGGAGCTTGCTATATGTGCTCGAATTTATTAAAAAAAAAAAGGTCTGATTTGAGATTTAAAAAACTTCTATTGCATAAGCATATTAATAGTATTTAAAATTATGACAACTGAGCCCACTTTTAGGATAAAAGTATAGAGATAAAGAGAAGAGAACCCAAAGAGAATACATGAAGGAGGTGGAGCATATAAGGAGCCAAGAAGTTGCAGGGAGCTAGGAGAAAAACTAGGAAGGCAGGTTCATGCAAAGTGAGAGCAAAAGTATTATCCTATTCCCTATCCATTGGGTGTAGCTCTTTGAATCCTCTATCGTCCCTTAGTTCCTTTGTTCTTTTTGCTAAATGTCAGTCAATAGAGAGATCAAAACAGCAGTGTTTCAAGGAGAACATTTGGTGAGCACCTTTCCAGTATTCCAGGCAGAAAGATGGGGTACTGGGGCATGACAGCCATAGAAAAGAGGCTACATAACCCAAAATAGGGGGATTTGCCTATCTAGACTTGGGGAATAGCTATGGGACTCAGGATCCATATGTCAATGATTATTGATTAAGCTGCTTTCAGTTATATTGCACTTCTAGACTATTTTCCAACTTCTGTCTGCCTCAGGGGACTGGGCTGCATGGAATTCATCAATGGGCTTGTTTGCCCATGGCTTCTGGTTTGGATCAGCCAATGCAGAACCCTAGTAGGAATTGAGACAGTGGGTTTGGGATATTTATTCACCCAGTACCCACTGTGGTATCATCTGAGTCTGATTTTTCTCTAGCATAATTCACAGATCCATTCAATGAACCTGTCTCTATATAATTCTCTCCTTCCAGTCCTATCAGCTGCTCCTACCCCCATTACTTCAAGCCTAGGGACAGCAGCCAGGCTATCGCTAGCACTGGTGTTCTGTTGGTTTCTCCATATCTTGTCTTTACTTTTGAAAATAAATTTTCTATTAAATTTTCATCAATTTATCCTGATTCAAATATACTATGTTATTTGACACCAGATATACAGAAATTATGATCCAGTTGGAGCAATCAAATATTAACCAAACGTGTTACAGATTCCAAGTGACATAGGAATTCGGAGAAGAGAATAGGAGGTAAGAATGACAAGGATTGGGAGGTCAGGAAAAGAAGGCTTATCTAGGAGATGAGCTGAAACCGAACCCTACAGAATTTTATGAGGAGAGAGTTTTAAGCAGCTATGGAAAAGTGATCCAAGTTTTAGGTAAGGAGAGAAGTATGAGCAAGATCACTAGGTGGACTAAGTGTACCGTTTCAAAAAGTGGAGTTTTAGATCCACTCATGGTAAAATTTGTGACCTGTCCTTGTCAGACTACACATTCCATGTCCAAATGTGGTATAATAAAACGTATATTTAGCCTTTGTTTCTGGTACTGGCACAGGCTTCCTAAAGCCCTAAGAATGTTTTAAAATATAGAGATGTTTTCTTTGTTATTCATAATGGTGAGCCCTTCTCACCATGTCTGAGTTTATTCTACAGGTGAGTTGGGGTGGGGCCTCTCCATAGTTTCTAGGTCACCTGGGGACCCCATTTGTGGCTGGTGTATGAAGTGGGAGCAGTCTTATGAGACTGAGCCTTTTAACTTGTGGGAGCTGATGCTAACTCCAGGTTGGTAGTGTGAGAACTGAATTGAATTGTTGGTCACCCAGTTGGTGTCAGAGAATTGGTTGTTGGTATTGGGAAAAAAAAAAAAAATCAAGGCAAGCCAGTTATAATTTCTTTTACTTCACAGCAAAATACTCTGGACTCAAAACAGCGACAGGGACCAGTTGTGAGGCTTGCCATGGCCTCTTCCCAGTGGCTCTCAACAGCAAATCCATTTTCAGAGTCAGCAACCTGGCCCAGCCCGTAGTGCTCCAGGCAGGCCAGTTATGGTCTGGCTGTCCTTTGGACACCCCACAAGGCAGGGACATAACTGCCCTGTGGCCTAGCCATTCCATAGCACAGGAAGCCATTCATTAATAGGAAGCTTAAAGAGGATGAACACGGCAAGTGTTTTGCTTCCTTCTTTCTTTCTGTCTTTCTTTGTAAACTAGAAGGACTTTAGCTAATGCTCCATAAAAACCGGCTTAATATACAGTTATTACAAAGCTTCAGATTTTTGACAGATTAAGTGCTATTAAATCACCTTACTGTGAAGGCACTAAAAGGTCACAAGATGAATTAGTTCAGGCCATCTTCTCTCAGTCTTCAGCAACCAGCTCCATTCAGACCTCCTTCCCCCACCAAGAAAAAGAAAGAAGAATAAAAGAAAAAGGAACTGGAAATTATGACCCTCTAAATGTCTTCAGGATGGGAGGCTATGAAGAATGGCACTGCCTTGTCATGGGAGGCAGATGGGTTTTTATCAGCTTGGAGGACAATTTTCTACTTTATTTTTTCCCCCTTTGGTTGACTGTGATCCATAATGTTGCATTTTGCCCTTTAGGAAGAATTTTCCAGTTGACAGACTTGAGAGCCATAGCCTATCCCAGTGCTTGGGAAGAAAGGAGAAGGGACTTCAGCTGGATTCAGGATTTTTAATGATACAGTAACAACTGTTTCTTTAGAATTTCGTTTCTTTCTCTAGTTGTGCTAGGAGAACTAAACCCAAATTTATATAGCAGATTGCTTCTCATAAATGCAGTTTTGAAGGTTCTGATAGAAAATAAGGCAAAGCATTCTATACATTAAAGATTACTGTTGAGAAGCCAGGGTATGGAATACTGTCGCTGAAGCGTGGCAGGACGGATCCAGGATTACTAACAGCCGTAGTAGTTGCTGTAATTTGAAAACAGTAGCAGTGTTTATTTTTCTGCTTTTTTTACTTGCCTGGATAACCCCTTTACGGAAAAACCTCAGATGCGAAAAAATGACAGTCAGTCTGGGAAAACAGGAACATTATTTCCCATGATGGCAAATTTGGTAGTAATTTTTTCCCCCCACACAGGTAAAAATGAGACACATTCTAGGTTGGATCTTTGTGTGTAACTACCCTAGCCCCATCTCTCAGTAGTTGGTATCTCGTGTGGATATGGGGAGGGACTCCCTTAACATCCCGGGTCTTGGTCTAATAGCTTAGCTATGGCTGCCTTAAACCCATCCTGGGGGCCCCTCAGTATACTTCGATTATATGTGTATACCATTTCATATTGATCTGCTCTCTTCAGCTAATTTTTCATCCAGATCTTGCTAGGAAGATCAGACACTCTTGATGACATTTGAACATACACCCACAGAGACTCAAACTCACCCAAACATAAGCATTAGTACTTGCTTCCTGTGTCTCCTTGTTGTCTATTTAATCTTAAAGCTTCAGAAGCTGTGGTTTACTAACTGGGAGGAGTTTCAGCAAAAGACCTGTTTGGAGGGGGGTGGGTGGCACAGTAATCCTTCTGTGGACTTGGGTGCAGATTTTTGGTTAAGTTTAAACCTACCTTAGAGAGAAAATACAAGGTCCTGGATGATAGGTTGTTTTGAAGCAAGAGGAAATGAAATAAACATTGCATTCACTGTCCTCCTCCTGTGTTAGGTGTCTCCTCACGTATGGCTTAGGTGCTCTCATTTAATGAGATGCAGAGAAATCCCATGATTACCCAAAGTCATTTGGTCCACTTGCTGAACCTTTTTCTCTGACTCTAAAGGCCACACTCTTTGCCCAACACTACTCAGCCTCTTTAGACTTTATTCACTTACTAAGTTAGCATTTTAGCATTAGTTTCCTATAATGTGGCAGAGATTATGAGGCAGCTGGTCTCATCTGCTCCTCAGAAGCACACAATAAGCACATGAGACAGGCTGCAGACTGTCCCCTGTGGTGGTTGCACTACCCACATCTTACAGATGGAAGAGCTATGATCCTAAGAGGGTCACAGCTGGGGAGTGGTAGATCTAGGCCCAGGACTGCAGCTTTCAGTTCTCCACGCAGGATGTCTCCACTTACACCTGAATTGGTTGTTCGGGCTCCTCTTAACTTCTGTTTCCCTGCTCTGAATGTTCACATGGTAGCTCTGTTTCTCTCACATTACAGCAAGGGAATATGAAATGCCATATCTATTTACATGACTTCCTTGTTATTCTGGCTATCTTATAGATGAAATAACAGATAAGATTATCTGAGGGTTTCTCCTCAAAGAAAGTCCCAGTGAACAATTAACCCTGATGGTAGCATGGCTATAAACAGTATCACTTTTCTTCGAAGTGTTGGTTGAGATGGTTCATTAAGAGAAGTTCAAGAGGTATAATTGTAATTAACTCTATCACTTACTTTGAACAAAAATGATTTGATCAATGTATTTAAGAGTTCTGAGCAAGCCTTCAGATATTTAAGAGCCATCAAAGAAAATTAGAGAGAAGATGAAGGAAGAATACAGAAGGTTCAGGAAGTGTATGTACCATTTAGACTGAATAGCAAGCTCAACTTCGTTATTGTCAATAGCCAGATATTTTTATACCTATGCTTTGACCTTGGATATAATCTGAGATATAGCCTCTCTAGAACATTCACAGTCCTCAGGGCTCACTGCTGTAGATGGAGGGAGGCTCTGGTCTTGGATTTTGTCTGCTTGATGCTGATGCTTCCACCTGGGTTCCTGAAGTGCTCAATCTTGGTGGGAGTGTGTAGCACCATCTTACTTTCTAACTATCCCACCAAGGCCCTCACTCAGGAAAAGAGAGATAAGTAAGGCCTCTGCTGGGTTTTCTTCCTTGGATAACACATGCTACCAGAAGGAAGGTGGCCTGGTCTACTCATGCAAGGTTTCTTTTTCCAGTTCTTCTATTCCTTTCTTTCAGAAGTGTCCTATCCCAGGTCTGCTCTTGCTAATTTTGATCAGTCCTCTAACTCAACTCATATGCTCATTCCAGGAACCTCTCCTGTGTGTTCTAGATATTTCCTGCTTCCTACCTTCACAGTTGGGCTTCCTTGTCTGCACGTGTCAGTCTTCTGACCCCTGCCTCTAATACTTGGACCCTGTTTATTGAACGGCTGAATAGATGATTTCATTTCTTTATAGGTAGCATTTTGCAGGAGGGAAGGTTGTAATACATTTGAGTTCTAGCTGGTTAACTTTGTAACCCTTGAGAACTCATGCTGTTCTCCATGTGAAGAATAAGCTCTCAACCAAGAAGATATTTTTATACATTCCCATATGCACAGACTCCCTTACACTTCCTTTATATCACCTTTCCCTTATATATTAGCCCAAATCTAAATTCTTCTACAAACCTTATTCATCCTGTCTTCCTTCAAAATCTTACATCCTCATATTCTGGGTCGTTCAGTGGGCATTTATATATAATATTGTATTTATAATTATTATTTTCTTTAAATGTCCTATCTTCTCATTTGTGCTGTAAACAACTGTGGGATAATTGGTTCTAAGCCATAAACTTAGAGCAGTTTTTTGGTGATCATAGGCACATAATAAATGCTTGTTTTTGCTGTTATACTCTACTATTTTAGTTTTCTAAAGGAGGTGATAGTACCTGTCCATTTCTGTAGATGCCCACTTTCTCCAATTAGGGGCTAGGCTATGTAACTATCTCCCATAGTGCACAGTTCAGTGCATTGTCCACAGTAGTTGCTCAAAAAATACTTGCTAATGAACTTATCTCCATGGATTTTTGTTTTGAGTATCAAACAGCATAATGCTTGTGAAAGCTATTTGCAACAAAAAAAGAAAAATGTAAATGTAAGGGATTAATGCTGTGATTCAATGAACCCAGTTCCAGGCAGCATGTGATTTGATGGTGATGATTTAAATCCTGTAGGTCAATATGCAACAAATCCTTCTCAGATTCACTTCCTTTTAAAAGGCAAAATATTGTACAGGTTTATAATCTCACATTTCCTAGTTAGAAAGAGAAAAAAGTACACTTCTAGCTGAATGTGTGTCACGCTCTAGGGCCCTACACATCTAAATATTTAACAGGATTGCTTTATATGCCCTTATGCCGATGTTGCCGATATGTGATTTGGCTTTTGCCCAGTGGGTCCCTGGGCTTTTCATCATCCAGCGCATATATTGGCTGCAGAGTGCCTGGGCAGCAAGAATAGTGGGGTTGCTGAGGCATCGAATGCAATCAGAATGTTATTTAGAAAAGCTGGCTTGGCAGCCAAGCCTCGCACACATCTTTTATTACACTGTATCTTTGTGACATATTATTTCTGCTTCACAAGGTCACCTGACCCTGAATGGGACCTGTGGTCCATTGATAACACGGCCAGATGATGCCCGTGGCATGAATTAGGACTGGACACAGACAAGGATACATCTCGAAAAGTCCCTGCCTGCCTTGGCTGAGTTCTCACATTTCTCTTGTACTCCTTAGCTCTCCCTTTTCCTGTTATTGGTGTGGGAGGAGAGTTAGAATGGGCAGACAGTGGTTTAATCAAGAGCTTCCTTCCAAAATAGGAGAGGTGGGGATGGGGTGGGAATTGTAAGGAGAAGGTAAAATTCATGACTTCCTACATGGGAATTTTAGTTGTAAGATGAGAATCCATGTCCCAGCATCTCTGGTCATACTTCTTCCATCGACACTCTCTCTCTCTCTGCCTTCATATGTTTGGTTCTTGCCACTGGCCAGCTCCCTGCCACAAGCTCCGAATTCTACTAAGAAACATTTATATTCTTAGGTTTGATCCCCACCTAAGCAGAGAATGATCTGTTCTTTGACCAGTTCACTCAACTGCTACTTATTCAGCATCTACTGTGTACCCGGCACCGTTCCAGTTGCTAAGGAGGCCAACGGCAAACAAGACAGAGGTGGCCCTTTCCCTTGTGGAATTTATGTTCTAGTGGAGATGGACAGATATAATCATACCAATGAGTAAATAAATAATGTCAGTAATCATACATACAATGATGGAAACCTAATAAGGTGAATTGATTCCGTTTAGATTGAGGGTGGTGGGGGAGGACCTCTCTGAGGAAATAATGTTAAACTGAGATCTAAGGACAAAGTGCCAACAGTGCAAAGTTCCTGGAAAAGAGTGGCTCAGAGAAGACTGTGCGACATGGATGAGCCTTTTCTGAGAACAGACTGAACCCAGTGTCTGTGGAATGCCATGGCCAAAGGAAAGGTCAATTCAAAGGAATGAGCACCATCAGACCCTGCACATGCTTGTGAGTTACATAGGGAGTAAGGGTTTTATTTTATACAGATGGGAAGTTGCTGAAGGATTTTTTTTTTTTTTAATGGAGAGATGATGTGTTTTGACTTACATTATTAAGAAAAAAATCACTCATTTGTTTCCTTAATAGTTTTGGCACACATATTTATCGCTTACAATATAGTTTTACTTTTTAACTTTTATGAGTGGAATTGCACTCTATGAATGTTTTAGTGTCTTGCTACTTTTGTTCAAAGTTGTGTTTGTGAGGTAAAAAAGGAGAGGTTATTCTATATGTCAGGGTAATAGTTATCTTTACTGGGAAAGGAAAAGGTCACCTGGGAGCTTTTGAGGTGTTAGAAAAGACTTATTCCTTAACCCATTTAGTAGTTCTACTGGCGTTTGTTTTTTATGTAAGTGTTAAATAATAAAACTAGGTGTATAAATATTTCTGAATGTATTTATCAAATAAAAATTCTGAAAAGAACTGTCATTAGCACCACATTTAGTAAGTTTTTTCATCAAAGTCTAAATATAAAAATACCAAAGTCTAAATGTTAAAGACAATTTTCTGGGAAAGATTATCTTTCCTCTTACAATGGACTTTCAGAACAGGAAAGAAGAAAGGCAGAGAAAAGAAGGGTGTCTTCCTGTGTGGCATATGTACCCAAGGTGTGAGTGTGATGTGAGAAAGCCATGATGTCCTGTGACAAGCGTGCTGGGACGTCAGGAGACCATTTACAGTCTTAGCTCACTCACCAGCTGGCCTTCTCCCTTGAGTCACATCTGCCCTCTGAACCTAGTGTCAGCATATATGAATGGAGAGATGATCTGTCACATTACTTGGCACATGGTAGCTAATTTATATATATTTGTGTATTTGAAACTTTGATTGTAAATGATGCTAATGCTGAACTCCTCAGGACATCTCCAGCCTTCAGTTTCTTTTACTCTGCAGCCTAGGCTGGAGATCCTCACTCATATAGCATTTTGTTTCTACTTCAAGGTTAGAAGTAATCACAGTATGACCTGAGAGTCAACTGTGTACATATGGGCAGAATCCCAAGAATCTAGCATAGCTGTGGGTTCACGTTCAGCCAATGATTAACTGAAGACCTCCCTTTCTTCAAATGTATAGATTCCATAAGGTGGAGGCACGTGGGTGGCTCAGTGGGGTAAAGCCTCTGCCTTCGGCTCAGGTCATGATCTCAGGGTCCTGGGATTGAGCCCCGCATCCCTGCTGAGCAGGGAGCCTGCTTCCCCGCTTCTCTCTGTTTGCCTCTCTGCCTACTTGTGATCTCTCTCTGTCAAATAAATAAATAAATAAAATCTTAAAAAAAAAAAAAGATTGTATAAGGTGAGTTCAACTGAGATAAGGGTCAATATTATGGATATATTCTTATTGTAATATATTTTCAAATATATAGATTCAACAGGATTTAGAGTCAGATAGAACGGAGTTCAAATTCCTGGTGCTGGTTGGTAGCTGAGCGGTTTGGATCAAGTTCACCCCTTAGCTTGTATTTTCTGTATTTCTTCAGAGATGTAACTGGAACACCAGTATCAGTCTTGTAGCTTTATGACAATCAATGTGTGTAACACAGTGCAAGACACACAGTAGACTCCCAGTCCACATGAGTCTCCTCCCTGATCTACTGCTGCACAGGTCTCCTAAAATCAAACCAAGAGCTACAAGTTGAACAGGCCAGATGTCTCCACTGGCAGGTTGTTTTCATCATCAGCATCTCAGTGATAAACCAAAATGTCATTTGCACTTTGGCATGGGATACCCAGAGAGGGTCAGTGTATAAAAATAATATGATGTACCTTTCCTTTCAGAAATAAATGTGTTGTTTCACCAGGTACAATATCATCCTCCTTTTGTAGCACTGAGCTGAAGTGTAGCAGTATTTTTATTTTCAAAAATATATTTTCATGACCAATTGGGTGCATTCTGTCAGGCAGGGCAGCTGCTGACAGGTAGGCAAGGAAAAGAGAGGAATTATGCAGACATTTCGCAGTGTAAATGTTAGAACAACTCAACTGTATGTGTGTTCAGGAGAGTTCAGTAGCTCGGGTGAATGCAGCTCCAAGAAATAAAATGACAGCCTCCCTTAACCATTATGCTAATGGACGGGATGGGAGGCGCGTCTCTGTGAGAGCAGGCACTTGAGAGACAAGACTTCTGGGCTCACATCCCACTCCCAACAACATCTCCCACTGTGATCCTGGGCAAGTTGCTGAACTCCACTGTACTTTAGTTCTATTTCTCCATCTACAAACCCAAGCTAATAATAGTTACCTCCACTGCAGGGGTGGTACAAAGATTAATGAATTAATGAGCAGAGCGTGCTGTGGAGAGAAGGTAGGCTGTAGAAATGTGATCATTTCCACAAATCTCTGATTTGCACAGGGTTTGCCACAGCAGCTTTTCTGAATGTTAGGCTCAGTCCCCTCTTCTTCGCTGATAATGAACTCGTACATTCCATTTCTGCTCCTGTGAGATATGGATGCTCTTGTCCAGGAAGTGATGAGCTCTTCCATGGACTCCAAGCCTGTGTGCAGTGTGAAAATGATAAAGAGAGAGAGCCTGAGTCACAGAATGATGGAAATTGGAGAAAGATATGAGAGATGAAGGATCCTTAGCTTTAAAATAAATAAATAGCTTAACCGCCTTCACAATTTTACAGTTTCATCTGAGAGAACAATAAGCAGTGATGAGTGGGAATATTTTTACAAAATGAATGTCGCAATGCAGAGAATATGAAATAAATTAAGTCTCATTTTCAAATTTATTCATGATGTATTATACCGAGAAGCAGAATGTTATATGTACCAGGGTATGGGGCAGATAGTTCCCCTACTCTAGAGCTTTTATGGCTTCCTACCCTCAACAAAGGTTAGAGTTAAGAAAAAAGAAAAAAAAAAACTCAAGACAACTAATATCATCTGTAGATAAAAGCATCAGACATTCCAATCTTAGTAGCACCTGGGTGGCACAGTCAGTTGGACATCTGACTCTTGATTTCAGCTCAGGTCATGATCTCAGGGTTGTGAGATCAAGCCCCATATAGGGCTCATGTGCTGGGGGTGGAGCCTGCTTAAGATTCTCTCCCTCTCCTTCTACCCCTCCCTCCCTTCTTAAAAAAACAAAAAATACTCCAATCTTAGACCTGGGAAAACAAAGCTAAAGCCAAGCAACAAGCAAACAAAAATCCTGTTTTCAGACCAGGGTATGAAAAAATTCTAACAGTTGGGAAATGAAAAATAAATAATTCCATTACTTACATGATCCCATTCATTGGTCTTCATCTTGGAAAGTAAATTTTTGATAAATTTTAAAGATTTTAAGGAGAGAGAGACTATAGTCTTCATAATGATCTTACTTAGTTACAAAGCTAAAGTGGTGAGCTGGGGTTCAAACCCATGTCTCAGTCATGCCGATAACTGTGTTTCAGATGCCTGTCTCCAACTACCTGCAGAGAACAAGGCTGGTACTTAAGATGAAAAGAATTATCTGACAGCATTATATGTATCTGTTGCAAATGCATCCAAGCATCTGTGCATTCATCTAACTGTTCTCCAAGTATTTGACAGACACCATTGATGTACTCTGATCAGTGCTAGTTTATAGAGTTGAGCCAAGGTAAAGAAGAATATACCGTTTTCCTGAGTCTAACAAGCAGGACCCAGATTGCAAAGGCAAAAGGGTCACCAAGAGCATCCCACCCTGGAAGAACTGGGCTCTTATCCTAGAGTAGTGGCTGCTTGAACTTTGTTGGGTGCGGTGTCTCTGGGACCTGAGACTTTGATCCCTGCCAGAAGAGGATTCCCATTCAGTCCAGCCCCATCTGGAGTAGAGATGCTAAGATAATACTGAAGGAAAGGTATAAAATATATACTCTATTGAGTCTCTGTTACCATTTCCTTATCAAAAACATGAGTAATAAAAGAAATTGCAGTCTGGCAGATAAAAGAGAAAGCTAAGGGAATTTAGTTTACTCATACTCTAGAAAACCATTCTAGTCACATTCACACTAATCCACTGATCCCCCAATATTAAGAGATCGAACCCACTAGTCCTGCTGCCATTTGCAAATGGACCTGGGAATAGGAAACCCCAAAAAGGTGCTTTTTATGCCCATGTCCTAGTTTTTTCAAAGACAAACTCTGTGTGGTGTACCAACATGCTTTCCTATGTCATTTACAATCCTCACCGAGGTATTTGAGCATGGAAGAATAGGGGAATGAAATCTTTTCACCTTTATGTGTCTAGCATTAAATAAGGATCAAGAGATCCAAACAGTCGTCATTGCCTAAAATAATCAATGATGACAACTTAAGAAAATTCCTTCTGCATTAACCTTACCAGTATATACCGGATTGCAGCACTCTTTTCTCTTTTGAACTCACAGAACTTTGACTGTTCTACCTACCTCACACAGAACCAGGCGCTCACTTTATGATTTGTATCTTTCTTTGGTGCTCTCTTGGTTCCAGCTGCTATAACAAAATACCATAAAATAGGTGGCTTAAAAACAATGGAAATTTATTGCTCACAGTTCTAGAGGCTGGGAGTCTGAGATCAGGGTTCCAACATGGTCAGGATTTGGTGAGGGCCCTTTTCTGGATGGGCTTCTGGACTTCTGGCCCTTTTCTGGACTTCCAATTTCTTGTATCCTTAACATGATGGAAAGAGAGCTAGCTCACTTTCTGGCCTCTTCTCATATGGGCACTGATCTATCCATGAGAGCTGCACCCTCATGACCTAATCACTTCCCAAAGACCCCAACTCCAAATACCATCACACTGGGGGTTAGATTTGAACATATGAATTTGGGGGGAGGGAGCACAAACATTCAGACTATAACAGTTGCTGGTTAAAGTTTACATATTTATTGAATTTTTTTACTATTATACAATTTGTTATTTATTCATACCTTAAATCCTAAAGCAAACTATATGGACTTTATGTCAAAGATTGCATCTTACGTATCTTTGTTCCCCCTCACTCCCCCGTATACGCTATGCCTTGAATACTGAAGATGCTTTAAACATTTAGTTATTAATTCACACAGTTAGTTAATCTGCCTGATGCTGAGGCCTGGCTTCATGTAAAATTCTGATACCGATAAAGTTTGTCTTTGGTGTTCTTTCATCTAGCTCTCAAGTGCCAATATTTATGTAATTCTTCCAATACAGTCCTTATTCCCAAGGTGCTACAACCAGCTCAGAACTATAGGCTAGTGTGAAAGCAATCCCGATCACCATCTTAGCATTTCTTATCAAAAGTTATGAGTGGTCTACTCATTCATCTATTTATCCATCCATTCATTCTTTTGTTTATCAACAAATTGTATTTTGTTCATAAACAGTTTAGTGGCTACTGTTGTGTGCTCGGCTGGTGCTAACTGGCTGGTCTAGCCTGATACTAGGGATTCAGTAGTTGTAAAAAAGAGAATAATTGCTGCCCTAGTGGAGCTTATGTTCCAGTAGCAGAAGTTGACACTAATTATGCAAAAATATCCATAAGTAAGGCCATTTCAGATAGAATGAGCAAAACAGGAAGATGCATAAAAACACTGGGGAGGTCACAAAAAGTCTCTCCAAGGAGTTGACCCTTACGATGCAACATGAATGGCAAAACATGTGTCATGCAAGGATCTGAGGGGAAATCATCACCTAAATCTCAGAATTTAGGGGGAAAAAAAAGGGAGGTTAGCTAAAGTATAATTGAGGAAGGGATGTTTCATTGGGGATGAGTTTGTCTAAGCCAGCAGGAAAGAGAGCATGTGAACCTTGCAAGAGACAGCCAGGAGTCTTTATAGTAATGGGCTAGAGAGGGCCAATAGAAAGGGTTAAGCAAGGGAATGAGGAAGTTGGATTTACAGCTTTTTGTTTTGTTTTGTTTTTCTAGAGAGGAAAAATTGGAGGAGGGGCAGAGGGAAAGGGGAAGAGAGACTCTTAAGTAGGCGACACGCTCATCATGGAGCCTGACCTCACAGCCCTGAGATTGTGACCTCAAGAGTCAGATGCTTAGCTGACTGAGCCACTCAGGCACCCATTGGATTCATAGTTTTAAAATTTGTCTCTGTCTGCTGTTTCCGTGGGTTCATTTATTCTAAACTTGCATTGTAAGAATTGATGAGTGAATAGAAAATTCTCTTGCTAGAAATTTTCTTTTTTTTTTTTTTTTAAGATTTTATTTATTTATTTGATAGAGATTACAAGTAGGCAGAGAGGCAAGCAGAGAGAGAAAGAAGCAGGTTCCCCACTGAGCAGGGAGCCCAATGCGGGGCTCGATCCCAGGACCCTGAGATCAGCCAAAGGCAGAGGCTTTAACCCACTGACCCAGGAATTTTCTTTAAGGCCAAAAAAATTTGTTAACCAAATTTTTTGCAAAAAGTCAGAGAACTTTATCAAAGAAAACATTTAGCAAGCTCACAACAGCCTCTGTTACAACTGTGCGCATCTGGAATACATGTCACTATTCTATGCATGTCTGTAACTTTTTAAGTTTACTATTTGACTTTGAGCACGTCACAAACTCTCTGGGCCTTAAAAATGAGGAAGTTTGAACGAAATTATTTCTAAGATCTCTTTCAGCTCTAATATTTTATGACCATGAAATTAGTGCATTAGAAACTGATTAAAATCTAAGAAGCTATAAAATATTCTTTCTCTTCAATCTTGTCAGTGAAATGAATCAGAGATATTACCACTATTCATGATGATCAACATGTGTGCAGCATTTTATAGTCCTCTAAAGATACACCTATTGTGCCCTTTGAAGTCACATAATACTGAGAGTAAGAATTAGTATTATTTCTATTTGAGAAGTGAGAAAATGGATGTTCAGAAGAATTTTTTTGTTGTAAAGAAGATAACTAGCCAGTAAAAAAACCAAGGACAGAACCAGAAACTTACTGTTTTAGACAAATCAAGAAAATTGTGCTTTATGCTTCCAGGGTTTATTTTGATAACTATATAGGCTTATCTAATTCATCTTCCTTAACATATGGTCATACCTGGTTTCTTTCTTTGCTCACTTACAAACAGCTATGCAGAGGGACCTTTTTTCAAAAAGATATTTATTTATTTATTTATTTACTTATTTATTTAGAGCGGGGGAGTGGTGGGAGGGGCAGAGGGGGGAGGAGAGAATCTCAGTCCAACTCGGTGCTGAGCACAGAGCCCAATGCGGGGCTTGATCTCATGACCCTGAGATCATGACCTGAGCCGAAATGAAGAGTTGGACACATAACCGTCTGAGCCACCCAGGCTTCCCTTAGAGGAAACTTAAGGTTAGAAACCCTGACCTTTCTTACAGTTCAAAATATATGAAAGCAGGAGATAAGGATCACTGTGTTAAACCCACCCTATTTGTCAAGGTCTAACATACATGCTCTCTGTAGTTACTCTTAAAGTCATTGATGAAATTAGCTTGCCGCATTTTTACTCTTTTCTCTATGGAAGGGTAACTTTTGAGTGTAGGAAACAGATGCATATGTATCTTTTTTGAAGTTTCATTTTGCTTGAGGGGTCCTCCTGGCCTTATCCCACTCTTGTATGTTGGTGTGTGCACACAGATACCCCCCTCCATCAGCACCATTTCAGACTTTGTAAGCCTGTGTGAAGACAGAGACCTGCCACTCTCTTCTCTGACTTGTGACAGCGTCGCTGCCAGTCGAGAGTGGAGGAGTTTTTTGTGTATTTTCCTTATCACTCCTTCTTCCTTCTAGGTATCCTTTTTAAATTTGACTGCATTTCTTAGCTGCTCTTAGAGTATTAATGTGTTGTGTGCTAATTACTCCAGAAATGCAAAAGTTTATATCACATAGATCATATATGTTATTATATATGATGGATCCAAACTCAGAAATTAAGCATAAAAGCACATAAAATTATCCAAGGATTGAATTCAAATTATATTAGGATCACCTAAAAGAATTTGGTAGTAGAAATATTTCAAAGATAAACCTGTTGAAATGGCTTATTTTTTGACAGCCCTTTCTGGAAGTTCAGTGGTTTCTTCCCTGCCCCCTCCCCCTTTCCTTCCTTCATGTCAGCCTGAGCCATGTCTGAAATTCTTGAACCTACCACGCGCCTGCTGTCTTTATATATATACTCAACTCTCCTGAGGAAAGATTTCAACTTCATGGCAAAACTGAAGAAAGCATGTCAGAATGCTGTCGGAGAGAGAACCTTCTTTTCTACAACTGTTTTTGGATGCCAGCCAAAATTTCCCTTTCTGGCTTTTACTCTTGACACTGTCTCCCCACGGAGTAGAAGGGATATTTTAGCTACTGGCAGGTTTTAACAGTGCCCCTCAATGCCAGCATGGGCCGTCCAGAATTCAGAGCACTGACTCTATCTTCATGTCGATATTAAATAAGCATGCCATTTAAAGACAACGCCGGACAACTTTTCTTTTGAGGCTATCTGGGGAGATTTTTTTATTTTATTTTATAAAGGGTTTTATATAAGACATCAAATAGTTATGAGGAACGTGGCTGTGCTTTTTATAACACAAGAAAGGTTAAGAGCAGAAATTTTTATAGACACTGTAAGAACTTTCAAGGGACTAAAAGGCTCAGTGGACTCTGAAGACAGATTTCACCTTCAGGAAGAGGAGTCAAGTTCACCTGAGGAATCAACAAGTTACAAGAGTTGGGATCTCTGGCTAGGTCCCAGTTGTTGATGGGGCTCTCCCTCTGAAATCTGCTTTGCAGTTAATCCGAAGAGTATTGTTTCATGTGAAAAGATTTTGTAACAGCACAGTGTACAGGATGCTGGTGTCTGGGAACGGTCAAATAGTATAAGTTAGGCTCTGGATTTGCTGCAAAGAAAAGTGTTATTTTATTTTGCTGGTCCTCAGCGCCCCCAACAAAAAGTAACTATACTGTGTGTGTGCATATAGGTGTTTCCTTGGAGAGGAATTTTTCTCCATATCATTTTTTACCCTCCTTCAGGCCAGAGACTCTCTGTGTTGCACTATGGGCTGCATGTAGAAGATAAATACTAGCTAGGTGAAGTTCTCTCAAGTAGGCAGAGGAGCTAGATGTAGAAAAGACAACCTCTGAGAAAAAGAATGGATTTGGCATGAAGACAGAGTAGAAGTAAACTAAGAAATGTGATGTGAGAATAAAGATTGAGATCATTGAAATCAAGTTGATTTCATATACAGTTAACTGGAATGTCTATTTCAATCAGGACACATTCTCAGAAGTTGAGAGGGTTACATGCTAATATAACTTAAACTGAATTATAAGGAATGTTTAGCTTGACACTTTGACCAAATGAGTGGCCTTTGATTTTGGCCAGGACAAAAGGAAAGAATTAGTTATATTAACCAAATGGAAATTACTGCTTATTCTATCCTTGGAATTCTTATTTCAGAAGAGGATCTATTTGGTGAGAGCTGCCACGGTCTGAACTGCAAAGCCCAGGCAGCTGATACGGTTTCTTTCCCACCACCCTTCCCAACAACATTCAGACTGGAAGTCAGATGACCTTGATAGTTTTCTATAAGAGAATTTATGGAGAAGAGCAATTTCCTTCACGTGAATATGAGCTGCTCCACAGTTTTGTCTTTAGCAGTGATGTTTCCCAACCCCAAGTCTTTATCTTCTCTGATTTTCAAAAAGCTCTTGAAGGATTTGTACAAGTTTTATTTCTAGCACATTCATACATCACTGATTTCCAACTCATATTTAATTCTTCCTCCTTAAGTCCCTTATATTCATATCTATGGTTCACCTGTTTCTGGATTATGTACTGTAGTAACTTTTTTCGTTTAGACCAGAAATGACTTGATATTGTACTTTGGCTCCAGCAATAGAGATCACACTAGTTTTATTCAAGGCCACATCACTCTTTTGCCCCATATTAACATGTTTTTACTCATAGTTAGGAATTTTTAAATTAGTAATAACTTAATGATAAACTGATAGGTGATTATTTTAAAACACTTAACTACAAAAATAAATACAGGAAAAATAACAATAACTTAGAACCTTTTTTCAGAGATAACTTTGTTGAAAATGAATATATTTATTTCCAGATTTTTTCTGTAAATATATCTAAGTTTCTTTGTACGTGTATATATGTATGTGTATATATATAACTAATATATATACACAGAGCCATATATATATATACACACACACACTTATGTT
Organism: Procyon lotor; assembly: GCA_028646535.1. Lineage (NCBI taxonomy): Eukaryota > Metazoa > Chordata > Mammalia > Carnivora > Procyonidae > Procyon > Procyon lotor. Next base: position 23,649,831 of record CM053616.1, read on the forward strand.
CTTAATAAAATCTAACCTATATATCTTGTTATTAAAATATTTTAATATTTAATATTTTAAATATTTTTTTAATTTAAAAAATTAAATTTTTTAAAAACACATTTTAGGGATGCCTGGGTGGCTCAGCCATTAGGCGCCTGCCTTCAGTTCAGATCATGATCCCAGGATCCCGGGATCAAGCCCAGCATCAGGCTCCCTGCTCGGCGGCAAGCCTGCTTCTCCCTCTCCCACTTCCTCTACTTATGTTCCCTCTCTCACTGTGTTTCTGTCAAATAAATAAATAAAATCTTTAAAAAAAATAAAATATAAACACATTTTAGCAGAAATAACTTTATATGTGTAAATGAATTTATATACCATCTTTATTCAGTATTACATCAGATAAATATTTGTAGACTAAATTTTCCTCATATTATGCATCAAAAGCATGTCAGTAAATATTCTAAAAGAGTGTTTATTTTTTATTTTATTACTTTCTATTTAATTAAATTTTATTTAGTTTAGCACATATAATCCTTCCATTTTTTTGTCTTTTGCTGATACATATAATACCATAATAAGAAATCCCGCAGATGCGTTTCACATGCACAGTGTTTTTTGAATTAAGTTTATTTTTACTGATAAGTTTGTAAATTATAGTTCAGTTTTCAGTTTATTTGAATTCTGCCAGGCTGTGGTCCATTCATGTCTTTCATCTACTTTTCTATTATCTTTTTTGAAATGTCTATACATGTCTTTAACTCATTACTTTTATTTTTCCTATTAATTTGTAAAAACACATTTATATTAAGTATTTTCTTGTTGTCCTTTGTTTTTAATTTGGCTTATGATGTTTGTTGGATTTCAGAGCTGTTCTGTTTTTTTATACAAACACACATTGTTTCTCACCCCCAAGTGGCTTTTTTCTGTAAGTTGTATGCTTACAAAAATCTCTCTTATCCTAGGAAGATATCAATACTCTCTGATATTTTCTTCTAGAATTCTATTGTCTTGTAAAAGAGAAAGGTTTAATACTTTGATATAAGAGTTTTTCTAATTCACCTTATTGGCATTTATAAAATAAAATGATTCATTCTTTTTAGCATTGATTTGTAATGTTTTTCAAATCTTTCTCTAGTTAACTGCTATTATTGTCTCTGAGAATTTTTTTTTTTCTGGGAGAAAAATTTCTCAACCAAAATATTTGTCAACCAAAGGTATGACTATGAGCCACTGGTCCCACTCTAGGAACTTGAGTTTGTAGTCTGCAAGTGGGCTTCTGATGCATATTCTCAGCTCTTGCTCTTATTCTGGAGGGCAGATTGTCACCCAAAGCCCTTTGACCTTCTCCACCAACTGACTCATAGTCTGAGGTATATGAAAAAGTACACATTACAGGAAGTCTTTCTTATAGCTCTTCTCCTTTTCTTTCCTTAACTCATCCATCAATTCCAGCGTTTTCCTGGTGAGTGGACTAGTTCTATCCCTCAGGATGCCAATTACTGCTTCCTATACTTATCTTTGAAACTTTTCCCTAGACTTTTCAGTCCCCCTCTACTGCTCAGTAGTCTGGTTAATCTGGATCTTTTACTCATGAATCAATAGGACCAATAAGGAGAATAGCTTTTATTCTGATGTGCTGACACACCTCCTAGATTCTAGCTCCTTTTCTTGGGGCCATGGTATAGAGCCATGCTATCCACTATGGTAGCCGTTAGCACCGTGTGACTACCAAGAACTTGAAATGTGGCTAGTGTGAATTGAGATGAGCTTTAGGTATAAAATACACACTGGATTTTTGAAAAATTGTAAAATAGTTAATACTTTATGTATAGATTATATCTTGAAGTGATGGTATTTTGTAAATATGGAGGTCTATAGACTAAACATTTGTGACGGTCCCTCCAAATTCATATGTTGAAACCTAATCCCCAATGTGAAGACTTTGGGAAATGGTTTTTTGGGAAGGTGATTAGGTCATGAAGGTGAAGCCTTCCTACATGAGGTTAATACCCATATAAAAGAAACCTAAGAGGGGCGCCTGGGTGGCTCAGCCGTTAAGCGTCTGCCTTCGGCCCAGGTCAGATCCCAGGGGCCTGGGATCGAGACCCGCATCGGGCTCTCCGCTCTGCGGGAAGCCTGCTTCTCCCGCTACCATTCCCTCTGCTTGTGTTCCCTCTCTCGCTGTGTTTCTCTGTCAAATAAATAAAATCTTTAAAAAAAAAAAAAAAAGAAAAGAAAAAAGAAACCCAAGAAAGCTCCTTCATCCCTTCTGCCATGTGAGAACACAGCAAAAAAGATGACCATCTGTGAAGCAGGGAGCACCTCATCAAGCACTGAATCTGTCAATGGCTTGTTCTAGACCTTTCCAGCCTCTAGACCTGTGAGAAATAAATGTCTGTGTTTTAAAAGCCACTAGGTCTATGATATTTTGTCTGAACTGACTAAAATAATTAATAAAACTTTATTTTTAAAATTAATTTTAGGGCCACCTGGGTGGCTCAGTTGGTTAAGTGTCTGACGCTTGATTTCAGCTTTGGTCAAGATCTCAGGGTCGTAGGATTAAGCTTGGAGTCAGGTTCCCCCTCAGCAGGAAGTCCCTGCTTGAGATTCTTTCCCTCTGCCCTTCTCCCCCACTCGTGCTCTCTCTCTCTCTCTCTCAAAATAAATAAATAGATCTTTAAAAAATTTACTTGTCTCTTTTTACTTTTTTAATGTGACTACTGTGAGAATTTACAATTATATCTGATTCACATTTGTGGATTGCATTATATTTTCATTGAATAACACTAGGTGTTTCACTAGTCTCATTTTTAGTGACATGGCTGCATTCTTGTAATCAAGAGAAAACCTTCCCATGTTCTAGAAATAGATCTCCAGCTTTTTGGTCGTATGGATGTCCTGAATCTTTATAAACAGATGCTTACTGGAGATTTTATTCCCCTTGTGTATGTTTTCTTAATGCTGGTTTCTGTTGCATTGGTTAAAAAAAAGTGGCTATGTGATCCTGCTTCTTTCTGCCCCAACCAGGTTCTTAGCAGTGTGTGTGTGTGTGTGTGTGTGTGTGTGTGTGTGTGTGTGTGTGTTTGTGTGTGTGTGTCTGAGAGAGAGAGAGAGAAAGCATGCATGTTCACATATTCTTTCAGCATAATTCAGCAGAGAGGGGCATCTTTTAACTTCTTTTCAATCAGATGTCAGGTAATTGTGTAAAACTATAGATTCTTTGACACGACATTTACTCAAAGTATGTATTCTCTCTTTCTGTATTACTAAGAAGTGAACATGGCATGGTCTTTGAAGCCAGAGGGTCCTGATAGCAAACGTGACACCATTGAGCTTTGTGGTTATTACACACATCATTTACTTTCTCTTAGCCTCAGTTTAACCCATCTGTAATAAGGGTAATTATAATTTTATTGAAAGATTCTATTACTCTCATTGCACCTGGCCTAGACCTGTCTTTACTTCTCTAATTTCATGAACTTAGACCCACTTGGCACAAGATGACTTGTCAGTAAACATGTATTTGGTATGTGATCCTGATATTCCAAGTAAGAGTTGAATGACTTGCTAAGGGGGCAGTATGCCCTCATGGTTCTTCGACTAGGCCCCAATTCCAAATACAACTGTCAGAATTTTATATATTTTCATGCAATAGATTATACAGAAAATAACGATTCAGCATGCCAACTTGGCATCAGGAATGCCTACTGCCCAAGGGTGATGTCAATCCCTTTAGGAGATAGGAAGAATGGATTTGCCTTAAGCTTCCTTCTTGAAAGAGGCCAAGAAATTTCAAAGCTTTTAATTTTCGCCAAATAGAGCAAAAATGCTATGAATCTCTTACATACCCTCATAAAAAATGGGATTTCAGAAAGACATTTGATGAAATTATCATAAACGTGAGACCAATAACTGCTTTAAACAGGAACAGCAGACCTTCTTTCTGCCAAAGGTGCAATGTGTGTGGAAACGATTGTGGGGCAGCATGTGGCCATTTTGGAATGAGGAAATAAGGAATAACGAACGAATGGTCAAATGCTCTGACTGGATGGGTAACACTCCAGAAGGTCTAATGTTCATGCCCATTGGAAGCCAGCGCTTTTTGAATTCTGCCAAGTTTGGGAATCTCTGAACTGACCATTTTGGGCTATTTATTCATGTCCATCAAGCTATAGAATGTCAGCAAAATGAAGAGTTTGAGGTACAAAGGAGACTTTATCTCGGATAAAGAAAAAATGAATCTTGTTGATTTGGAGCTCTGGAAAATCTCCCTACTGGTTAATACTTTAAAGGAGGGTAAAGCTTCTAATATTGAATGGTGCTCGTGCACCAGCAGGTATTGCTGCTCTCTGGTCTTGGTATATTTATGTTCTTTCTTTAGTTACTATTGTTTATTATTTTTTTCTCTCTGTTTTAGCTCCAGGCTCTCAGGATTAAATCGTATAGCAGATGCGAAGAAGTCTAAGGTATTTACATAGGAAGATAAGTAATTTGGGTAAGGCCCCAGGGTGTACGCACACAAGAATTTCACAGTGTGGAAACAGTAGCAATGTTAGGTAAAGGGAGGACCTTTTTTGGATTGGGGCTCTGCTACAAAACAGTCTAACATAATTTTGCATTAGATGAATTATTAAGTTTCACATATATAATATTTTCAAGGATTTGTAATATTTACGTATTTATCTATGTGTATGCGTCCTCTTCACCAGGTCTAGTTTTTCAGAGAAGTTGGTTTGTGCAGTTGCCCATTTGGTATGATTTGAGGGCCATGGATGGTGAGCTTCTTTTTCAAATGATATGCTTGACCAGTCTGTCACTGAGATAAAAAATTGTGCTTCTTTTGAAGAAGCAGCCTAACACGGTGGAAGTAGCGTGAGCTTTAGAGCTAGTCAGAACTGGCTGTGAATCCCTTCTGTGTCGTTAACTAGTTGTGTGACCTTGAGCCTCAATCATCTCTCCTACGAAATGGGGAAAATAGCTAACCTGGCAAGGTTTGAATTTGAAAAATTCACTGAATATACTGTGCCTACTAAATAGTAGGAGCTCAAAAAATGATGGTTAATAGTACTGTTCACACTGCAGCAGACACTCTCATTATCTTTCTAAGCAACTATAACACCAACTATAATACAGTAACCAACTAACCAATATATAACTGATATAATAACCAAGTAGCCAACTGTAATATTCTTTGTCAGTAGCCCGTGGTTAGCATTTAAACACTGTTTCCTACATCTTCCTCCTTTCTTGCTAGCTAGCCTATAAGGGCAGAATTTTCCAGCTTTTCCTTCTGTTGTCTCCCCTACAACCTAAGGCACAAATCTGAACACATACTAGGTACACATTAAGTATTTATTAAATAATTATTTTTGCTCAAACCTGAAGCTCCAGCTAGTCCCCGAAATGACTGTTTATGCCGCTGGCAGGATGGACCTCAGCAAAAGTCTGGCTCTTCATTACCTATATTTCCATGTCTTTGAGCAGGAAGGAATACTTGCTCATAATTGTCCTTTTAAGCTCCTCTTGTGACTTTGAATGTGCCCTGAACCTCTCTCCTCTCTCGTTTCTTTGTAATGTAAAGTCTTTTGTATGCTTGCTAATTTTCGGTGCTCCTTATGTACGTCATCAGTTTTCCATTGTCAGTACATTTCTGCAATTTACCCAGGTACATGGTTCACCCCCTGTACACCATCAGCTGTTTCTCCCTCATCTCAGATCTGTGTTTTTGCATGAGGATTGGCTGGTGTCTAGAAAATAGAATGCCAGCTTTTATAATATCTCTTGAAAGCAGCCCTCCCTATATGCCTCTTATCTTTTCAAATATGTAATTTAATAATATGTTCCTTCTTTTTTTATCTCTCTCAGTGAAATGATACCTTTAGAACATAATTAATACCTTACATTTGTATGGTGCTTTGAGCTCTTCAAAGAATGAGTTCATCTATTATCACACTGTGTTTTTTGGTTTTTTTTTTTTATAATATCCCCTTGAGTAGGTGGAACGGGCCATTGTTATTCTCGTTCAGAGATGCAAAAGTGGAGGTAAAGAAAGGTGAAATGATTTTCTGAAGGCTACACAGGTGATTACTGACAAGCTTGGGATAAAAAATTCTACTTTTCTGACTGCCAGCATCCCCCTTTTCTTTATCTGCCTCCTGCACCCCGTAACACAGTTGCTCACCCTCAGCACTGGGATTTCACTCCGAGGCCAGAGTGGCGCGGTCGCTGTTGCCACCCCAGAGCCCACTGCCTTGCTGTTTTCCCGTTGAGTTATTTCTCCATTTATCATCCTATTGTGGCACCTACGGTGGCTCTAGACTCACATGTAGGAAGAAGACCTTTTAAACCTGCCATAAATCAGATACATTTTACCTTGCTGTTGTCTGTGGTCTTTGAAAAATCTATTTTTTAGTTAAGACATTTTTCTTAGGCAAGTAAAAGTCTCTTCCTGCTTTAATGAAAACATTAAGCTCTATTCAATGTCATCTGATTTTCCCTATGTGATGAGGTCCGTCTGCAGAGTGAGTGTGTCTGCCCAACTACTACTGATAAGGTGCATTGACTTCCATTACCCTCACCCCACCCTCAATTCTGACCTCCCCCACCCTCTACCTCCTCAAGTGTTATGTTTCTAGAAATTTATGGAATCCGTCTGCATCAGCAATAAAACACTGCATAGATTGATCAAAGCTCCCTCTGTACTTTTCTTCATCTATCTCTGTCCCATTTACCTGGAAGGAAAACAAGAGTCAACATACCGATTATGCCACCTCAATGAGAGAAAAATAACTGTATTTCTCAAGAGAAGGTCAATCTGGCAGTAAGACAAATGCCTAGGATTTTGAGAGGGTATAGCTCCACCAGATACTCATGTCTATCCTTGGGCAGCTCACACCTTATTCCTTAATGGTACTCAGTTTGGGCATTTGTGGTATTTAAGCTCTCCAGTAAGATGTGGCAGTTGTATCTAGGTTATGAAAAGCAGCCTAGGGTTTGGGCAAATGCTTTTAGAGGATGCAAAGTTAATTAGGTGTGGAAACAATGATCCAAGTATTTCAGGCTCAAATGTTGCTTTATTCTGAAATGTTCATATAGCCAAAGTGGGAAGTATTGCTCTTAATTTTTTGTTTACCTGCCTTAATTTCTTATCATTAAAAAAAAATAACAGCTGTGTGGTCTATCTTTGATGGCAATAAGGACATTCAAATTTCTCTGCTTGTTGAAGACAATAGGGGATGAAGGTAGAACAAGTGTTACGTGTTGGAACGTCCCTTGTATGACCAATTTGTGCTAAGCAATGTGAGTGTTATGGTAAATTGAGTTCTACCTTGAAGGCTTACAGTCAAGTTTTTTTGAGATAAGAGAAATGAGCAGTGTGAACACACATTGTCAAAACCAGGACTAGTGGGTGCAGGGTCTGGGTGCAGTCAGGCTGTAGTGTGCGTGGCTGCAGAGATGAGACCGCTTCATAGTGGAGGTATCGTAATGTCTTCTGTGATGGGTAGTAACACTTGGACAGATAGAGGGCGGGGGAGGGGTGTGTGCATTTTTGGCCAGATGAATGGCATGATCAAAGGCAGGGAAGCTGGAAGGACCTTGACATTGCAGGAGACCAAGGGGAAAATGGCTTGTGTGGGGAAGCAGTCAGCTCCTGTGAGACCTTGAAAACCTCTAGAAATGAAGCCTCTGAGGACCTTTTCAAAGATCTTTCCTTTAACTCCCAGTGGATGACAACCAATTTTCAGAGAGCCCTATTTGAGTGCCGAGCTCGGAAAATGACATTCAGCTGACATTTAACAATTTGCACACATTTTCCAAGGGCTTTTTTTTTTTTTAATGTGTGAAACCAAACTGAGAGGAGACAAAATAAGATTGTATGGCAACACCTGATACAAGATTAAATCAGAACATTGATTCATCTGAAACATTCTCATCTTTAAGGTTTTGTAGGTGAAGATGGTCCATGGAACCTAAAAGTCCTATCAGATTGCTAGATGTATATTTTAAAAAGCTTCAAAATGTTTAGTGTTAGATGATAATTTAAATGGTATGCATTTACATAGAATACGAGGGCCAAAGAACCAGAAAGGAATTTCAGTACCCCAGTTATAATGATAAGAAACTCCCACCCATGAAGCTAATGTCCTCTTCCAGTGTCACAGGTTGAGATATGTTGGCATTGTGACTTAC
>CM053616.1:23658502-23692660 GCA_028646535.1 Procyon lotor
TTCTTGACTTTTAATTACATTATATTGATGTTCCTTTGGAGACATCATTTGTTGACTGTGATTATTTCTCTTCTACTCTGTTTTATTTTCTTCTTTATTTAACCTGAAAAAAATCATTATGTGCCTCTCAGTCCATAATGCTGATTTGACCATGCTAAGGTAGCAGATAGTAACTTTCAGGCAGTTCTGATCTAGTTTACTGGTAATTGTTAAATAGTGTTTCTCTAATGTAGGTAACTGGCTTGGAGACAACACTGAGATTACATTTCTCCTATGTGTTAATTTATTTCACCTTAATGACAATTATTTTATTTAACATAATGATTTTTTTTTAAAGATTTTATTTATTTATTTGTCAGAAAGAGATCACAAGCAGGCAGAGAGGCACACAGAGAGAGGAGGAAGCAGGCTCCCTGCTGAGCAGAAAGCCGATGCGGGGCTCCATCCCAGGACCCTGAGATCATGACCTGAGCCAGAGGCAGAGGATCTAACCCACTGAGCCACCCAGGCGCCCCAACATAATGATTTTTTTTTATCAGTTTCAGAGAATACAGAATATAGTTAAGGTAAGTTAATAGAAGTTAGGTAAGGTAAGGCCAGGCAATTCAAGGGAATAAACATTGTATCGTCTCATACGTGCTGCAAGACATTTACTAGATCCTGCTGAGTGAGGATTCAGATAAATAAGACAGTCTCTTCCCTGGAGGAATTTACAACCTAGTGGGAAAGACAGACGTGTCCCTAAGTAGCTTTACTAACAATCTCAAGTCTCTTCTGAATGAGATGAAAAGGCACGTAGCTTTAATCTGCAAGCTCGGACACAGTGTCATGGGTCCCACAAAGAGAAGAATTTGATGTGATTGGGCATTGGGTGCAGCTTCAAAAAAGAAAAGTTTTTAACACAGAATTTTAACAGTTGAAAATGTGGCAGAAGGGCATTCCAAGTGGAGATGTCTGAGCAGCGTTGTGATAGTGTGCAGGTCTAGTTTCAAAAATGGCAATAAATTCAGTAAACTGCAAAGGCACAGCTTGTACTGGGTGGTTAGGCTGAGAGGGTGGGATTTGGAGCCATGGAGAGTCTTGTATGAAAGTAGACTGATTATGGATCTTAAATAGCAGAGGGAGAGAAAACTTCTGAAGGATGAGGGGCTGAGACAGTGACTTAGAATCTTGGAAGACTTGTCTTGGGGTTAGACGAACTCAGACACTCTCTGAAGGGCAAGTGACAATCTCCTTCTCTGTATGTCCCCTGTGCTTATATTCCTGCCTAACCTCTTCTAAGATAGGACTCATACTTCTGGGAAAGGTGTGTTTTTTTGCGTCCTTGTACCCAGATGGAACCGTGTTACTTATTTCTCTGGACACTGTTTTACTCTGCTTCATTCCATATCACACTAAGAAAGACAGCACTTTCTAAAGTTTATCCTTTGTCCAAAGACTGCAGAATATATTATCTTCTTTCTTCCCTCCCCTCCTTAATCTCTTTTTCTCTTCTTTGCTCCCTTCAATATTTACAGAATCATGTCAATTTGTAAAATACTACAGAGTTCCCTAGAGGACCGGGGAAGAAAAGCTTAGATTTAAGATACTTTGGCTCTAGTCTCAGGGCTGTCAGTAATTCACCATGTGAACTTGGCTAATTCTCTTGACTTTTCTGGGCTACCTTTCCATACCTATAAAATAAATTACTTGAGCCAGATGACTTTAGGGCCCTTCTTTGTGGTAACGATCTTTGTGAATATTTTTTTGAAGTGTAGTCTTCAAAGCTGTACACCCTAAAACCACTTATTAGTAGTGGCAAGTCTCAGTGCCTTGAGAGGTCTCTTTTACTTCCATTTATTTAATCTCTTTTATATAATTTCATAAAGTGTTTATCTGTTGGCCTCACAAAAATCTCTTCTTGTCAGATGACAGGAAAAATCCTTTTCAAGGTACTAATAGACAAGCCAATGAGAGGTAAATGTGAGTGTAGGGGGCAGTTACTTAGACCCAGAAGTAGGAGGAATCCAAAGGTGAACAGATTTCCACAGAGCTCTGAAGGCCAACATGAGTTGCTGCATGGTAATGAAGGAGGGGCGCAAGGATGGGGCTATAAATAGGTAAACGTGGGTAGCTGAGCAAAGGGGATACAAGGTGAAACAGTTTGATATAACTGCTGTGCATTGGTCTATGAGCAGGACATGTCTTTTATTGTTTTTGATTTATTGAGTAGTTATGAGAGTTGACGTTTCTTAAAAAGACAGATTTTGTTTGTTCAGGCTGTAGCCAAACTGATAGTACCCTTAAAGAAAAGCAAAGCATGGTAAAGCAATTTTTTTGTTGTTGTTCACACTGTAAGCTATTTTTTTTTAACCTAACTGATTCCCGTCACTCTCCTACATGCTGTGAAACAAAGTTCAGTTGAAGTATTGCAAGTTTCCTTTTATTTTTCTCTCCTAACTGACATGGCTGGAAAGCTTTAGGTTATAATCCGTAACACTTAGCCCTTGTTTTGTATGCATGTTTGTGACACGATTTGAAAAAAAGTGCCACTTAAGACTGGGATGGGCCACTGCGTTTTCCCAATCGACCTTCATGGGTTCTGAGTTTAGAGCTAAACCCGAGCCTGTCTGTGTTCCAGTCCAATTATGCCACTGAAACGTGATTTCATTGTTCAAAAGGAAATGGCTTCTTTTTTTAAAGGCCCTTAGACATCAAATAATTTCTTTAAAAAATAAATTGCAAATGAGTCAGACCAATGCAGAATTAACTCCTTGAAATATACTTGAGTTCCATAATTAAAGAGGAAAAGTTCCTCAACAAATTATGCAAAGAACTTAAGAATATCATTCAATAACATTATTGACTTCTTACTGTATTCTGTGCTCTGTCATAGCAGCATGAGGGGAGGCAAGAGGATCAGGAGACTGCCGTATTTGATTGACCATCTAATGACCTTCATGGTTAGGTAAAAGTAACTTCCGGTTTCACCGCACTCACCCATTCTGTCTCTTGAGGATTCTATAGCTCTCATCTGGGAAAGGGCATTTCTGACATGGGTAGATGTTTTCTACCCAATTCCTTACATCTGGAATTCCGACAATTCCAGATGTAAGGCATATTCTTGAATTGGAATGTTGTGATCCATCTCTGAAATAATCATTGGCAGGATTGGGAAACAGAAAAACTGGCTTCTAAGAGTGACAGGTAGCTAAAGCTCAGAAGCCAGTGAATGTAAAACTGGGCACTGAATTTAATCTCCTGTCCAGTAGAGCACAAGGTGCTGGATATAAAACAAAATACCAAAATAGCCTAAGGTGAATGAGGCAGAGCATAATCTGGTCTAAACATTCCAAGCCTGAAAAGGTTGTTTCTATGCAAGGTACCTTAGTCCATTCAGACTGTGATAACAAAATACCATAAATGAGTGTCTTATAAGAGCAGAATTTTTTTTCTCACAGTTTGGAGATTGGCAAGTCTAAGATCACGTGGTCAACAAATTCAGTGGCTGGTGAGGGCTTGCTTCTTAGTTCCTAGAGAGTTCTCTTTGCTGTGTCCTCACATGGTGGAAGGGGTGAGGGATCTCTCTGGGGCCTTTTATATAAGGGTGCTAATTCCATTCATGAGAGTTCTACACTCGTGACCTAATCACCTTCCAAATGCCCCACCTCTGATTACCGTCATATTAGGGAGTAGACCTCAACATATAAATGCTGGGGGAACATATTCAGTCTATAGCAGAAGGGCAAGGAAAAGAGAACTGAAACCGAAAACCCATTGAGGATCACCTTTCTCTTACCCTTCATCTTCCAGACTAACCTGGCCTAAGGTTATGAACAGTAGCCTCCATTTGAGCTCTGCATTTGAGCTACCTGTAAAATAACAAAGAGGCAGAATACAACAGGAGCTAAATGTGTATCCCTGGGCCAATTTACTTAACTGACCTCTGAAAAGAAGGGGATAGTTATTTGTCTCACAGGATAGTTGGTAGGATTGAATGGGTTAGCTCATGGGAAGTGTCCTGAAAAGTGGCACTCAGTAATACTGTTACGAATTATTACTATAGCTGTGTCCATTAGTGTAGTTGGAAACAAGTTTCAACTATGTATTGGATGAAGGAATTCCATTGAATTTCAGAGGTAAGAAGCTAATTTTCCCAAAAATACTCAAAGTTTCATCTCTTCCAGATCATCAGTACTTTAGATCATTAAAATGGGGACAGGACCCAGCAAGTCGTGATTGCAGGAAGAATATAAATGCAAATTGTCTGTCATTGTAATGTGTAGTAAGCGTGGATGTCTTTGTCCTCAATGTCTGATTTTCATAAAGGAATTACAGAAGACACTGGGAGAAAGGAGGATGTGGAAGGAGGGCTACCGATTGGAGAAAGTTTCATGGAAATGGAGAAGCGATTACCACTGCCAAGGCTTGAGGCAGTAACACAAACCTTGTTGACCTTGTTTTTTGCCATTGGTGCTCTGAACCAATATATGACTATTAATAACACTTACAGTAACACATAAAAAAGAAGGCTTTTATGGAATTGAAGGCTGAAAGTGTTGAAAATAAATTGTTTCCCTCCTTTTTGTCCTTCCTTAAGTCTTCAGTTTCTAAATGTGTTTGGTAATTTTTCTTTTTATGCTGTTGTTGCTTTACATTTTGCCAGTGGTTTGTGCATGTGCTGAATATTTATAGAGAAACTCAATACACTATAGATCTCGTAAGTGCCTCGAGGGCAGGACCTGGGTTAATAAAGTCATAAAATTATTCATAACCATTCTGGGCGAGAGCCATATAGTATTACAAAACTATATGAATGTTAATAAAAGACATAGAAAAAGACCTAAATCACAGATCACTGAAGCCAAAATGGTGGTCATTGGAGGTTTTAGTGTTCAAATCAACCTGAAATCGTGTTTCACAAGGTAAAATGGTTTTATACACTAGTCAAGCTAGGTTATTCTGTGGTAGCAAAAATCCCAGTGGCTTAAAACAGCAAGGTTAACTTTTTACTCACATTAAATATCCCACTGGGGGGTCAGCTGAAAGGCTCAGCCCTACACCATCTTTATTCTGGGACACAGGGTGCTGGCAGCTCCCATCTGGAGCATTTCCAGTTGCCAGAATTGTCATGAATTGTGCATTGGTTCTTAAAGCTTCCACCTGGAAGTGACACATCATTTCTACTCATGTTTCTTGATACAAGTCCCATAGTCATGTTTAACTTAACATGGGACAGAAAAATACAATTCTTCATTGGTGCTTGAATGATAGAACTTAAAAATATTTGGAGAATAACACTAGTGGCTACCACAACTGAACAATAAATATTTTATTGCCAAGTTATTGGCAAGTTATTGACAATAAAATAACTTATCCTCCATATTTATGCAAGATAAATAAGCCCACATTGGTCAGATGTTAACAGCTTCTTAAAGAACGTAACATAAAATGAAGAACACTAACACTTATCTGTTGAGTATCTACTAAATTCCAGGAGAAAAAGCCCCAACCATGGAAGGTGAGCAAGCCCTTCATATAATTAACTCTTCTGGCATATTGTCAGTTGGGCATGCTCTCACTAAAGTGGCTGAAACTGATAAAACCTTGATTTTCTTCACATAAGAAGTCTGGAGATGAATATTTGCTGGCGTTAATTTGGCTGTAGGCATGCCATCAAGGACTCATGGACTTAAAGCATTCTTGTTCTGCCATTCTTGGCATGTTAGCCATTTGTTCTCACACTTGGTGCTTCTGGGTCGCAAGATGGCCATTCCATCCTTTTTCTGCCAACAGCTAGAGGAAGCGAGAAGGTGCTAATATTAGCTGCAGTTGAGGGTTGTGAGGAAAATCATTTCCATGCATCTTTCCTAGCTTCCAGTGGTTTGCCAACAAGCTTTAGAGTCCCTTGACTAGGAAGCATCATCTTGTCTCTGCTTTCTTGTTCACATGGTGTTCTCCTTGTGTGCATGCCTGTCTCCAAATTTCCCGTTTTTATAAAGTCACCAGTTATATTGGATCAGGGTCCACCCTAATGACCTTATTTTAATTTGATTACCTCTGTAAATACCTATGTCCAGATACAATTATGTTCTGAGGTACTGAGGGCTAGAACTTCAGTCTATGAGTTTTGGGGGAACACATTTCAACCATAAGAGGGAACAGCATAAACAAAATCTCTGAGGTGATAAAAATAAAACCAAAATAAACACCTGCATTATGTAAAATTGTCATCTGTGTTATCCTATAATTCATTAGGTGAATAAGAAAGACAGGGATAGCTACCAAAGGGTCTTGAAAGCTGAGTAGATTAGTGAACCTACTGGATGCAGTAAGCAGTAGAACCCTGCATAGGGGAATAATCTGGGGAGGAAGGAGGAAAATGAGAGGGATCAGGCATCAGGGAGGTAAATTTAGGTAGATGTGCAATGGTGAGGAACTAGAGCAATATTAATAGGAAGGAAATTAAGGAGCAGCAATAGGCATGAGAGGCATTGACGAAGCACAAAGTGAGGATTTAGTGATAGGTTGCATACACTGGAAGAATGGAAGAAGAATCAAAAATGACATTGGGAGGGGTGCCTGGGTGGCTCAGTTGGTTAAGCAACTGCCTTTGGCTCGGGTCATGATCCCGGAGTCCCAGGACTGAGTCTCATATTGGGCTCCCAGCTCTGCGGGGAGTCTGCTTCTCCCTCTGACTTTCTCCCCTCTCATGTTCTCTTTCTGTCTCTCTCTCTCAAATAAATAAATAAAATCTTTAAAAAAAAATGACATTGGGAAAACATGCCTGATTATAACTATGCTTAGCTATGGGAATTTAGGAAAGATGTGGGAGGAGAGATATTTTCACTATAAATTTCATATCTTCTTTATTATTACTTTTAAAAAGTGAAACAATGTATCCATTTATTATTATTATTTTTTTTACATTGAGGAAATTTGAGGCTTTTTTTTTTTAAACCAGTGTTGTTTTCTATTACACAAATCGAGGTAATGCTGAGACATTTGAGTAGAGGTGCCTGATTAGAGAGAAAAGACTTAGGGTCACAAAGGAATCATTCACAAAGAAGTGACTGATGAAGTAAAAAAATTAACAGCAGGATGATGGTAATTATTTAGATGCTTGAATACTAATAGTAATTAGTGAATGCCCATCAGGTGCCAGAAATTTTATATATATTGTCTCATCTAATCTTCACAATTACTCTATAAGACAGGGATATTATTTCTGCTTTACAGATGAGAAACTGGAAGCTTTGAGACATTAAGCAATTTGCCAGGGATCATATAGTATGTAAGGGTTGGGGGAGCCAGCCTTCAAACCCATCCCTGTCAGAGTTAAAAGTTTATGTGCTTCAACTCTACTCTACTTGAGGATAATTACTTCATCTGTGGATAATGAATTCCTTTCATGGGGCAGTGTATTAGGAATCGCATAGGAAATAAAACTTAGCTGTTTTCTACAGGTGGGTGGAAATTACATTCCCTCCTCTTTATGTGACACAGGCCAGATGAGGGGCATGCAGAATATGAGATGTCTGACAGGGGGAAATTATCACCCATTAAGCTACAAAAGTTCTGCTCGAACCAAAGATGAAATTGCTCCTGAATAGTAAGAGGGACTTCCCTGGCAGACATAGTAAAGTCAGTGGGCACAACCTCGAAATTCCCCACACTGGATCTGTAGATTCAGCATTTCCTTTTGAGGAGAAATCTTGCATAACACTGTGCCAAAGCTATTTTGAGTAAGAATTAGCACTTTGAAAGTGGCATGTAAATTTCTCATAGCAATAAAAATACCAGTGCTCTATAAAGAGAAATGGAGAGCTAGGCTAAATTTGCTACTTTTTTGGGATGCATATAGTAGAAAGAAATTGAAGGATTATTCTGTTTTGGAGTCTCTATAGAATGCATGAAGTAGAGGTTTGACATATCAACAAATGGATCAGTGTTGACAGCAAAATTGGGAAAGAAAAGGGAGCTTAGAATGCTCTGTAATCATAAATTTGAGTTTTGCCTAAAAATCCTTAAAGAACAATTATTTTGAATAAGAATTCTAGTCCATTCTTGATAATATTGATCACATCACCTGATATTTCTTTGTGATATACATTCACATCCATTGTGGGTTGAAGGTAGATAGCAGTCCTGTTTTTAACATTTGCATAGCTAGTGAAAGAACACAAAAGGATGGCTTCATCCAGATATCTAAATATTCAAAAATTAAATAAATGAATGAAACAATGTGGTGAAGATGTTAAAGACCAGAAGAATCTGGTTTGAATGTAGAATTCTTGGATTTATGCAAAATATGATGGTGTAGTGAAACCTGGCCCTGGCCCCAGCCCCTGGATATTTACCCTTGACTAAGGTTCTTTTCTGCCCATCCCCAGATCTGTTCTGCATTACAGACAACCTTGTGCTTATATGTGGGTACCTCATCTGCATGTCCAAACTCTGGACCGTCCTGGGCGAGGAGGGAGATGACATTACTCCTGAGGGAGAGGCATTTACAGATTTTGGAAATGGGCTTGGGGCAAATTAGGCAAAAAAATTCCTGGGTCCGGCTTACCTGTTGGTGATGCTAGAAGGGAATTTACTAGAGTGAGAGTTAGAGACCACATTACCCACACCTTGACTCTAATGGTCCTTGGCTTATCACCCTTAATCCCTTAGGGAAGAGAACCTCATCAGAATTGTTGGTTTCACCAAACCATTGGTAGAACAAAATGGAAGAAAATATTACAGAAATTCACTTGAACATTCATAGAAAATAATACTTTACGAAAGTTATAGGAAGGTGGGATTTGTTTTAGGGCCTTAAGATAGAAAATTATCTCAGTTCTCAACCTTGAGTGCAAGGACACAGTGGAAATGTGTGTTTCCTCTAGTTAGACCTTTTACTAAGAAAGAGATAGTACAACGGTAATGCTATTCTTTTCAAACTATTTTTTATTTCTTTTAATCATGATTTTATAAAAAGTAATATGGATGAAATAATTCATTTATGCCCTTGTCTTCTGATTTGCCTGCCACACTTTTCTTTGAAGTGACAAGTCTCCATTCTGCTTTAGCAAACACATACTGTGCTGCTACTGGTATTCTGGGAAGTTCTTGGAAGAGCTGGGTTTGTTGAGTTAAATCTTCATCTCATCATTGTTCTGCCATTGATTTATAACATAACTTTTGGAGGATCATTTGCTTTCTTGTATTTGTCTCTTCATTTAAAAGTGAGATTGTGGATCTTATTTTTTTTTAAGTGAGTAGAATGCCTGGTAGTTATTAAATATGGGGACACTGGGACTGAGCATGTTCTACAAAGGCTCACAGGAGAGGAATTAACTCAGGAGAAGTTGAAAGATGGTGGATTTGTAGACAGTGAGTTTTTATGTTACTGGGTATTTGGCTAAATACTGGTCCCTTTTATTTTCTCAGTAGGTGTGGGCAGAGATGGGAGATCCTTAATAACAAATTATACTGTGAGGCATGAGGGAAGGATATTATCAGAAATCCGCTGCATGGAACTGAGTGGAAGGAAGAATAGATGGAAGGAGTTCTGGGAAAAAATTTTACGTGCCCAAGATGAGAAATCCTGTAGAAATTAAATTAATGATTAAAATGTATTTTAGTCATCATGATTACTAATAATTTACTATTTTTTAATCACATTTAGCATTTCTGAGCCAAAGAGAAGCCAGTACAGATGAACATTAAACACATTTTAGCAATGTTAACATTTGGTGGAGGGAAGAGTGTTGAAAAGTTTAATCTGAAAAATTTCAGAGTTGTCTACAGGATGATAGACAACATAGTTCCTGACTCTAATAACTGAGAAAGAATACTCAGTGCTTCCAAAAATAATGTGAAATTGCTTTTGAAGGTCCTGTGATTTTGTTCAGTCTTGGTTTGGGTCCTGTTGAATGTAGGCCAGATGGGACAAACTGATAAAAACTGAACAGCAGATGTTGGTAGATATCCTGGCAGCTGTTTGATATCCAGCCACATGAATTATCAAAATAGGATCCTTATCTGTAGGGATTCTGACAAAAATGGAAATATTTTGGAATAGTGCTATAACAGTAGGTTCTGCCATGAAGAGGGGTTGAAGTTAAAGTTCTTTAGGGCAGAGCATAGATTTATTTGGAGGAAAATTAAAAAAAAAAAAGAATCTTCCAGCTCTAATATGCTACTGAATATAACTGCTATGAATGTAATCTAATTTGGCTGAAAAGAGATTTCTTTTCCTAGAGTAATTTTGTATTTCTGGGATCTCCTATAATTTGGAGAGCTCTCTATATAATATTCTTAGTAATTTCTACCTTCAAAAAATTCTTGTTTTTAAAGATTTTATTTATTTATTTGAGAGAGTGAGCAAGAGGGCACAAATAGAGGAAGCAGCAGGGGGAGTAGGAGAAGCAGGCTCACCACTAAGAAGGGAGTCTGACAAGGGGCTCGATCCCAGGACCCCCATGATGATGACCTGAGCTGAAGGCAGACACTTAACCAACTGAACCATGCAGGCACCCTCTACCCTTAAAAAATTATTAATGACATGATTATGATCATCAAATTAATATTTGAAAAACGTATTTAGTATTTGTCACTATTGTTTTTATTTCTTTATAGACACGTACATTATTAGCATATTTGGAAAGGCAAAGATACAGGATACAATCCAGACCACTCAGTAGTTCCTTCCAGATCTATCTACTACCTCCTACCTACTCTCTAAGATACTTTAGTGCTATGCTCATAACTAGGTGTATTTCTCTTCTCCAAGCCTATCCTTGTCTTTGAGCCCCTGTACTGTTGATTATATCATCTCTAAGATCAGAAATACTTTCATATCAGTTATCCCCTGTTCATATGCCAGTGTTCTTCAGAGATATGAAAGATATTTTTCCACAGATTATACTTGATCACTTTGGCCCAAGAGATCTTTGCTTGAATTTAACGTCTGCAGGAGGGTTGGTGTGCTGGAGTCAACTGAACTGGCTTGCCAGAACTTATTTTATGCATCTCTCCATAATCCTGTGTTCAATGACCTCATGTCGGCTTGACATTAGCCAACGTGGGAATATTTACTCTATGGAAATTGGCACATTTGGTGTTTATTATGTAAGACTTTGTGTCTCTATGTGCTTTACTTCCTAGCATAATTGTTGTGCATTTGAGGGCAGGATTCTTCCCTTTCGCTTTTTATATTTCTCAACACACTTCATATAGTGTTCTAGAGTACTGAATATGTGCTTAATAAATACAAACTGATCAAAACACTCTCAAATTTTAAAGAGGAATGGGGATTTTTTTCCTCAGTAGAATTAGATTAAACTTGCCTTTATGTCTTCAAGAAACATGTTTTGATTTCTTAAATAAGTAATGTGATCACTAATTAGCTTTTAAAATATGTATAAATAAATGAGCCAAACAAAGTACAAACCAGGTAAACTATACTAGGAACTGATAATAAGTACTGCCTCAATTCAAATATCTACTCAAATAATAGCGTGATGCCAATGCCCAAATAATAGAGTAGACACAGATAATAGAATTGGATGATAAAAAAGTTGCTCCTAATTATTATTGCTAGGGAGAGGTCAATCAAAAGTATTAGGCTGGAAGGGATGCTTGAAATTAACTCCTTGATATTCTTTTTTTTTTTTTAAAAGATTTTATTTATTTCACAGAGAGGAGAGAGATCACAAGTAGCAGGCAGGCAGAGAGAGGGGGAAGCAGGCTCCCTGCCGAGCAGAGAGCCCGATGTGGGGCTCGATCCCAGGACCCTGAGATCATGACCTGAGCCGAAGGTAGAGGCTTCAACCCACTGAGCCACCCAGGCGCCCCAACTCCTTGATATTCTTGAGACTGCAGATGCTTAGAACAGAGATGTGCAAAACAGACTAATTCTCTTACTCCCAATAACTAAGTTTTCTTTCAGTAATTCTACTTTAACCCTTGTGTGATCCATTACTTTGCTACTTTAGGAACGCAAGGGGAGTGATTTCTTTGGTCTACCAAACTCAGTGAAACCTCTTCTTTTCCATTGCATTTCAGTCATTAACTAACAAAATCAAAAGTGTACTTATCTGAAATGAATAGTGAATTTTGCCAGTATGAGTTAGAGTCAAGCATATCAGCTAAGAATTATGAGTCTTGAGTTCTAGCCTCTGTCACTCACATGTATGAACACATGCTCACACACTATGTCAATTCTGTTTATCTTTGAGGGCAATTATGATCAAACATATTAAATGTAAAATTATTTTGAAAAGTAAAAATATACAGTTAATATTAGAGGGAAGTTTCTCTGACTTCATAAGAGAAAGCAAGGATCTAATAATATTTATATTTTTTTATCTGTGTGCTTTTTTTTATCTGTCTGCTTTTAAAATGAATCTATACTTAAGTAATGAACTCAATAGAATTGTTTTATTAAGAGTATATACCATGTGCCATATCATGTACTAGGAAGGAAGAGATGTAGTTACTTAATATGCCTGACCTCTAGCTGGGGAGACAAAATCACCGACACAAAAATAAGGAAAATATAAATAAACGATAAATTGTATAATATGGATTAGAAGAACTTTAGAAGTTTAAAGAAAGAGGAGGTAAATATAGCAGTGCTCCGGAGTGGGCGCATGTCTTTGTAGATTAGGAGGAATGTGACTGGAACTTTAAATGTGATGCACATTTTTGACATGTGAGTGAACAGCCAATGCAAAAGAAGAAACAAAAATTTTGATCTTCTTTTTTAAGTTTACACCTGCTTTAGTGAAGGCTCTGTAGTCCTTAAATAATGCTAAATGTGGACCTGAGCCATTTGTGGCTTTCACCTTTCTCAATGTCTAGTCTTCAGGCTGTGTCAAAATGAAAGAAATAGTGGAAGAAGTCTTTGCGTTTAGTTAATTTCTTGGTTAAAATGATGCCATCAAAAACTTGGTAAAACAGCCTCGCTCATCCTGAAATTGCAGAGGCCGCCAAAGCAAACCAAGATAGACAAAACAAAGGGCACATCAACATAATGTACATATTGTGGGGATTCTTGAAGGTCAGAGCATGATCTTTTACTTCTTAGTGACATATAATGCCAATATTTGTCAGATCTTACTGAAGAATAAAGCTCAGGCAAAGAAAAGAAAAATGCGTTGCATGACATTTGTTTTCTGTTCTATAACATTAAATATCCTATTGTTATAAACAACCAGCTTTGATGATTAAATGGTTGGGGTTACTGGGGTTTTTTTTTTCTATGAAACAATATTCTGAAACGTTTATAATGAATTATAAGCATCAGCCCAACATTCCAAATTACAATGAATCTCCTTTCAAATTCCACCATAAAAAATTAAATACCTGTTTTATAGATTTTCTTTTAATATCATATGGCACGTGATCTGAAAAGAGGATGTCTTCCCTCTGTTTGTGAAGATGTGTTCTATAGGTCTTATAAGTATCAAAGTTGTAGAATTCTGAGTTGAACTGGACAGTTGTTCCTAGTAAGAATGGAGTCGGTCATGATTATTTGTGAGGTATGATGCTAGAACTGGGGCCAGCACAGGCAATCTAGTAGTCAAATATCCATATTCTGGAACCAGATTAAGAAGGGTTTATTTCTAGCTGGTGTCTGTATTTAAAAAAATGCAATCTTGCAGGTGAAATTGGATCATATGTCTCTAGGCAGTGAACCAATGCAGTCAGGAAGTTTTGTGGTTTTAGGTATCTATCCATTTGTTAATAAAACCTTGACTATAAAGTAGGAATGTTGCAGATAAGTTAATACATTTGGGAGGAGCTGACAACATCTGACCATAGACAGTGAAGAGTATGGTCAATAACCGTGAGAGCATCCAGTCTCACACTAGTGATTGAATATGGTTTTCCTAATGTTCTCCCTTCTGTGTAGTTTCTAGGCTTCGGTGACTCCAGCTGAACATGAAGAACTAAATATCACTTGCAGACTACCACCACAAACAGGGTTAGTGTTGGTAATACAATCTCCTTTCTCAGCAGAGCAAACTGTATTCACATGGTACCAACTGTGCTGATAATCTGGTGAAGGGGAGGGTCTGAAGGGCGTGTAACATAAAAGTGAAGTATTTTAAATCACTCCCTGAACATAAAAGTATATTGCTCTCTGCATTTGAATAAAAATAAGAGATTAGCTTAAATATTTTAAAACTGCAAGGATACCAAATCTCTATGTAAAATAGACAAAACCCAAGAAGATATTTTTTTGTTTATCTTTTGACTTTTCATACTTCCCTCTACACCTTTGCTTATCCCTGGGACTCACCATATACCTGAATTTGGCAGTGGGGGGTGGAGGGAGGTGGGGAAAGCCATGCCTTAATCATTTGGACTGTATTTTGGTATAAGCTGTGAAATGTGAGCCTAACTTTATATTTCTATTATATGGTCAGTTTCTTTTTCCAGAGCTTGAATTTCAATAACCTGTCATCAGTTGCCAATGATAAAACTGTTTATATGTGGACAAATGCACATTCTAATACTTCAGCTCCATATTCCTGGTAAGTTGGTCAGACAGTTTGTGGATGTTAGTACCTCTTTCACTTTTTTTTTTTTTTTTTCATGCTTAGGATCTGTCTTCTGACACTCTCCTGGCCCATTTGGTCTTCCAAGGATGGACAACCCTCTTGTAAAGGAGAGGCAGTTTCCATTATGTCTCAAAACTACCATGGCATGGGGCGCCTATGTGGCTCAGTGGGTTAAAGCCTCTGCCTTCGGCTCAGGTCATGGTCTCAGGATCCTGGGATTGAGCCCCACATCGGGCTCTCTGCTCAGCAGGGAGCCTGCTTCTGATTCTCTCTCTGCCTGCCTCTCTGCCTGCTTGTCATCTCTCTCCCTCTGTCAAATAAATAAAATCTTTAAAAAAAAAAAACAAAAAAACTACCATGGCTTAAGAAGGAAGAACGAGGAGAGTCAAGGCAGATCAAAAAGGGTCTTCAATGAGAAAATGAGTCACAAAGAAAAGAATGCCTTATTTCTTGTTCTGGCAAGAATCCCATCAATTAGATTGGCCTAATTTTGTGACCTTGAGCAGTATCAGAATTCTTTCCCTCCAGGAAGTATAGCTGATGTGAGTGACCATGGCACTTCCTAGAGGGAAGAATGTGTGATTTACAAGTTTTCAACTGGGAAAACAGTTGAAAAATTTTCAAGTACACATCACAGTCTTATCATAATTTAATAGCTGATTTAAAACAATTTATATAAGGAACTTAGAGTCTACTTCCTCAGCACAATTCTCCTTCCCTCCTGAGTGCGGGCTGCTGGGGTGTCACTTCCAAATTCTTATGCATGAGTAGTCTCACCATATTCAGTAATATATTCCTCTTATGAGAAAGTAATCAAGTACAATATAACTGATGACTTTCCTGATTCAGTAATCAGTAATTTGTGATCAATTTTACCTGATGGTGACAGCCTGGTGTATAAGTTAGTGCTAATGTATATTAGTGCATTTCATTTCTGTAGAGCCTGTCAGCCGAGTAGAGGAGGGGGACTGGGATGGAGAACTCCTCCCCCTCCATCCATAAGTGGCACACCA
Organism: Procyon lotor; assembly: GCA_028646535.1. NCBI lineage: Eukaryota > Metazoa > Chordata > Mammalia > Carnivora > Procyonidae > Procyon > Procyon lotor. The sequence continues at coordinate 23,674,053 of CM053616.1, forward strand.
CTGGCCTCCTGGTGTTATTAAAGGAAAATTGGAAAAGTTTCCAGAAGATTAAGCAGAAAGCTTACAACTTGCACAAGACTCTCAATTTTCCAGTGGCTCTGACAGAAGGATAAATCTTCAGCTGTTTTAACTAAAATGTAAGCAAACCCAATGTCTAACTACAGTAAACAAAATTTATTATGATTCGGACGTGGCAGTGGTGTTTACATCTAGGTTGACAAAATTGCCAATGTGTGAGACCCTTAGTTAAGAAAAATGTAGCAGGCTGTTTCTTATCTATCAGGCAAAGGAAAGGGGAATTTTTTGAGAGCTGTGGACATACAAAGTGACTTTGAACTGTACACTCTGATTATATGTGCATGTGAGACCTGGTCCAGCTTTAAACCTAAGTGAAGTAAATACCTGACTTTACACTGTGAATTGCATCCCATCTCTGCTCTCATAAGCTACAACTAATGTATTGTTTCTTTTACTCATCCTGAAATCATAATCAAGATGGCGTTTAGGAAGCCATATTATTAACCCATAATACCTGGCTGGAAAATAGTTACATGGATCCTTCCATCACCTGATTAAAGACCTTGAGGAGATGGGTCAAAGGATATGTTAAGGAAGGAGATTAAAAACAACAACAGCACCACCCAGAATTCCAGGTCATCTGAACCATGCTGCTATGCGGTGTGAGGCCTTGAAAACCCAGGGAATTCAGCATGGAGAGGGATTGCGCTTGATAGGAACGCCTTTGACTTACTTCACATTTTGATCTTTCTATGACTAATTGATTACATTTGAAAACATGCTGGGTTCACCAAACTAGTGGCACTCAAGCCTGGGATTTGATCACATTCACTGTGTGTCACTCTTAAACCATGGCAGCTTAGGCCTTCCTGCCATGTAGCCATTTCTGTGGTAGGGCTGTGCCCAGGTGAGCAAAGGGTTGACTGGAGGGTCTGATAGATCTTCTGTATAGCTCAGATATGAAGATTTCATGGACAACGTAAAGCCTAAATTCTCTCCTGTAAAACCTCAGCTTTCTGCTGATGGTACGTGAAATCTTTTTATCAATTAAATTTAAATTTACAACTAGAAGAAAAAATTAAAATTTCACTTGAGAACTGTACCATGGTAATGGTACAAATAATGTTAAAATATCTTTTTCTAATATCCAAAACTTTGCTAAGAAGCATTGGAAGGCAGATCCTTAGGAGTTTAGAAAGAGAAAGAAAATAAATAGAAGTAGATGGAAGAGAGAAAATAGAGAATACATATTTCATTTTTCTCACCAAACCGTGGACTGACACTACTGGCAAGTGGTGTATAACTTTTTCAGATTTATCTTTCTTTGAATTGGGATCCAAATACCCATGAGCAAAATGTTTGGTTCCAGATGGAACTCTACCCAGGCCAGGCTCCAAGCTCTCAGTCCCAAAACACATTTCCTATCTTGAGTTGAAAAGAGATAATGTTTATAGACAACGAAAAGAAATCCTACCATATACACTGAAGGTTATATTGTTATACAAAAGAGAATATAAGAATGTTTTCAACTTGTGCATCCCAAGCACACACTCCAAAACTCCGAAGCATGTTTCGTAGTTATGAGAATTCAGTCACAGATTAAGTCTGGTGTTTTCCATTCACTTGAGAGCTTCTTGTTAGTTACTTCAGTGTTTACCATGATTTAACTTGTGTACATCCTGTGTTACCATAATAGTATGTACCAGTGTTGAGAATATACACATACTTGCCTGAAAGTCTATTAACTGCTCCGTCAGGAGCATCGTTTTACTAGAATTTACTTAGCTGTTATAAGTCTCAGTGAAGTCTCCTATTTTTAATTTGGAGTAAATTTCTTTCATCCCATTCTAGATTTGTTCTCATAAAAAGTAACTTATTCCATGTGTATTTGCATTACTTTTCCTATTTTCACCAAGTCATGAACCCTAACGAATTATCTAAATAACTATTTTGTGTTGTGTATGATTTGTTGTGGTCTTTTGTATTAACTCATACATAATGTTACTTTTTTTTTTCTTTTCTTTCTTTCTTTCTGAGCATACTGATCTATCTTGGTTGCTCTTTCTATCTAGGCTTGCAATTCACAGCATTTATCATTTACTTATTTTCATAGGCTATAGACTCATTGTTCTGATTGCTACAATTACTTCTCAATATTTTATGTAGTAGTTATTCCAGAGTTGCAATTTAATTTTATTATGGAAATAAAAATTGCCCATTCAAATACCTTTAAAAAATTAATGATTTTAGCTTATTCCTTTTGACTCCTGTCTTTTTTCTCCCTCTTAATATCAAGGATTATTGTTCTGCCTTCATATTCACCATTTATGGAGCCTACTTACTGACGTTTTAGTTAACTTAAATTTTTTGAAATCCTAGATTTTATGTTCTAAAATGAAGCAGTTTTAAAATGTTGACCTGTTTGTAGTCATCCATGTTGTTCAATTCCTTTAACTGTTTACCTAGAATATTTTACCTATCTGGAGTCTTGGCTTAAGTTTGCAAGATTTAAAATTAACAACACTTTTAACACATGTACCAAATTCCCTCAACTCTAAGTTACTATGAATCACAAAACATGCATTGATTTGATAACAGCTTTTTGGGTAAACACATAAATACACGTACACACACACACACACACACACACACACCCCACATATTTTCTCTATAAACAGACACATACACCACATATATTCATGTTCACATAGAAAATATATTTATCTACATAAATAATTTCATTATCCCAATCAAACTCCAAGCCTTCTTCACATTCAGATTCTAACTATTTTCTGAAGCACCTTTAGCCAATAGGAATTATGTATCAATATGACATGTTGATTTTCAAACCCACACTTAAAATCTTAACCTTATTATCACCTTTTAAGACATATCAAATGATTTAATCCATATTTACTATTTACCATATTAAAATTCTTACTTTCAATTTTCTCTAATTACAATAATATTGCTTGAAGTTAAATAGGTGCTCTTAAATATCAACTGAGTTTTTGATTGATAGGTGGTTGGTGCTTGAGGGATAGTTCTTTAAAGTATTTTGTCAATCTTACTAACCTTTCCTAAGTCTGAAAAATCTCTGATATGAGCCACGTGATTTGGCAGTTTCTATTGTCTAGAGTCAAACTGTCATGTGATATGCAATACTTTTTCATTTTCAGTATTACATCATTATACAGTTTAATAAAATGTAAAATAAACAACTTCACATAACGCAGCTATTATACAACTAATGTAAGTAGCTCACCATATCTTCAACATTAAAATAAAGCTTGCATGATTTTTTATGTATTCTATATGTTGTAAAGAAATGTGTAGGTGCTCTGACTTTGTAGTTAGACCAGGCTGAAACTCTGAGATAGTTCGCTACCCAACCTGAGTTCTAGCTTATTTTCTCATAAGTATAATAGAGAGAATAAGGGTCATTTTATAGGCTATAAATGAAATAATGAAATGTGTTCTCAGCATGGTGCATGATATAAAGTAAGTGCTCACTAAATGATAAATTTGAAAGAATAATAATAATGATGGGATGCCTGGGTGGCTCAGTTGGTTAAGTGTCTGGCTTCGGCTCAGGTCATGATCCTGGGGTACTGGGATTGAGTCCTGCATCAGGCTCCTTGCTCAGTGGGGAGCCTGCTTCTCCTTCTTCCCCTGCCCCTCTTCCTGCTCATTTTCTCTCTCTCTTAAATAATTAAAAAATATTTCAGAAAAAATAATAATGATGCCAAAATAATAATCAGCACTTGTGAATGCCAGAGATTTCTTTGTCTATTTTTTTCAAGGTATGTTAGCTTTCAGTGTAATGGTTTATCTCTGTAGTAGCTTTATGAGTTATGCACAGGAAGAGCTGACTTCTTCCACTGAAAAAAGGAGAAACTGCCACTCACAGAATTACTGATTTACCCACAGCCTCTGGGCTGGTATGTTGAGAGCTAGAACTAGATCCCATCACTCTGCCTGAGCTTTGCAGTGGCCCTTTTGTCTCTCTGGTTAGGAAGGGATATGTGAAAGGAGAGCCCTCAGCACCCTAATGATATTCATAAGAACCAAATAAGTTTCCCTGTGTTCTCCTTACCAGAGGGGAAACATGTGCTGTTTAGAAAGATTTTATGCAATTTGAGCTGGAACCCTCAAGGAGGGACTGAAACTCGTGGCAGTTTTTGCTACTTTTAATGTTGATGGGGCAGGAAAAATTGGTGTGTGTCATAGAGCTAAGCACACTTGGCCAGGAGCTCTAGAAACTGAAGGAGGATCCAAGAGAAGCCAGAACAGTTGAAGGCCCGTCTGCTCTTCACATAAGATGGGAGTTAGAAATTAAGTGACACAGGGGTACCTCGGTGGCACAGCAGTTAAGCATTTGACTCTTGGTTTCAGCTCAGGTCGTGATCTCAGATCATTAGATGGATTCCCACATGGGGCTACATAGTCTACTTGAGTTTCTCTCTCTCCCTTTACCTCTCCCCCTCCTGTTTGTACTCTCTCTCTCTCTCTCTCAAATAAATAGACAAATCTTTAAAAAAGTGAAATTAAGTGACATCTATGAGGTACAAAGTGGCTGCTGCTTTACTTTCATCCTGCAAATATGGCAAGGGGTAGTGGTCAAAGGGGGTCTCTTTTGGCCTACTCTAACTGGAAACATATAGGGAAAAAGGTTATGGTAATTCAGCCCAGCCATACTTATACGTTATAAAGCTACCACAGGGGGTTATGGAGAAAGGTGGATATTCACAAATGCTTATGTATAAGCCTGGCTAAAAATGCTGTGGCAAGGCGGGAAAATTATGTACCCAGAAAAGAGATTGTTACATGTGCTAAACTTAGTGCTTCTCTGATTCATTCTTTTATTTATTCGACAATGCTTTCTTAGATATATACTCCATGTAGGGCACTGTACTAGGTAGGAATTATAAATATATAATTAATTAGGCCATAAGTAATTTGTTCAGCAAATATTTGAGTGATGTCTATATTCTGACATTGCTTGGTGTAGGGAACACTGAGTAGTGATACTGTTTTCTCCTTTTGCATGTATTACATCAAGTAGCATTCACATGAGCTATATGACACTGTTACCTCCATTTTCCAGGAGAAGACCAAAGCCTTGGAGTGATTAAATAACATGCTTTGAACCATCCAGCTGGTAAGTGATAATTGTCAGAATTTGAACCCAGTTCTGTCCAAGACCAAAGCTAGTGCTCTCCATATTTATGTGGTACTGCATCCCTACTGTCATTTATGAACATTTCTGCCTTATCCACTAATCTCTAAACTCTTTGAGGCAAATGCATATGTCACATTTATTGTTTTGTACTCTTTCCCTAGTGCCTGCTATAGTATAATATATAAATATCAAATCAGCTTTTTCGGTAGTACAACCATGAGACATTAATCCATTGGGGACTTTATTCCACAACATTCTTACAAGTATTCCTGAGCCCTTTCTATATGCCAGTCCCTATTATAGGTTCTGGTAGACATTATACAAGGAAGAACTTCTCTTGTCAAAGAAGGCAAAAAAATACTGGAGAGAACAAAGTTAAATGTTTTTTTTGTTTGGTTTTGTTTGTTTGTTTGTTTGTTTGTTTTACCACACGATTTTTTACAGACTTTAATATGCTAGTAAGCATTTGGGATTCTTTAAAAAGGATATAGTGTGCAAGATTTTCTCAACTTGTCTGATCACAGATCACTTTTCTTTCTTTGAATATACTCTGAATTGCCTATGCCACTCTAAAGATGTGATTTCCAGAATTTTTCACAGAATCCACATCTGAAGAATCTGGCAGAGAGTATGGTGGGACTTCTAAAAATGAAATAGATACTTAAATAGTTCACTTTGATTCACATTTCTGACCCTGGTCCTTATGTCTGACTCCAGAACAGTTTTTGTTCATAAAATGATACCTCCCCTTCCAAGTTCCAATGCCCTAATAATACCTCAGATACTTAGTTTTTTAGTCAGTTGTCCAATAATCCCTTTAGCTGATAAAGGTAGAAGTGTAATACTCCTCCCACTAAACAAATTGTTTGTTAAGATCCAAAATAATGTACCTCTAATCGGCTTACTGTACCTTAATGAATGTTGGCGCAATCTATAGGTGCGTTCCACTTTAGTATCACATAGGTAGCTACTTACGTGCAAGGCAAGTCTCTTGCAATAGAAGCTGTTGGATGTTGAACATGAGACAGCAGGGTATAGATGGTCCAACATCACTGTGCAATGGCTACAAAATTGGGAGAATGTTTCCTACTGTTGATGAACCAGGAACATCATCACCATGAAGAGCAGCAGAACTCATGATTAAGAGGTCTTCAGAGTCATACCAGTAAAACCCTAACCTCTTATTAGGTGTGTGACCTTGGCAAGATTTATGATTTCTCTAAACCACATTAAGTAAAATAATATTTATGAGGTATATATGTACAAAGATGGCCCTTTTCCCAAGACAGAATGCTGAGCCTCTATAACAAGCATATTTTTTGTATGTACTTCATGCAAATTGAGCAAGACAGCAGCATTTTTTTTTTCTCAGCAGACATTAAGATGGGATCCTCATTGTTTCAGTGGTTTGCTCCCTTAATCGCCCTGTGATATATGTGACATACCTGTAATTATCCCCAATTGGCAGATGAAGAGACAGAGGCTGAGGGACCTGTTTATGATGACACAATTAGTAAATAAAGAACTAAGATTGAAAACCAAGTTTTTTTTTTCCTTCCAAAGAACATGCTTTGTACTGTCCTCCCATTCTCTCCTTGTTAACTTACCTTAGCGACTCACTTCTCTTCTCTTTATGTATTTCTTTTTTTGTTAGAGAACAAGCATCATGATTTCTACAGTGTCCCTTTCAGCTCTAATTGTCTTTGAAGAGAAATGTAATTCCCTTTAGTCACAGCATCTCCTGTGAGGCTGAAAAAATATATTTATATCATCTTTCAATTCACTATCCCCATTTTTATTATTATTATTATTTTTTGTGTATGCCTAGGCCTCCTGGGTCCAGCATCCCTGTCTTCCTGTCAACTTTTCAAGGAAAGTAATGCCTTTCATTACATTTTGGATGCCATACCAGTTTAATCCCATTGATAGAGGACTATGCAATCAAGCTGACAGTTGGATGATGATTTGAATCGTCCCTGACTCATTACTTTGTGAAGGATTTGGCATGCCAATCAATGGGGAACGATGTGCCGTGCCTTGAAGAATGACAGTAATCCATTTTCCACCAATTGACGTGATGAGTCCTTGACAGAATCACAAGTTATGGGGCCAAAGCCAAACATTATTTGGCACATGCCTCCCAGCACTGCCATTTTGCAGCCCTTTAGGGTATTTATCAAAGCAGTAGCCTTCTTGTCTTCTGCTGTCATCGGCCACACATTCTCAGGAGGTGGTTCAACTTTAATAGGCTTTTGCAAGTGAGTAATGGGACGACTTCCTTGACCTCCCGTAGTGTACTTACCCAAAGAGTGTCTGTAAAGAAATTAATTGGACCTCCTAATTACTCCCACCCATGCTGACACACCTACATTTGTACATCCGGGTGAGAGCTGTCTTTCAAAGTAGTCATTTTGGGAGTAGATACATACATTCTAATGAGGCTGTCAGCATTCATAATGCATTTGGAATTTCTCTTCTGAAATTTTCTTAGGAACTACCCACTACTTTCAAACAATTCATTTTTGAGGTCAGAATTGCATCTTCAGCTTTATCATCTTCCATGATAATCAAATTTGCCTTTTGCCTATTTCTCAAGACAATTCATTCTTTAGGGTATTGAGCATATCCTTAAGAAGTACTTTTGGATCCAAATGAAAATCCAAAGGAAGCTTAAGAAATATTTTCAGTAATATCTAACCATTGTATTATGAGTCCATGTTCCTAAAGTGGTTAATCTGAAAGCTTTTATATGACAATTTTTAAATTTTTAATGTGTAAGTTCCCATATATATATTTTAAGTATTCATAACTCATTCCTGATATAGGATGTTAAGCACCTTCAAATTACTTGAATGATCTGTGAGCTACACCCTTCCTTCTTCCTATTACCTTGTTTGCACAATACTTCTGGAACCTATTATGCTGGTTTGATCAGGTATGATCAAATAAACATTTTCCTCATATTTTCTAAAAAAAAAAAAAAAAAGAAAAAATCGACAGCTAATCATATATATTACCAATAAGAGATTTGAATGTTGCCTTCTGGATATGTTGACTTGCCCAACAGAAACAGATTTCCCATAAGAGAAAGCTGGGATACACTATTAAAAAAAAAAAAATAACATTGAGTCCCTGACCAAATAGCTTAAAGAAAAGCTTACTATTTCTCAAGCTATGTTCATGTATACTGGGCTTTCAATTAGTATTTTAGTAACCTACTTTTAAATATGAACAAATAGGGACCACTTGACATTTGACAAAAATGAATTTTATTAACTAAAACTGTGTTCAGCAATATCTGTGTAATCCTACTAACCTTATCATCTGTAGTATTCTTTTCATGTCACATCTTTGTAAGGTTTTGATATGCATAGCAGTATTTCCAAAGTCACTTCTCCCATTCCTTGTAATTATAATATTTTATTTTCTGTCATTTTCCCCCTGAATATTCTGGCCATAAATTAAATGATTTTATTTATCTCAAAGTTTGGTTTCAATTATTTCTTTATTATTTTTCTGTTGCATCACTTTTCACTCTGATCTTTATTTTCTTTATTCTGCTTAATCATCTAATTTGCTTTTTTTTTAAGATATTAATTATAAGTAATCTCTACACCCAGTGTTGGGCTTGAACTCATGACCCTGAGATCAAGAGTCATATGCTCTACTGATGGAGCTAGCCAGGCACCCTGTTTTTTTGGCTTCTTAAAGTAAAAACCGAGATCACTGAAGTGAGAGCTCTATTCTTTTCTCATACAGGCCTTTAGTGCAAAAATTTCCCCTTAAATACTGCTTTAGTGGCATCTCACTAATTCTTTTTATTTTCATTCAATTCAGAATACTTTCTACTTTCCCTTTTAATATCTTCTTTGATGCATGGTCTATTTAGAGGTATGTTATTTAGTTTTCAAATATCTCAAAAGATTTTCCAGACATCTTTCTGTTATTTAGTCCTAACTTATTCCATTTTATAAATCCCAGAGTATTTTATATTTTGGTGAATGTCCCATGAACACTTGAAAAAAAATTTCCTATTCTTCTGTTGTTCAGTAAGGTCAGTTGATCAAGTAGACTGATAATGTTGTTCATGTCTTCTGTATAGGATGTTGACTTTCTGTCCACTTTTTATACCAATTAGAAAGATTTTGAAAGTTTTCATTACATGCATGGCTTTTTATATTTCTCCTTGCAAATGTATCAGTTTTTGCTTCATGTATTTTGAAGCTCTCTTTTTAGGTACATAAACACTTAGAATTGCCATGTTTTTTTGATGGCTTGACCCTTTTATCATTATAAAATGGCCTCCTCTGTTTCTGGTAATATTCTTTACTCTGAAATCAACTTTGTCTGATATTAATATGACCACTCTCATTTGTTTTTGTGGGTTTTTTTTTTTTGTTTTTTTTTTTTTTGTTTTGGATTAGTCTTAGCATGGTATATCTTTTACCATCCTTTTACTTTTAACTTGTTTTCGTCTTTTATTTAGAATGAACTTCTTATGGGCAGTATACAGATGGGTCTTCCTCTTTTTATCTAATCTACAGCCCCTGGCTTCAGGTTTTAGAACAGTTATATGTGATGTGATTATTGATCTCCAATCTTGCTTTTTGCTTTATATTTGTCTCCCCTGCTCTTTGTCTTCTTTTTCCTCCATCTGCATTCTTTTCCATTAATCGATGACTTTATTATGATCTTATTTATTTCTTTTGTTGATTTATTATCTATTCTTTGTTATTTTGATAGTTGCATTAGTTTATAGTATACAGTTTTAATTTATCACAGTCTATCTTCAAAGGATATTATACTAATTTGTATATAGTATAAGAATGTTACAGTAGTTTACTTCCTTTTCTCTTGTTTTTTTTTTTTTTTTGTGGTGCTGTGGTCAGCATTTTAATTTATGTTATAAACCTCTCTATGTCTTTTACTTTATGTTATAATTCTTTTTGTTTAAGTAGGAAACTATCTTATAATTAGATTTTTATCTAATTAAAATAAAAAATTCATAAAAATTCAAAAAATTCATAAAAAAATCATAAATAAAAAAATTCTTGCATATTTACCCACATAGTTCTATGCATAGATTCATATTTCTGTTTGATATAATTTTCCTTCTACTGGAGGAGATGCTTTAACATTTCTTGTAGTGAAGTTCTGTCGGTGACAAATTCTTTCAGCTTTTATGTATCTCAAAAAGTCTTTTTTTCCCCTCAAAGTCTTATTGGCCTTTATTTTTGAAAGATACTTTTGCTGGGTATAATTCTTCAGAGAAATAGTGAAGAAATTGCATCCATGAAATAAGGATAAGATGCTGAAAAGAAGAAACAAAGCCAGGTCCTGGAAATAAGTAAAAGAGCAGAAACTTTAAAACATTATAGAGAGGTTAGAAGATTAACTTGAGTAAATTTCCCAAAAAGACCTAAATATCAGGAGAATGCAACATAACAAAAAATAACATTATAGTCTAAGAGATTTGTGATTTTACCAATTGGAATCACAGAAAGAAAAACAAATTGAAGAGGAGAAATTATCAGGGGTTATTGTTTGCGTTTAGATTGAATGGGTCCACTGAGTACTCATTGCAATATAAGAAAAAGTGCCCACACATGGAGAAGATTTCATAAGCTTCCAGGTATAGGGAAAAAAAGACTTTCCTATAAAGGATCAGGAATCAGAATGACACTAGACAACATTCATTCTGGAAGCTAAAAGACAAGGGAGTAATGCCTTTAAAATGCTGTTTCTGGGGCGCCTGGGTGGCTCAGTCGTTAAGCGTCTGCCTTTGGCTCAGGTCATGATCCCAGGGTCCTGGGATGGAGCCCCACATCGGGCTCCGTGCTCGGCAGGAGGACCAGGAGCAGGTAGCACCCGCTACCATTCCCTCTGCTTGTGTTCCCTCTCTCGCTGTGTTTCTCTCTGTCAAATAAATAAAATCTTTAAAAAAAAAAAATCTTAAAAAAAAATGCTGTTCCTATTTAAATTATCAATCTGGAGTGAGCAGGAGGCAGCAGTTTGTTTTTGGTAAAGGACCAGGTAATCAATATTTTTGGGCTTTACAACCCAAACAATCTTAGTTGCAATTACCCAACTCTGCAACTGTAACAAGATAGTAGACAAAAAGTAAATAAATGGGCATGGCTATATTCCAGTAAAAGTAATTTACATGAATGGTAGAATTTTAGCTACCTCTGGTCATAGTTTGCTGACCCCTGGAATAAAAACGTTCAGATAAGCAAAACCGTGGGGGGAAATCTTGCTTTTTTTGGTTCCCTCTCCCAAAAAGCTATTGTACAAACATACCCACCAAAATTAGGGTTGATACCAGTTGAGAAGAAGAAACATTGGAACTGGAGGATCCAGTACAGGAAAGAAACAGACAGAATTCTGAGATTGGTAGTGAAAGGAGGTGGCAGGATGATAGTGTTGCAGCAATCCTGGGAACAATCACTTCCGACTAGAGCAGGAAGATGGAAAACCCTGAGAGGGTTGTATACAAATAAGACATGAAACTAATAGAAAGCTACATACATTGAAACATACTGAGACAAGATTTCAATTTCTGTTGGAGAGTTCAGGGAGAGTTAGTAATAAATATCCAGAATACTAAATAACTGAAAATAACCAGGTAAATATTATTTCTTGTAAAGTTCTACAAGAAAAGAAATCTAATCATACACTAAATGGGTTCAGCTGTGAGTAATATTTATACAGTCATAATTATATAAACACAGAACACTGCTTCAACTAAAAATTGTACAAACTATGGGGAACCAGAGGAAAAGTAGAAGAGTGTGTTTCTGAATATGTGGGGAAATGATGAAGAGAGTCAGATTTTCATCTTCCATAGTGGGAATTCAACAAATAGTAACAACAACTGAAAAAGGAAAAATTGGAATAAGTAAGTTATTCAGATACATGGAGGGGGAAACTCAGCTATATATAAAAGAATTCAAGGTAATTACTTCTAGAAGTGGGAATTTAGACTGCCAATAGGAAGCTAACTACTGCGATTTTTCTTAATGAATTTTGAGCAGTCTTTGCCTATTAACCTTTATAAATACACACACACACACACACACACACACACACACACACAAATAAAAATCAAAATAAGAACTGGCTTAACCTTCATGAAGAAAACATGAAACTGTGGAATGGGTAATTGCTTTTAAGAGATTGAATATATAATTTGTAAATTATTATTCCTGCAGACATTAAAAATAATGAAAACCATAATATTGATAATAATGACTAACATTTTTGAGTATGTACTAAGTGCTAGAGATTGTGCTAAGTACCTTATTACATTATCATAGTTCATGTACCATACTTTGTTTTTTTTTTTAATTTTCTTTGTTGATGAGCAAGCAAACAAACCACAGAAAAGATAAAGAATTTTGGAGAGAATGCCTGGCCAGAAAAAGCAGAGGCAATGTTAAAGCCAGACCTCTCTGATCCCACAGTGGGCACCTTAACCTATGAGCTAGTTGCCTTTTTTAGTAGCATTCAGTTTTAGTTATTCATTAAAATTACTCCGGTTTCTTAAAACCAGTTCTCTCCTGTACACTGGTAATGGTTCTATAAAATAATTCCACTAACTTAGATCACCTTTTTTTTCATCCCTGCTTTAATTTATGATGCTTTCTTGTAACTTTTCCCTTGAGTTTAGCTCAGAATGTCTTTTTTTACTTGGAGTTTTAGAAAAGTTTACTAGAACGAAATCCAAGTTAAGTGGCTAAGCAAAGGCATTCATTTTCCTTTTTCAATTAAGAAGAGCATGAAGATTTATAAGGACTAAGAGAGAAGTATCTCTTGGGTTAGGGTATGGAGAGGGTCATGAATAGGACAAGAGAGAAACTGATAGGAAGAAAGGCATAGAGAAGGGAGGAGACAAAAGTGACACGGACAGCAGACACACAGAGGAAACAGATAAAGAGGAAGCGTTTCAGAAAGGAAGAGATGGAAAGGGGAACCAAGTATTTGTAGCAGTTCAACGACTGATGTATTGCAGATATGTTATTGAAACAAGCTCTAAGTAAAGGTACCATTGTTTCACTAATGTTACTATATGATGAAACAAGGAAAATAATTATGTGAGTTATTTTTTCCCCTGACTTGAAGTTGATTATACAACTTTGTTTTTGGTTAGTGGACACAGGACTACACACTGTGCTGTGAGTGCATATCTTGAAATGTTCTGCAAAGCAAATATAGGCTTGCCTTCCCTTGTGTCATTTAAATATTATAAAGTTCTCAAGAATAAGAGGAATTGGGAATGACGGAAGAATCTACTAAAATCTTTGCATAGACAGTTAACCAGACAAAATCTGTCATTTGACAAATTTTAGAGATTTATTAGTTCTTTCTTTATTTCTTTCTTTTTTTTTTACCTTTCTCCCCCTCCTCCCCAAGGTCTGAATTGTAAAGGCTCATCTGGCACTAGAATCTTCAAGGACGGGAGCCACATACTTCCATCCCTTTATTAAAAAATCCTGGTGTTATATTTTTAACTGAATTTCATATACTAGGGATGGGACAGTCAGACCCTTTTATTGCTTTGCTGATCTCTTACATTATATCCTCTCTGCAAAAAGGCTCCTGTGGCCTAAACTCTTCTTTCAACTCTTTAGATCCAGTATCAGCAGCAACTCAAGATGTCTGATTTTATATAAAAGATAATAAATGGGTACAAATAGATTGCAAGGTTATAAACCAATCAGGATTTTAAGATATATCGGACATTGGTATATTACCAAGGTTTGATGTAATCAGCACATGTATGGAGTCATGAAAGGTTTAGTCAGTTGAGGATTCAAACATGTTATTGTTGCCACTGAGGTTTCAGACAATCACAAATAATTTTATAGAAATAGTAGCTGCAGGCTACATAAATATGCCTAGTGTCATCATCCACATACACATAATCTGTCCAAGTCTCTAGTTCTGATTCTGTAAACCCACTTTCATCACATATCATTTGGTAAAACTTTCTTTGAATTCCCTTTGTTTATAGAAGTTAAGTCAGCCTTCCAAGTTTCTGTCATCTTACCTCCCTTTTAGCTATTTCTTCTGTTCCATTAACCTTACCCTTCAGGTGGACTACAATGTTTACCACCCATCTTATAGATCTAAAAATTTAAAACCTACCTAAATGCCTGCATGGCTCAGTTGGTTGAACATCCGACTCTTTTGGTTCAGGTCATGATTTCAGGGTCTTAAGATTGAGCCCTCGTCAGGCTCCACAGGGAATCTGCTGAGGATTCTCTCTCCCTCTATCCCTGCTCCTCACTCCACTTGCACGCACTCTCACTCTCAAAATAAATTAATAAAATTTATTTTATTGTTTTTTAATTTTTAATTATAAAATTATAAGATTTTATATAAAATATAAAATTATTTTACATTTTTTAAATTAAAAAAATTTAAAAAACCAATTTAAAACAGTATCAACAACCACCAAAAAGTGGAGATAAATCCCCCTTATGGTTCTTTACGCGTGTATGTGTTCAAGTTACCATGGCTTTTCATATGGTTCCACATCCTGACCACATCTTGGTCCAGGATGTCACCTGACTCCTGAGTAAATCCTCTATAAATTGGCTGTAAGGAAGTGTCATAACCTGTGAAGTGGCTTGGTCCATTTCCCCTGTTAACAAAAGACCCATGTTTAGATTCTGAAAGAGTCAGATGGAGTCTTAAGGATTCCTACCTCCCACTGTGGAACCAAGGTGACTCTCTTTCCTGACATTAGCACTCGGCCCCACAGCACTGATTATATCCCCCATGAAACTTCCCCCTTTGACCTTCTCCATCAGTTATTTTCAGGTCCACTTATTTGATACTAGTCATGTATTAGCTTTTGACAACTTTTCCCCTGAAATATTTGTTAAATTTTCATTGTTATTTGTATTTCCTATCAGTTAATTTCAATTTCCCAATTGCAGTTTAAACACCTTGAGGGTCTAGGCTCTCTTGACTATGGGGCATTTTGTGAAGCATCTGTTTTGATTTCAGCTACTATTTGATGAGACTAAAAGCAAACATTAAATTACTGGGAGAGGGGGTTTATGTTAGAAGATGGCTGGGGATTGGAATACAGGCTTTTCAATTTCTGAGATGATATGAGGTTCAGGAATGGTATGAGGGATGGTGGCAGGGTTAGGAATGGAATGGGATTCAGATATGAGATAAGAGTCATGAGTACATGTTGCTTGCATGGTTAATTATGTAATTGGTATGTTTTACCTTCATTATTTGGCTATTTAAGTAGAATGCATAAAAATGGTGCCTGTCATAGTGGCCAGCTTTGAGACATGCTCTAAGCCTTTTAAACTCCCCCAAGTAATAACTAGTTTCTCTAAGACCATGTATCACATGGAATATTAACTGATTAACTGTGGGACCTTCCAGAAGAGGCAATTCTTCTATCATACTCATAGTTAAGGATTCATTACCTTGAATTACATTTGTATTCTGGTTGAATGGTGTAATTGCTCAGCTGTAGTTAATGCATTTCAGAATCATTCATACACTGTTCTTAAACTATGAGGCTGGGTGTAAAAGTGACAGTAAATGTGGGAATAATTAAGAAAACCCTAATGGAAAATCTCCCTAGGTCATTAAGACATCTTCTGAGAATGGGGCAACCCTGTGTACATAATAACAACATTGTGCCTGTCCACCACACATTCAGGTTGGTGGATACATTCCTGGCTCCCTCTTGTCCTTTCTCTATCTCTCTTTTTTAAGATTTTATTTATTTATTTGAGAGAGTGAGCATGAGCAGGGTGAGGGGCAGAGGGAAAGGGACAAACAGACTCCCTGCTAAGCAGGGAGCTTGACTCAGCTGGATCCTGGGACCCTGAGATCATGACCTGATCCAAATAGTCAGACGCTTAACCGACTGAACCACCCAGGTGCCCCCTCGCCTCATTCTCATAAGGTACTGTTTCATTTGTTTCTGAGCATTTCTGTATGAGTCTGTTTTAATTCTCTCCACCTTAAGGGAGCATAATCCCCGCCTTAGGTCAGTCCAAGTAAAAATTGTTTTACTGGAGGATGGAGGCATAGTTTCATTTGGTGGCAGTGGGGTCTAGGGTATGGAGAATTTTTTAGGATATATTATATGATAGTTCTCAGGGTATAGCTGCTGTTGCTTGTAGAAACTGACTGAATTAGAGATCTTTTGAGATTCAGCATGTAGGGGACGTTTAGTGGATTTAAAAAATCATTTGTTTTATTAGTGCCCTGTAAATTTATGGCTTCTTTGTGTAAATTGGGAAACCATGCCTTCCTTCTGTGAGTACGTGATTGGGAGAGTGGGTTTTGCCTTCCTGAGAATAAAAAGGTACATCTTCCTTCTGATGGTTGCCTCCTTAACTCAGATGCACAGCTTGGTGAGCCACTTACAACCACTCACTGTCTTAGCTATGCTATTGTGTGGCACGCAAACTCTACAACCACATATGGTAGCCCTGTCTGGTTAGTACAACATTTTAGTCATTAGTCAGAGAACATCGGTAGCTTGTTACTGTATAGAATGTGGGCAGCTTGATTTATATAAATATTTATATGTTGTTTAGCCACAGAAGTGTGTGTGTGTGTGTGTGTGTGTGTGTGTGCACATGCATGTGTTAATGCACACTCCCAGTCTTCTAGGAATACTTGTATCAGGGTTATAATTACTGACTCCAGCAGGTAGGATAGAACACTATGGAACAAGGCAGCCTTCAGTGATTCAGTTGGGAAATACCACAGTCAAGGTAAAGGGAAGGTAAAATATATACAACTTTAAAGAAAAAAAATGGACTAATAGTGATAGTTTAGTAGGAATAGAAATTGGAGGCATAGTTGCAAACATATCTGCTTAGTACTTAACATGCATTCCGTACTTTCGAAGTACTTTCGAAGAAGTTAATTCCTCTAAGAGCAAACACAACTCTCTTGGTGCGCTTTATCAGGTATGTCAACCCATGGTTTCCTCATATTTTGGCAACCACTTATCACTACCCAGTGAGTTCTAAAGGAATTTTTGAGTGACTACCTAGTGTTGAGCAGTAAGAATATTCAAAAGTAGTAGAAAATGGATCCTTTTCCTTGAAGAATTTATATGTAGTGGGATCCATGACAAGACAACATAAGTCTTATTGTAATTGAAAGTTATATCGTATCTTATTCTTGACCTAATTATTAGAAATTAGTGAGGTCAAACTATTAGGCATCCAGGTGTGCTTATTTAATTATTTAATTTATGTTTACTATTGCTAGATGCTGAAGATTGAGAGCTGCATTATCCCACGGTTTCCCGCCTGGGACAGAACAGCCGCAAAAGACCAGATTATCCAGCCCATGCTTTCTCAGTTCTGATGATAGTGATTCTCTCAGATCCCAAGATACCAGTGCAGGTGAGGAATGGCTAACAAAGGCACGAGTCAGAAGGGAAGTTATTTCTTCAGGGTGGGTGTGTGTGTGTGTGTGTACAGGGTGTGTATAGTAAGAATATCAGACTTTTAGAGCTGAAAGGTACCTGAGGAACTCTTGTATGTTCCACTGTCATTTTAGAGATAAGGACACAAAGACCTTGGAATGGCTAAGTGATTTGCCCAAGGTCATACATTTTAGCCTTCAACTCATGAAAATAACAGTTACTTTTGGTAAAGCACAACTCAGCAGTGTTCCAAGGGGTTGAAACTCTGCACCAAACTTTCTTTTTCCTTTTCCAGTATCATCATAATCTGCCACTCTCTACTGTGGTGCCTCAGGAAGAAGCGAGGGAGTCTTAAAAACCATCCAGCTCTCCAGATTCAATTGGCAGGTTAATCGAAAACAATTTTTTTATAGCACAATAAAGGACCTGGGAACAGTGGAACATTAATATTTGTTTCCCAAAGAGTGGACCCTGAGAGAATAAAGCTGCATGCAATTGAATTATGGTACCCATAGTGTAGGGGATGCATTTTGCATTGCTTCATTTTATACTACCATTAATCAGGCAGCAGAGAGCAAAGCCTGCCTCACCAACTGCTGCCAGAGCACCCCGAGAGAGATGTCACCCCCAGTCCGGGGAAGGGAAGTCAGGTTTTCTAAGTATCTTATGTGATTACAATATAGTTTTCATGATGCATTCTTAATAAAACAAAAGGTGGCCCTCTGACAAAAATATCGTCTGGTTTTTATAATGTAAAATACAGCAATTTTATCAGCATTAACACTGATTGGCTGCCATTAGCCCCTTGCCTTCTAATAAAATTTATGATACCTTTCAGGAGCCCAATTTGATAGAAAGTGAAGTGATTGCACCCTGCTTAGATATCTCTCTGGCATCTATTCCAACAATAATGCGGTAATTTTATGCATGAAATAGCACAATTGGCATAAATAGTTATAATACTGAGTGCTGTCTAAGGAA
>CM053616.1:23693160-23819095 GCA_028646535.1 Procyon lotor
GACCTAGGTGGCAGAAGCCATAGATGTTGCATTTCAGTCCTTCATCTCCTAAGAATTACCAGACACAAGAGGAGATACTTCTATGATGGTTACTTCTATTCCTAACAGGGAAGCTTGGCATTTTTTTTAATTTAATTTTATTTTTTCAGTGTTCCAAGTTTCATTGCTCATAAACTACACCCAGTGCTCCAGACAATACGTACCCTCCTCAATACCCACAATCAGGCTCACCCAACCCCCAGCCCCCCTCCCCTCCAAAACCCTCAGTTTGTTTCTCAGAGTCCACAGTCTTTCATGTTTCTTCTCCCTTCCAATTTCCCCCAATTCACCCTTCCTTTCCTTCTCCCAATGTCCTCCATGTTTTTCCTTATGCTCCATACTTAAGTGAAACCACATGATATTCTTCATAGCTTCATAGGTGACCATTATGAAATGCAATGAGACAAATCGAGTAAGGTAAATAAGTGGTATGGAGGGAAGAGTTTTATGACGATTTCAGGTAATATATGGTAACAACAGATCCAAACATTTATGTGTTAGAGAAAGTAAAGTTTGCATATGATTTATTTTCCTCTGCTAATGTAGTTAATCTATAGGCATCTGGTGAATTTTTACTTAGTTATATCTTCCTGATAATATCCAGAGAATGCTGGTTGACACAAACCCATTGACATCCACAGTTTTGATCCCTCCCCACACAGGAATTGATCTCCTTCCCCTCCATTTGCTCCTCCTTTTCTTGATCCTTCACCCTAGGTGATTGGCCCTCCTCTCTTCTGTACCCCACTGGTCTGGAGATTGGAAAGATGCACTCAGTATTCCAAGAAGACTGAAATATTAGCTATCCAGAGCACACTTTTCCCCCCTCAGAACAACTTTCAGTTGTTATTTTCTATGATCTTCAATGTTAAATTCATAATTTTTTTGAATATCGGAATTCAGCATCCTGAAAGTACTAATGAGATATGCAAATACTGTTATTTAATGTTGCACTTCACTTAATCTTCTCTCCTTATCAGAATAATTTTTGTAGCGTTGCCATCTTTAGTGGCTGATGCCTTTTATGGCCTCCAGGTGCATAAGCTTTGCCCCAGAACCAAGTAAATGGAATGCTATTTCAGATAATATTAGAGTGTTTCTAACTCTGAGATCAGAAGTAATTGCAAGAAGTCTTTAATGCTTTTTAGAAGCACTGTCATCCTTTAAAGTTCTGAACATAATGTGAAGAACTGAACTAGGAAAAGAGATGTGGTTTTGGCTGTCAAGTGAAAGATCATGTATGTGTAAAGTACCTCTATAACAATATATAATGTTGTATGATCAATTGCCAGATTATATGAATATATGCTAAATAAAATTATATTGAGGTAAGTATCCCTTAAACAATTACGTAACACTGTGATGTTAAACTAAAACTTGCAAAACAAAAACTATTTGGAGATGAGAGGTTATCATTCATTCATTCATTAATTATGAAAAACAGTTTACTACTGGGTGGCAGATAACTATTTTATGTATTGGGATAAGGTGGTGAATAAAGTCATAAAAGCCCCTTACCTAATGGGATTTATAGACTGCATAGAATAGAGTAAAGAAATAATGATTTAATATTTTTGGAGACAGTGATGTGCTATAAAGAGGCAAATCAAAAATGATATTTAAGTTTGGAACTAACTGAATTTTGAAGATGAGGAGTAACTAGACTTGTAGAGGAGTATGAGGTCATGAAAAGAGGGCCCAAGCATTCTGTATTCAACTCTGTTGAGTTTGATGCTTATTAATCAATCAGTTCTAGACCTGAAGGGAAAAACCTGACCTGGAGATATAAATGTCAATATGTTAGTGGACATATGATGCTCAAAGTCATAGACCAGATGGATGTTCCAACGGAGAGAGTGATTTTTGAGAAGAATAGAAAGAGAAGTCTAATCCCAGCTTTGGAAGATGAGGACAAAACAACCAAGGTGACTGAGAAAGCAGCCAGTGAGGTAAGTGGAAAATCAGAAAGGCAAGGTGTTCCCAAAACTAAGTGAATAAAGTGTTCTAAGGATGAGAGAGTGATTAACTGTGCCAAATGCTGCTCTAGAGTAGAGGAAGATTAGAATTGGAGAAGTGACTAATGATTCAGCAACATGGAAGTTTTTGGCGACTTGATAGGAATAGTGTCATTGAGTGGATGAAAGTTTGATTGGAATGGCTGCAAGATCACATTGGATTTGAAGAAATGGAAATAATGAATATAAAGAACTCTATCCATGAGTTTTACTACAAAGGGGAAGAGAGGCATGTATAAAGGGAATGTAGAGCCAAGGAAGTTAAAATGAGGGGTATTACAGGTAATATAGAGAGAGGAGAACAATACATAGAGATATTGGTTCAGTAAAGAGAGAGAAGTAAAATTGCAGGAACCAGTCCCTTTGAATATTTTGGAAAGGATAAGATCTGCTGTGCAAGAAAAATATTTGGCTTTCGAGGTGGACAAGGAAAAGTTCATTGAGAATCACCAGAAGATAAGCATGTAAAGTGAGAGTACAGGTACTCTGGTTGACTTTGGTGATGGGAGATAAGGATGCTGTTCTCTTATTTCTTCATTTTTTAACTAAAGTAAAAGGTAAGGTCATCAACAGGGTCAGGATCATGAGTTGTAAAAGTTTAAGGAGAAAGAAAAAGTGGTAACTGTGTCCTAGAATGCATCTGTGGAGTGTAGGGAACTAAGGACATATAGAAAGACTACAGGGACATCTTGAGGACTCGCAGGAGATGGATGGTTAGAAAGTTAAAGTGAGGGGCACCTTTGTGGCTCAGTTGGCTCAGGTCATGAGCCCTGCATCCAGTTCCCTGCTCAGCAGGGAGTCTGCTTGTCCCTCTCCCTCTGATCCTCCTCCCTGTTTGTGTGCTCTCTCTGTCTCAAATAAATAAACAAAATCTAAAAAAAAAAAAGAAACTTAAAGTGAAACTAATCAGTATTATCACATTCTATTTTGCTTTTTTCCCAACCTACATTCCATAGTTTTGGTGCACAAGTGGGAGAGGTAAAGAAATAAGTTTCACTAAGAAAGTGAGGAAGGCAAAGGAGATGAGTGTGTACGTAAAGGAATGAGTAAGTGATTGCCCTGGGAGTGTAAGCCAGGGAAGGAAGGAAGAGAAAACATGGGTCTTGGGCAATGAAAAAGTATCAGGCTACAGATTGGAAAACAGTATTAATTAATTGTTGGCTTGGAGGTAGTGGCAAAAATGTATTGGGGATTCATGAAGTGGGCATACAGCTGAAATGTTGGAGGGAATGAAGTGACTGATAGGGCAAATTTTAGGGTGAGATATGAGGGGAGAAGGCTTCAGTGAGTTGCGAAACTCATATGGTTAGTATAATCATGTGTAGTTTGAGAATGGGTATTATTTGGAAAGGCAGAGGATAAAAACATGGGAAGAAACTGATTAAGCCCAAGTATTCATTTGAAGAGGAATTACTGATGGAGATAATTAAATGTGACCTTGATACCAGAGTAATAACAATGACATAAAAATAATCATCATTCTGTTCCCAGTCTCTTATTCAAACAAATAAAAGCATCTGACATTAGGAAGAAATACAAGCTACGTGAAATATATTCTAAAGAATTGCTCTGTTTTCTCCTGTGATTTCCCAGTCAAATATCATTTATAAAACTTAGAAAGCATCTCCTTTGCTATATGTTGTTGTAAGTGAATCCATGTTTGTTTCCAGTAATGCTATCTTATTTTTGAATTCCTATGGCCACTGCAAATTCATAAATAAAAATAAGTATGTGGCATTTAGGAAAATACAGGTAAGCACTTCATGAGTTTAAAAGATAAATATGTACAAATCAGCAATGATTGAAAATGCATCAGGAACTAACCAGAAAGAAGTCACATTGTATAGCTAATTATTTCTTTAAAATATATTTTAAATGTTGACATTTTTAGCTATATTATTGAACAGTTCTTACTCAAGAAGGAATTTTAAAAGAACCAAGTATCTTCCTTTCTTTTATCTTTTTCCATTTTTAAACCAGGGTCTTTATGCCATAAGATCCCAATCATAAACTATACTTTTCTCTCCTTTACCAGCTGGTGTGACAGTGGAAGAACTCTAGATTGTGTCAAACTTGTGCTCATGAATTATAAGCCGAGGACAAGTAAAGTCACCCATGTCTGGAGTATCTATTTGCCAGAGGCTCCTGATGACTTTTTTTTTACCCCAGACCAGTCATGAGCACCTTGCCATACAAATAATAACATACGCTTGAGATAAAATGATATTTATTAAGTTTAAAAAAATGAGCTGATTTAATTAATGAATCAAACTACTCAAATAAGTTTTTTTAATATATCTTTTTCTATTTACTTATATTAATTTTAGTTGTTTGGGAAACCATAATGAGCCCAAAATAGCTAGTTTGGCCACCGGGGTAAGTACTTAATTAGGCTGTCCTGCCAGGTGCCTTCTGAGCTGACTTTAGTAAATTGCATTAAGACAGGCTCCACTGATCTCAAAGGTGATGGAGGCCCAAGTGAGGACAGTTGATTATCTTGGTCTACATTCTGAAAACTTTGAGTTTGCACAATTAGACTAGCCTACTCATGAAATTAGACCCCCAGGAACTTCTCTTCTTAAATGAAGGGGCATCTTATTCCAAGGAATGGGAGATGTTCCTGAAACCAGACCCTTAGCCATCTGTTCAGTTCCTGGTTATAAACAGAATTGTAAGGCAAACACAATTTTTAATTGCACTGAACATATATACTTAAATGTATCTATCAAAAAGTTAGGTTTTTGTTTACTCAAAAGCACTTGTTAAGGAAACAGAAGGGAGGGGTAATTTTTTTAAACACATTCTTTGTACTAGCCACTCATAGGCAGCTTTCATCCATTAGATCATTTAAGAATTTCCTCCATATTTAATTTGTCCCAGATAAACACAGAAATAATGCTTTCAATCTGCTTCTCTTCCACTCACCGCAGAATTTATAATTTTGATAGAAAATAAGACATGAATTAACTAGAGAATAGCATAACAGATTAATCAAGTCTAAGACTCAGATACAGGCTATGGGTTATATATGTACGGTAAAGAAAGAATCTATGATTGGATTAGAATTGTTATATGAAGAAAAATATCTTGAACTAGAGGAGTTTTTATAAACTAAAGGAATTGCTGGTAGATATGTGAAGGGATTTGAATTTGGGGATTTGAGAAAAGAGGGTTAACAATCTATCACAGTGCTCTGAGCTGGGCAGTTCAGAAGACCACCTCACCCTCTAATCTAGGATCAATAGAGGTGAAAATTGTTCTAGAATAATTCACAAACAGATTAAGAAGAATTGTCTTAGAAAGAGGAAAAGTCTAACCTACTGTGGGGATTATATTCCATTAAATGTTGTTTGTGTAGCATTGTCTCCCTGAACTATTTCTTTTGATGCAAATAACTTTGGAAGGAGGATCAATTATGTCTGTAATCTCAGAGTAAACTAGTTTCTAAAACCACTTTCCTTCTTGGCAGAAAAGAGCTCCATGAGTGAGGCACATGTGGTGTGTGGCTGCAAAAGCCCCGGACTCAGGCAGACCTGCCTGGCTTTAGATCTCAGCTCTGCCACTTTTATACCTCTGTGTCTCTGGGCAAATTCTTCAACTGCTTTAAGCCTAGTTTCCTTGACTCTCTGAAGTCAAGACAAGAATAATAACCAATTTCAAGTTGGAGCTGTGAAGATCAAAGGGGCAACCTATGATAAGTATTTAGTGTAGTTTTGGGTACATAATAAGCCATCTATAAATGTTTGCCATTGTTATTTTTATTATGAGAAGCAGTAGAAAGCTAGAGAAAGAATACTGAGGGGCATATGGGCTTAGGCATCAGAAACATCTCAAGGATGCTGGTGCACAAAAAAGAGGGGGAGACAGAGAGAGAGAGAGAGAGAGGGAAATAACACCTTTAGTTTTTCATTGGACTTGACCTGCTGAGTAACTGAGAGAAGTGTTTTGTGAAAGGGCCACAGGATTTCCTACCAATACAATGTTTTGCAAGTTAGTAATTATAATATCCTGCAGTGTGGTATTCTAGAATGTCTCGTGTCCATTTTGTCCCTTCTTTTAATGGTTCTCTGAAGATCTTTGGAAGGTGTTGTGTCCAGCACCCATTCCACCAGGCCTAAAGCCATCACCCCCATGCAGCCAAGGCCCACATGCTGCCCTGGGCCTGGAAACAGAGGTAGCAGCAGGTTGTTGACCATCTGAATGGTACTTGTTGAGTTATTTCCCCATATAAAATCATCAGTCATAAGCAAAGCACATGAACCCAGCACTGCCAGGAGAAGTCCCATCAATTTGTTAGCAGAAGGAGTGAAGCCAGGGCAAAGCTGATGATATGGCACTATTTGGCTTCCTTGGGAATTTCAGTGTGTTGTGGTTGGGACAGTGTGGCCAAAGCAGCTATTTGAGGTGAGCTTCCTCCTTAGTGTCCCCAGATAAGTTTCTAATGAACTTGAGACTACAAAACATCCCTGTTCTCCCTCATTGCTCTGTTCAAGCAGTAGGATAACGTTTTCTTCCCATTGCAGGTGTGTAGAAAATGCCAGAGGTTATTTTTTCCCTCACAGGATAAGACAATTCAAGCCAGTTTGAAATATTTATTAAGAAACTAATAGTATTTCATTTTAAGTCCATTGTTTCCGTATGTTTCCATTCATTTAAAATAAAAATCTTATTTCAAGTTCTCTTAATAATGCTACTAAGAAAAATCTCCTTTTTTGAGCAGAAAACAATATTAAATTTTCAACAGCCCTTTTACGGGTTATCATTTTAGATATGGAATTGTGGATAAGTTATTTAATCTCTTGTGAGTTTGTTCACCTTAAAAAATAATAATGCTCAAGTCATATTAATCTGGCCAAATTTCAAGTGAAGTAAGGTTCTAGGAAGTCCCTTGTCTTTGATGGCTTTGCTTACAAGTTGGGGAGAGAACAATAACACCCAAAACAATTAGAAAACTGAAGAGAAGAATTATAATCTAGTGCCAATTTGTGTCGTACTGAGGATAATTAGGCTGGGAGGATCCAGGTGGGAGGGATTAATGTCAATTGAATAGCCAGCTATAGTTTCACAGAGGGTGTGAAATTAAACTGGGCCTTGCCAGATGGATCGACTATAGATTGACAAGGAGAACATAGGAGGGCTATAAATTTAGAAGTAACAGCATAAGCAGAGATGCAGGGCTGGGAAGGAGCACAATAATGTGAATAATGACATTCATGCTGCCATTAAGCAGTATGGCCGAGACAACATTGAAACCAGGAGAATATTCCATTGGTCATAGTTCTAAATGTTCTCCATGTGCTTTATAAAATACTTAAAAAAAAAAGAAATACAAGGAGATGGTGTTGGCCAAAGCAGTGGTAAGACTGGAATCAAATAATCCTGGACTTACATTTCAGCCGTGCCACTTGTTAGCTGAGTTATCATGGCCAAAGCATTTAAATCTATCTGTATCAGTTTACTCATTTCTAAAATGGCAGTAGTAATATGCCTTTCTCAGAGGAATTTTGTGGAGAGTGAAAAAATGAATGTGAGACATAGTGCTTGCTATGGAGGGAATCCAGGAGTGGTTGCTAGTATTATGATTGCCATTGCTGTTATAATTTTTAGTAGTAGAGTAGTGTTCTGACCTTTACAGTAAGATTAGATTGATTTTAAGTGGCAGGGGATATGGTTACATGCGTACAATCTCAAATACAAGGTAGGGAGTTTATATCTAAGGCAGCATATACCCACCCCTATTTACCTAAGGTCATCTCCATTTACACCTATGGTCCTGACATAAATATTGAAAGTGCTTTTTTCCACTCTCAAATATGTCTGGCCTGGCCAATAAATTATACAGTCATATCTCATATAACCAATGCAGGGCAATAACAAGCAGTGTAGCTTTTTCATCAGGAGGAGTGATGGGATAGAAGCAGTGTTTTAGGAAGAGTTCTGTGATCATAGCATCCAAGAAGCTGAGAGGGTGACAGGCAGGAAGAAAAGCAAGGTAGCTGCTATTACTGCTAGCACCTTTGATTCAGATAAGAAGGATAAGGACAGGAGAATTCAAGATTTGTCCCAGGAACAAAACCAGGGCCCAGGAGGGAAAGGACACTTTCTTCTCTTTGAACTGACCCCTGATGGCTGACCCCTGACACTTAGCTCTCAAACCCTTCCCGGGAAAATTCCATTGTCACATCACAGTCCTTTATTGATGGAAACTCAATGATCAGGGAGGCAACTCCAGTCCATACTGAGAAGGGGAGTCAGAGCCCCTATTCACTTTCACTTAATCTAAGACAAGTGGTATAAACAACTCGAACTATGTAAGAAATAATTCCCCTGCAATGGTTTGCTGACCTTCATGGGTATATGGTAATTGTCCCCTGTTTAAACTGCTCTGAACATTTATGTTGAATGACCTATTGTCATGTTCCCAACTTGGGCCTGTCCCATTTGATATTTCAGATGATGCCATTCCCAAGAGTAGACTTCTCTAGTGAAGGCGGGGCAGTTTAATGAGACTAAACATTCCACTTATTCTGTAAAAGAACAAAGGTAAGAGTATGAGGGATTCTTAGGGTCTGAGAGCTCTTTCTTAGCTGAGCGCAGTGATGGATGATGGTAGGGAAGTGGAAGTGGACCGGATGGAGTCGAATTCTCTGTCCAGTTCAGGTGTGGACAATGAGGACTGGCTCCAGGAGACTGGAGACCAGAGACTGGAGCTTGGCACCGTCTTAGGAAGGACAGACAGGAGAGGACCTGGAGGGGGACTGTAGAGAATATAAGTCTGTGTTCTGGAGATCTATGTGGTCATGTGCTATGGGGTAGGCACCGTAAACCCTTTCTCCATCTCCCAAAGGTAACCACTAGAACGTAAAATATTCTGCATTGCTGTCTGATGCTTTCAGAGTCTGGGCACTTTTTCTGGACCCTGCGGAGAGGAGCTGAGTCTTGTGGCTAAGTTAGGACAGTGAGTCCGTTCAGATCAGTTGGCAGGCTCAGAGCTAGCACGCTGATGGAATCTGGATGAGGAGAATATCGAAAGCAAAATCCTGGTTTGGGGATGTTCTGTTCTCAGACTTTTGACCAGTCAAGTCTGAAGGAGAACCGTAACATCTGACTAAGGTCTTTCTTCTTTGAGAGTGTTTTTCAGAAAGCCCCAAACTAATTAAGTTCATAAACTTTTAAATGCTAAAGAGGAACTCTTAATTTAAAGGAAATCTAAACTGAACCCTCTGGTAAAGCATGGAATCCTTTTGTAATGCAAATAACCCTTCCCCTGTGCCATTATATTATCATGTAAGTTTCTGAGTTGGGAAAATGCTGGGCCCACCTGTACTCCATTCATAGCACACTGAGAAAGCAGAGCATAATAGATGGTGAGCCCTAGGAATATTTCAACCCTAGCAGCATGGTTCACTGTTGTCTATGACATGTTGTTAAATTATTGATACCCAGCCAGGCTTTGGGACGTAGGCTTTGTTGTTCTGAGCTAACAAAGCCACCTGAGAGAAAGCCATAATAAGAGAGCAGGGACTTAACTATGATGGGGTGAGGCTTCTGGGCCTCCTGTAACAGAAATCCTGCCTGAAACAGGAGAGGGCTACAAATTATTTGGACTGACCACTCTTGCAAAAAAGAAAGAGAAAATAGGTGCATTAATGAAATTCTTACAACAGATGGCAAACTGTCCTTGGATCCTCTGGTGGGAGAAAGGAAAAAAAAAAAACTTTCAAAGAATATTTTATATGATTATATCACATAGAATCCACTTACTCTGAGGACTCACAGAAAGCTATCTAAGAGACATTCAGTTAAATTATTTAACAGAAGATGACAGAAAAGAATTAGAGAAAGAAATTTTCTCATCTCAAGTTAAAACAACAATCCACTCTCTATCCACGGGTAAATCTCTGGGTCCAGATGGTTGCCCAACAGAATTTTAGCAAACATTTGGAGAGATAATAAGGCCTGTAACAGTAGATAATTACTCACTTATATATGGCTCAGTGCCCCCTCATCTACATTAGTTTCTATAGCAGGTTTTTTGCCAAAAGAAAGGCAGCAGACCCCTGCTCTATTTTTTCATTTGTAATTT
The DNA here is from genome assembly GCA_028646535.1 of Procyon lotor. Taxonomy (NCBI): domain Eukaryota; kingdom Metazoa; phylum Chordata; class Mammalia; order Carnivora; family Procyonidae; genus Procyon; species Procyon lotor. The sequence continues at coordinate 23,703,301 of CM053616.1, forward strand.
TCTCTTGCATCACTCTGTGCAGATGCTAGGAACCATCCTTTTTATTTCACTGTCCTTATGAAGACCTTTGAGCACAATGGGAGGTGAGCAGATATTGAATATTACTAAAATGGGATATTTTCCTAGAGGAAAATAGGTAAAGGTCCAGTTTAGTTGTCAAGAAACCTCATCCAATTAATATGCTTAGGGGAGGGGACTCCTCTTACCCTTCTTCCCCACTTCCATCACTCATTTTCCCAAAAGGAGCAGTAAACATTGGCATTTTAGGAGCATGTAGGATTGAAAATCCACCCCAGAGGGTACAGAGCAAAGGTCACGGACATTTTCAACAGCAACTAGTTCATAGCCATTTTGCCAGGGGCTCAATGGAGGCTGATGAGTTTAGCTACAATCTGTGCTCTAAGGCTGAGAAGCAAGGGTGAGGCTCCAAACTGCAGGCTTCACTGACCAGACGGACTATAAATGTCTCTACAAATTATAGATGCTTCTGGGAGATCATAATCCTTAGCTCTTGTAGATTTTCTTTTTTCCCTTCTACAGAGCATTTTACACAGACAAACTAATTAATACTTTCACCAACTCAGTGATTTCAGACAAAGTGATTTTCCCATTTTATAGATGGAGAAACTGAGTGCCAAATGTCTTGCTTTTTAGCTGTCAACACTTTGAAGATGAAACAAATTTGAAACATAAGTCATCTCAACCTCAGTCAGGCAACTCTGTCTGCCAGTTTTCTGTTAACTAGATTGTGACATCTATGCACAGAAAGCACATTAATGTTTACTGATTGATGTGACTGTAATTGTTGTCATTTATTGAGTGCTTCGTATGTATTAAGCTGTGCATGTGTTAGATTGCTCAGTCTTCACCATCCTTTAGAACATTGACTCTTACCCTTGCATGTGTTTAAAATACACCTGGGGAGACTTTAAAAAATCTGATGCCTGCTTCCCAGATCAATAAAATCAGAATCTTTGGGACCAGACATCAGCAGTTTTTAAAGCTCCCTAGGTGATTTCAATATGCAACTAAAGTTAAGAACATTTTGGATAAGAAAGCTAGAAGAGATATAGAGAAATGGAAGAATATCCAGGGTTGACAATATGGTGGTATCGTCTTTTGTTTTTCAGTGAAAGAGATTTGAGTTATAGGATGAGTAGAAAGGACTAATAGAGAGGAAACATAAAGGAAACACAAGAGAATGGGTCATTTAACGGAGCAATTTCTTAGAGGAAATCAGAGAATACGAAGATTAGCCACTTTCACCTTTATGTCTCTTTTGTGTACTTATAGATTTCTATTGTAGCATCTGTTACCTTAAATTTTTTGTTTACACAGCTGGCTTCTTTCCAGACTATACGTTGTTTGAGGCATGATGGTTCTATGCCCAGAACCTTGAGTAATGTCTGAGATACAACAGTCTCTCCAATTCTACATAAACAAAAGAATGAGTTCAGGGGGCGCCTGGGTGGCTCAATTGTTAAGCGCCTTCAGCTCAGGTCCTGGGTCCCGGGATTGAACCCTGCATTGGGCTCCCAGCTCAGCCGGAAGCCTGCTTCTCCCTTTCCTACTCCCCCTGCTTGTGTTCCCTCTCTTGCTGTGTCTCTCTCTGTCAAATATATAAATAAAATCTTAAAAAAAAATGAATTCAGGAAATTTAAAAACCTTCCCTTCATGGAAAAGACTCGTCATTGTCTCTCATAAAGTGCTTGAAACTTAACACCATTAATCATTCTTTTAGGATAAAGCTCTGATAACAACCTGAGTTAAGAATTAGTTGCAAGGGGGCACCTGGGTGGCTCGGTGGGTTGGGGCCTCTGCCTTCGGCTCAGGTCATGATCTCAGGGTCCTGGGATCGAGCCCCACATCGGGCTCTCTGCTCGGCGGGGAGCCTGCTTCCCCCTCTCTCTCTGCCTGCTTGTGATCCCTCTCTCTCTCTCTCTCTCTGTGTCAAATAAATAAATAAAATCTTTAAAAAAAAAAAAAAAAGAATTAGTTGCAAGGACATTACAAGGCCCCCGTGCTACCTTCATGCATTTGTGCATCTGCATAAATTTATTTGACCAATTAGTCTATCAGTTACCAACAGGCGCTAAAGAGAATGTGAATCTAAACAGACTGTCACCATTTGGTGTGGTCAAACACAAGAGAGGGTACATCCCAAAGGACTGGAGTGTGTTTCAGGCCTCTGAGAGGCAACAGGGAGGTCTGAAAAGCTTAGAGCCAGGACAGCTAATCCAAAAGTGTGTATGTATATTGGGTGGTCATCCGAGAATTTGATGGCACCCAAACCCCTGGGGTCTCAAAGGCTCTCTCAGAGTCAGATTTAGAAATCACACATCATGCTATCACTTAGCTTCATTTGTGTTCCTGTTTTCTGCGTGTATGCTACTGAGGAAATTGGGGAATAGAAGATACCACTTTTCATTTAGATGGACTGATTCATTCCAGAGGGAACATTATTTGGTGATTTGTGAAATATTCTGTGAATGCAGAAAAGCGCCTCATCTAATACTGCAGTTCGTAACTGTAGCCAGCAGGGGCCCTCGTGTCATGGCATCTCTCAGTGCTCAGTCTAGCCACTGGTAGGATAAGGGATAAGGCCATCTTGCTCTGGCCCTGCACTGGAAACTATACTATCTTGCCCAAATACTCTGTACTGCCTTGCCTTTACTCTAACCCAAACTTATTCTTTTTCTCTTTGGAATGTCTGTTTTTATGATCAGCATGTTTCAGATACTTTCAGCTCCTTACCTTAGTCTCAAATTCTTTCAGCTCCTTACGTTAGTCATGAAACATTTTCACTTCTGAAATCACTACTTCAAAATTACTGCTCTTTAGCCTCAATTTCCCATCTTTCCATATTACTCATTCAAATAGCCCTACCATAAAGATTCAGACTTCTATTTATTTGACCCCTATTTATTTTGTTATCCATAAGCTTTTAACCTGCTTTCACTCTTCTTTTATCCAGATTTGATTGTTTGACCTGCCACTAAAATTAAACCTTATACAAATGGTAAATTATGTTTCCCCTCTGTCCTTTGTTGCTCTCATCTGGGACAAAGTCAACTCTTGGATAAAACTATTGCCAGGAAATATCATATTTTGTTGAGAAAAATAATCACATAACAGAATAATGTAATTCCACTGTGAATTCATGATTGTCAATCTGAACTGGATCTCAATAATTACTACCCAATAATTCTGTTATGTTTATTTGGTCAGTTTTCTCTCCAACTTTTACAATGGCTATTTCAAATCTATTTCATTTTCATTAATCTTCTGGCTCTCCCCATCTACCCCTGCCCATTCACAGCAGATGATCTTATATCTCAAGTAACAGGGGAAAATGAAACCATGAGATGGGAGGTCCTTTGCCTTTTCATCTCCATGTCTATCTATACTCACTCTTTTCTCTCTATAACTTGTTAAAAAAAAAAAAAAAAGGAGGGGCTCCTGGGTGGCTCAGTGGGTTAAAGCCTCTGCCTTCAGCTCAGGTCATGTCTCAGGGTCCTGGGATCGAGCCCCGCATCGGGCTCTCTGCTTAGCGGGGAGCCTGCTTCTCCCTCTCTCTCTGCCTGCCTCTCTGCCTACTTGTGATCTCTCTCTCTCTCTCTCTGTCAAATAAATAAATAAAATCTTTAAAAAAAAAAAGTAGGTATCCAATCTTCCTTATTTCAATTCTTTCCTGTATATTTAGGAATAGTATATTCTTGGCCATACATTCCCTCTGTTGAAACTTCCACCAGTTCCTTTTATAGGATTATCTCAATTAGCCATTAAGCTTCAATCTGTCATAAATAAAACTGTACTTTCAGCCCCACTCTTAGCCTCCAATACTACCCTCTACCTTACCTTAAAACTATTTTTCTCCTTACCTTAAGACTAAAATGTTCAAGATATTTTAATTTTCAATTTCTGTATTTCCCACGGACTCTTGAACACATTTTGATCAGGCTTGCATCAAAATCCCTACTACTCCACCAAAGGCCCTGGTCACCAAAGTCCACCTATGTCCTAAAATCAATTGAACACTTTTTGTTTCCTTTTTTTTTTTTTTTTTTCCCTTGACTCCTCAGTAAAATCAAACATCTCTTACTTCCTCCCCTGGAAATTTTCTTTCTGTTATTGATATCAACACCATACTTTTTTGTGTACACTCCTACTTCTCTAGAAATTCCTTCTGAGTTCATATTCTTCTGATAAGAATATCATAATTCTTAAATACTCTCCTTTTTATTAACCTTATTCTCTACCCTCTCCCCAGGCAATTAGGTTTAATCATATGTTCATTCATGACTCAAATTTGAATCCCTACATTAAGTTTTTCTCTGAACTTTACCCATATGCTCAGCTATCTGAGTGACATTTCCAATTGTATAGATGCCTCAGAGTCTTGTGTAAAACTGAATCTATGGTGTCGTGTTGCCAATATGCTCATCTTCTGTGATTTTCTCTTTATTTTCTTAGACTGTTTTTCACGTTATTACATTGACTGGAAACTCCGATAGTATGGGTAGAGGCAATGATAGTGGACATTTCTAAGCTATACCTGACTTTAACTGGAATGCTTCTTCTAAAATATCACCATTAAATATGACGATAGTAATCCAGTTGCTGACACTGCTAGTTACTTATGCAATATTCATTTCTCTCTTCCATCTTACAAATAGGTAATCACTTTTAAAAAGGGCAGCAATATGTCCAAAACAAAACATTTTTTTTCATTTTTAAACTTTATTGCAGTTAAAAACACAGTTCTGGATAATGACGTGCAAACCAAGGGTTTCCAAGAAAGCTCTTAGCAGTCTTGACATAGGCACTGTTCCTTCCCCTTTCTACTTCATTCTTCCTGCCTAGAAAGCAGACTGATGCCCATAAGATTTATAACCTTTTTTACCATCAAAGTTTACATGGAAGAAATGTAGAAAAATCTGGAGACCCTAATGTCATGCTTCTATTACCATATTGTCCTAGACTGTTGTTTCTTAGTCTTCTTATAGCATGAAACAAATGAAAATTTTATTTAAACCCTTTCTGATAGAATTTTGGCTAATCTCAGCTAAAAACAAGCCTAATTTATATGTACTTGTGGTAGGCAGAATAATGGCATCCCAAAGATATCCCCATAGTCTGTGAATATGTTACAAGACATGGCAAAGGAAAATTAAATTATAAATGAAATTAAGATTACTAACTTTAAACTGATTTTAAAATAGGGAGATTATCCTAGATTAATCACATGGGCCCAATGTAAATAATGAAGGAAAGGCAGGCAGGGACAACAGCCCCCCTCCTCCCCAAGAGGAAACTACTCTTTTTTTTAGGATTTTATTTATTTATTTGAAAGCAAGCGAGCGAGAGATCACAAGTAGGCAGAGAGGCGGGCAGAGAGAGAGGGAAGCAGGCTCTCCACTGAGCAGAGAGCCCTATGCGGGGCTCCATCCCAGGACCCTGAGATCATGACCTGAGCTGAAGGCAGAGGCTTTAACCCACTGAGCCACCCGGGCACCCTAAGAGGAAAATACTCTTAAAAGGATTTTACATGTCCTGGAAGGAGCCCTCCAGCCTTTCCCACATGAACAACGACCTGATCAGTAGATGAGCACGTGGACAAAAATCTGATTGGGTGACAGACACATGGAGGCTTAATTAGATTAAAACAGCCTACCAACATTTTCATAAAGATCCCTAGACTTAGAAACTCTGGCAGCAACCCTCTCAGGCCCCCTCCCTCCTCCTTGGGAACTTTGTACTATCTGCTCAATAAACTTTGCTTTGCTGCGCACCACTCTTCGTATGGTCTACCTCTTCATTCTTCGCAGTGGAGTGACCAAGAACTGTGGGCACCGAAGGAAAAGAAATCCTACAACATAATTATGAGAGTCCTTGAAAGTTGAAGAGGGAGGTAAAAGAGAGAAGGTCAGAGTGATGGAATGGAAAGGTGTGAGAACGACGGAGCTAGCCATTGCTAGCTTTATAGCCTTTAATTTGCCATAAACCAAGGAATGTGAGCAGCTTCTAGCCCTTGGAAAACGCAGGGAAGTAGCTTCTCGCTTAGAGCCTCCAGAAGGAATACAGTCCAGCTGACATCTTGATTTTAGCCCAGTGAGACCTGTGTCACGTTTCTAACCTACCAAACTGTAAGATAATAAAGATGTATCATTTTAAGCCATTAACTTTGTCGAAGTTTGTTACAGCAGCACTGGAAAACTAAAACGGTGTTGTTTATGACTTCGAGGAAGGTTCCTGCTATTTTGGTTGGCTTAAAGTTTTATCACAAACAAACTTAAAATTTAACCAACTGTTTTTCTGGCTCTCCTGAGAAACAAGTGAAAAGATCCTATTTTTCATTTCTTCTTTTAATTGTTAATATGCTGGATTACTTTGAGATTATGTTAGTAAATATTCTGATTTAAATGATGACTGCATTCCTAAGAAAACAATACATGCATATATATGCAATATATAAAGAAACAAACTGGTGGTTGTCAGAGGGGTAGTGGGTGGGAGGATGGGTGAAATAGATAAAGGAGATCAAAATTACACTCATCTCGATGAGCACTGAGTAATGTATAGAATTGTTGAATCACTGTGTTATACACCTGAAACTCATGTAACACTGCATGTTAATTATACTTCAGTTAAAAAAAAAGAAGAAATCTTCAAAGAATAATTTGAAAATCTTTTAAAGGTTTCCTTTCTATGTCCTTGTCTCTTTTTTTACATCTTTGGAACAGAACTTTCTCAATTAGGTTTTCCAAGTTAGGGAGCTTCTATAATAAGTTGGTCTCCTTCGAATATTTCATACCGAGACAATTTGCAAAGTCCTAACTCCCCATGTACCATTTCCTGAGATATCACCTGGGAGTACTAGACATCCAGAGGTAAATGATGTTTTTGTCTCTGAAACTAGATTACCATTTTTCTTGTTGCTTTTGTACCCTACACACTATGCCAAGTTTTCACTGGACTTACCATTATAAGGAAGTGTTCCATATCCTGTAACAACAACCTCTGTACCTGGTGGAAAATCTGTGTGGCTTCAGCAAGACAAACTCATTGAGTTTTTAAAAAACTTTTTCAGTGAGCTATATAACTGCAGTATCATCATGATGTTCACCCTGCATGTAATCTTCAGGAATAGTAATTTTTGGACATGATATTGCATTTAGGGGGGCATTACTTTGGTGCCAAACCTGTGATTGTTTAGTTTTTTGGATTCTTTTGTTCTAGATAAACAAAAAATATGTATTTTATATTTATTTCAAAATGACAGAAATATGGCCTGCATCTGATATACTTTTTTCTTTTTTTTGCTATACTTTTTTCATGTCATTAATACTTCCTTGCTCTATAATCCATTAAAAAATAATACATGAACATGATACTGAAATTGGTTTGCTAACAATTTATTTAGAAATTTGTCAATATATTCATCAATACAGTTGGTCTATACTTATCTTCTTATATTTACCCTGTTTAGTTTTAGAATTAAGATTAAATTAGCCTTGAGAAATGACTTAGCGACACTTAAACTTAGTCACATATCCTAGTCTTTCAGAAATTCCGAAGATCAGATTTTTTAGTTTGGTAAAATTTGGCCATACATTTATTTGGAACTGATTTCTTTTTGAAAGAGTTTTATTTATAATTAACATTTTAATTTCTTTCTCTCTTTTTCTTTTTTTATCCTCATCAGCTATTTTACCCATCCTCTCACCCCTCTTCCCTCTGGTAACCATCAGCTTGTTCTCTATTAATAGTCAGATTCTTGGTTTCTCTCTCTCTCCTTTTATTTTATTCCCTTTGCTTTGTTTCTTAAATTCCACATATGAGTGAAATCAAATGGCATTTGTCTTTCTCAGACTGACTTATTTCACTTAGCATAATACTCTCTAGTTCCATCCATGTCATTGCAAAGGGCAAGATTTTATTCTTTTTTATGGCTGAATAATATTCCATCACACACACACACACACACACACACACACACACACACACACACACACCATATCTTCTTTATCCTTTTTTTTTTTTTAAAGGTTTTATTTATTTGACAGAGAGAAACACAGCGAGAGAGGGAACCCAAGCAGAGGGAATGGTAGTGGGAGAAGCAGGCTTCCCACCGAGCAGGGAGCCCGATGTGTGGCTCGATCAAAGGACCCTGGGATCATGACCCGAGCCGAAGGCAGATGCTTAACAACTGAGCCACCCAGGCGCCCCTTCTTTATCCATTTTTAAATCAAAGGACACTTGGGCTGTTTCCATACCTTGGCTGTTTTAAATAATGCTGCTATAAACATAAGCGTGCATGTATCCTTTTGAATTAGTATTTTTCTATTCTTTGGGTAAATACCTGGTAGTATGATTGCTGGATTGTAAGGTACTTCTATTTTTAACTTTTTGAGGAACCTCCATACTGTTTTCCACAGTTAGTGTACCAGTTTGCATTCCCACCAACAGGACATGAGTGTTCCTCTTTCTCCACATCCTCACTAACACTTATTGTCTCCAGTGTTTTTGATTTTAGCCATTCTGACAGGTGTGAGATGATACCCCCATTGTGATCTTAATTTGCATTTCCCTAATTGATAAGGGATGATGAGCATCTTTTCATGTCTCTGTTGGCCATCTGCCTGTCTGAGAAAATATCTGTTCATGTCTTCTGCCCATTTTTTAATTGGATTATTTATTTTTGGGATGTTGAGTCTTATAAGTTTTTATATATTTTGGGTAATAATGCTTTATTGGGTATGTCATTTGCAAATATCTTCTCCCATTATATAGGTTGCCTTTTAGTTTTGTTTATTATTTCCTTCATTGTGCAAAGCTTTTTATTTTGATGTAGTCACAAGTTTATTTTTGCTCCTGTTTTCCTTGCCTCAGGAGACATAGCTAGAAAGAAGTTACTATGTCCAATGTTAAAGAAGTTACTGCCTGTGTTTTCTTCTAGAATTTGTATAGCTTCAGATCTCACATTTAGGTCTTTAGTCCATTTGAATTTATTCTGTGTATAGTATAAGAAACTGGTCCAGTTTCATTCTTTTGCATGTTGCTTTCCAGTTTTCCCCACATCATTTGTTGAAAAGACCGTCTTTGTCCCATTGTATATTCATCCTTTCTTTGTTGAAGATTGACTATAATTGTGGGTTTATTTCTGAATTTTATATTCTTTTCCATTTCCAAAAATATATCTATTTTTGTGTCAGTACCATACTGTCTTGATGATCACAGCTTTGTAATATAGCCTGAAATCCAGAATTCTTTTTCAGCATTACTTTGCTATTCGGGATCTTTTGTGATTCTGTACAAATTTTAGGATTGTGTTTGTTCTAGTTCTGTGAAAAATACTGTTGGTATTTTGACAGGGATTGCATTAATTGTGAATTTACATTTTTAAATAGTTACTGAGTTTTTTAGATATTATTTTAGAAAATTATTTTATCTTAATTATGAATTAATGTAAATTTCCTGTTATTTTGTCGATTTTTAAAAGCTTTATGCTATATTTTTTTCCAATTTGTAATCCTAATGTTGTCAATATATTCCTTCTCTCTTTTTTTATGTTCTTCTCTCCTTTTTGTTCATGTCTTCCTGGATATTTGGCTACAAACTGCTTTTTAGTTTCATTTTTTTCTCTTATTTTCTTTAATTTGCTCTTCTTATCTCTATTATTTCTTCCTGTTTGTGTCTTTTCCTAAATTATTGCTTCTAATGCTAATCTAGTCGTATGTTAGCTATAACTCCCAAATTTGGTTACAATATACTTTATCACTCATTTCTAAATATTTTATCATTTCCATTGCAACAATTTTCTCTTTCACACTTAAATTATTTTGAAATTTATTTTTAAATACATACACAACCACACACATACAGGTGCACCTGGAGTTGATTTATTATGTATGTTGTAAGGTGGGACATCCAAAGGCATTTTTCTCCCAGAGCTATAGTCAATTTTTAAAACTCCATTTAATAAATAATGCCATGAATGTCCACTGGTATGACAGGCCACCTTTGTCATATATAAAATGAGTTTTTATTTGGAGGCTATTATATTCCTTTTGCCTGTTTTATTTTATTTCTTATGCCTATACTTTATGGATTTAATTCCTTTGGTTTGTAACAAGACTAGATGTTGGGTAGAATCAGTCCCCTGTCCTCACCCCTCCTCTTAAAAGTCTTGACTGTCCTTGCCTTTTTTTCCATATATATTTTATAAAGAAATAATTCACTTGACAATATTAATTGTAAATTAATAATATTTTCTTCTTTGAACACAGTATCTTTCCACTTTTTGATAACTCTAAACAGAAAAAATATTATAATTTTCTTGGTACAGGTTTTGCTTACCTTTTGTTAGATCTAGTCCTAGTTACTCGATATTATTTTATAATATTGCCTTCTTTTTAGTTGTATTTTCTGGTGTACAGGGATGCAACTGTTTGGTTATCTTACTATCCAGCCATCTTATTCAACTTTTCCATGATTCTAAAATTTATCCATAGTTTCTTTAAATTCTTTTATATGAAGTCTGGTATCATTTACGGTAATAAGATTTTTATTATTCCTTCCCAAATTTTAAGCATTTTTTTTCTCTCAGTGCATAATCTAGGATCTCTAAACAGAGTCAAGGAGTTGAATTGATTAAAGTGGGTCTATCATCTCATTCCTCATTCTGACATTTCCTGCTTACAATGATGCTTGCTATATACATGTGTGTACACACACACATATACACACACATGGTTTTTCATATTAGGGAATTCCGTTCTTCTAGTTCTCTGAAAACTTTTAATATGAATTTACCTTTAATTTTATTTAATGTCTTATGGAACCCACTGAAACAATTATATATATGTTATCTTTTAACTTATAAATGTACATTTCTGGGATAGAACCAAGTTGGTCATAATATAGTGTGTTTTTTTTATGTGATAGTGGATTCAGTTGGATAATTTTTTGAAGGATCTTTGCATCTGGATTCATTACTTAAAAGGTTATTTCTTCTTTTAAAATAATGGAAGGCGTGTCATAGTTATAGCCTTAAACATCTGAAACATAATCATCTTGAATTGTTTAATTGACTTTCCTGGAAACTTAATTTCATATGGAGAAATAACCCTTTTAGTAGATTGTTTATTTGTTTACTTACTTGGAGTTAGTTTTTTGTTTTGTTTTGTTGTTTTTACTTCTACTCTTCTTTCTGCTCCTTTTCTCTTCGGGTGGTTTTGCTACAACTCCAACTAGCCTTGCAGACCAGGTCCCACCCTAAGTGCAGGTATGATTTCCTGTCCGGTGGTGGTACAAAAGACCTTGCAAATGCAGCTGCAGAGCCAGGGGGTATCTTGACTCAGTTCGTGGTCTAGAACCTGTGTCTGTGCCTTTCTGTACATTGTTTGAGAATTATAATTCAGGTTTAATTTTTATTTATTTTTAACTTTATAGCAAAATTCACTGTGGTTTGTAGTTTATGGTTTTGACAAACGCCTGGAATATTCCTGCTGCCTTTTTTTTTTTTAAGTAGAGTTTATTTTAGAACAGTCTTATATTCACAGAAAAATTGAGCAGAAGGGACAGAAATTTCCCAACTACTCTGCCTCCAGACATGTGTAGCCTCCCCCATTATCAGCCTCCCCCAGCAGAGTGATTTTTGTTACAGTTGATGAACCTACACTGACACATCATTATCACCCAGAGTCCATTGTCTACATTAGGGTTCACTTTTAGTGTTGTGCATTCTGTAGGTTTTGGACAAATTTATAATGACATGTATTGTTTCAGAGTAGTTTTACTACTCTAGAAATCCTCTGGCCTCAGTCTATTCATTTGTCCCACCCCCAACCCCCAGAACCACTAATCTTTTTCTCTCTCTTTCATTTTGCATTTTCCAGAATGTCAAATAGTTAGAATCATAGTATGTAGCCTTTCAGATTAGCTTCTTTTGCTTCATAATATGCATTTCAGTTTTCTGTGCCTTTTCATAGCTTGATAACTCATTTTCTTTTAGCACTGAATAATATTCCACTGTCTAAATGTACCACAATTTATTTATCCATTTATCTACTAGATGGCATTTTAGTGGCTTCCAAGTTTTGACAGTTATGAATAAAGCTGCTATAAATGTGTGTACAGGTTTTTGTGTGGACATAAGTTTTCCACTTCCTTGGGTAAATACCAGGTGCACAATCGTTGGATCATATGGTAAGAATATGTTTAGTTTTCTAAGAAATGGCCAAACTGTCTTCCATAGTGGCTATAATACTTCATTCCCACGAGCAGTGTGCTTGTAGCCTCACATCCTTATCAACATTTGGTGCTATCAGTGTTTCGGATTTTGTCCATTCTAGTAAGTGTGTAGTGGTATCTCATTGTTGTATTAATTTGCATTTCCCTGATGACATATGATATGGAACATCTTTTCATATGATTATTTGCCATCTGTATATGTTTTTTGGTAAAGTGTCTCTTAAGGTCTTTGGCCCATTTTTTAATTGAGTTGTTTGGTTTATTACGGTTGAATTTTAAGAGGTTTTTTTTTTATATATTTGGAATAATAGTTCTTTCAGGATATGCCTTTTGCAAATATTTTCTCCCAGTCTGTGGCTTATCTTTTCATTCTATTGACTATTTCAAAGAGCACACATTTTTATTTTAATGAAGTGTAAATTATCAATTCTTTCTGTCATAGATTGTGCCCTTGGTGTTGTATCTGAAAAGTCATTGCCAAACCCAAGGTTATCTAGATTTCTATGTCATCTTCTGGAGTTCTCTAGTTTTGTCTTTAATATTTAGATCTGTGGTCCATTTTGAACTAACTTTTGTAAAAAAATCCAAGGACTCTATTTTTACTTAATTTTTGACCTATGAGTGCCCAATTTCTCCAGTGTCATTTGTCGAGAACACTGTTTTTTCTCCACTGTATTACCTTTGCTCCTTTGTAAAAGATGAGTTGATTATATTTATGTGGGTATACTTCTGGACTCTTCTGTTGATATGTTTGTCTCTTATTTACCAATGCTTGGTGTCATTTTACAGTCAAAGCCTCCACCCACTCAACCTTTGGGACCACTGATCTATTCTCCATCTCTCTAGTTTTGCTCTTCCCAGAAGGCCATTTAAATGATACTGTAAAGTATGTAGTCTTTTGAATCTGGATTCTTCACTAGCTTCATGCGTTTTGGTTCTGTAGATATAGCACGTATCCATATATTTTTATTGCTAAATAGTATTCTGTTGGGGCGCCTGGGTAGCTCAGTGGGTTAAAGCCTCTGCCTTCGGCTCAGGTCATGATCTCGGGGTCCTGGGATCGAGCCCCATATCGGGCTCTCTGCTCAGCGGGGAGCCTGCTTCCCCCTCTCTCTCTGCCTGCCTCTCTGCCGACTTGTGATCTCTCTCTCTCTCTGTGACAAATAAATAAATAAAATCTATAAAAAAAATAAATAAATAGTATTCTGTTATATGAATGGATCAGATTGTTTATTCATTTCTTAATTGAGGGCCATTTGGATTGTTTCCACTTGGGGAAATTACCTATAAAGCTTCTATAAACATTTAGTATAAATGGATATATAAGTTTTCATTTCACTGGATAGAAACCAGGTATTAATAGTCAGTAGTTTTTTGTTTGTTTCTTTGTGTTGTTTGTTGTAATTGTTCTCAAAGCTTATTTATACTAATAGTAGGTTCCCTCCTGTGCTTTCAAAGAGTCTGGATCAGTCACCTTTCTAAAATGCAGGGCATTTAGTCTCCCCCTGAAAAGAATTTCTGGCCACCACTATTTGTACATTTGGGGTGAGAAGATCTATAGCTTTAACCTCTCTCTTCATTTGGTGTTTCTCTTCCATTTTTGGTCCATGAAAATATTTATTTTATTTTTTCCTAAGTTATATGTTTTTTGGTTTTCTCATTATATGTTTTGTTTAAAATTACTGTGTGGCAAAGCAGAGGAAATGATCAGAGTACAAATTCACAGAGCCATCTGGAACCAGAAGCACCTGGAATTCCCAGAAAATCCTGCCTGTGCCAAAGGCACCATCATCCATCCAGCTGAGTGAATCAGAGAACTGAGAGTTATTCTTGATTATTTCCTTTGCCCTCAGCTTCCATATACAATCAAGCACAAAAATTCCATTGGTTCTTACCTTGTAATGGCTCTGAAATCCTTATACTCCTTATCTGTAGCCTCCACTCCTGTCTAACCTCTGTTCATCCAGTCTTCTCTTTCCACCTAACCCCTTCTTCACAATGAAGCCAGAGATATCTTCTACAGCTTCATGTATAATCAAATCACTTTCTTGCTTTAAATATTCTATTGACCTTAGTTTATGAAGAAACAAAGCCTGGGGCTCTACCTGTTGCTTACCTCATTAACCTTTTGTTGAGCCCCTTGCTCTTAAAGTTCTGTTCACACCCGTCTCCCCTTGTCAGCACTCTGCAGAGGGCAAGCTCAGCTCACTTCAAGGTTTTCTCAGGTCTTTTGCTTGAATGCTTTTTTTTTCTCACTTTTCAAATTCCTTTTCATGTGTAATTTCTACAAGAACTTAGTAAGAAGCCTTCAAAGAAGGCTTATGTGACTCTCCCAACTTCTTCAGGTCCTGATTCTACACTCTTTTTTAAAAAAAATTAATTCATTAATCGATTTATTTTTATTAACATATAGTGTATTATTTGCCTCAGAGTACATGTTTGTGAATCATCAGGCTTACACATTTCACAGCACTTACCATAGCACATACCCTCCCCAACGTCCATAATGCAGCCACCCTATCCCTACCCCTCTGATTCTACACTTTTATTATACTTTATATTCACAGTAATTCTTTGCTGTGTTGTTGAATGTCCATCTTGCTTTCCTTGTTTATGACTGTAGTGTTACATTCTGACAACAGTTAAGTTCCCACTGAATACTTTTGTGAGGATGAATAAATACCTACAAAAATACTTTATGTTCCAGAGGAGTCATTTAAATGGTACCATCTGAAATGCCAAGTATTTCTGTCTGTATCTTTGGGTACCTCACCTACTCATGTCTGAAGATGTATCAATCACTGCCTTTGATTAGCCACTGCCCTGTCTAGACTCCTCTTTTAAAAGACAATTCCTTGGGGCACCTGGGTGGCTCAGTCCTTAAGCGTCTGCCTTTGGCTCAGGTCATGATCCCAGCATCCTGGGATCAAGCCCCACATCGGGCTCCCTGCTCAGCAGGAAGCCTGCTTCTCCCGCTACCATTCCCTCTGCTTGTGTTCCCTCTCTCGCTGTGTTTCTCTCTGTCAAATAAATAAAATCTTTTAAAAACAAAACAAAAAAAAATAAGTAAATAAAAAATAAAAAAATAAAAGACAATTCCTTCTAGTAACATTAATGCATGATGTCTTTAACACCTTATTGTAATGAGGTTATCAGGTGGTTTTGATTCCTGCAGGACAGACTGTCAGATGACATATGTAACATTAAAGGAATTTTCCAGGTTAAGCTCATACAAAATTGGTGTGGTCAGGTAAAAGTGAAACGATATGGCCTAGTTCTTTCCCAGAGTATATACATAATAAATGGATGAGATAGTTTTTGTTGTGATGGCATCACTCACATTCTGGAGTAGTCGTTACATTCTAGTTGAGTTGACTGACAGTGGTGTCTAGGCTTCAAGAGTGAGGTTGTTGATTCAGAGCAAGTTAATCTCATTGGTGCAAATGCTCTTAAAGAGCCTAGAATTGTTTCTTTGACTCACTCTTGCAGTTGAGTCAGATATTTGGCATTTATAACCCCAACAGCTTGGCTTATAACTTGGTAGATAAATTTGTCTTGCTAGCTGGAGGTCTTCTGAATAGCAAGTGAGACTTTTTCACAGCATGTAAATTGTAGAACAAATACCAAGCCATCAATTTATAATGACTTTTTAATTTTTATTTATTTATTTTTACAGTAAGCAGATATTGGGACAAGGGACTTTTGAATATTCTAAATATTCTATATTAATAATATTCTAAAGGAAAAGATGTACCTTTCTTTCTCAGAGTCATGGAATCTTGTGACAAGGAAGAATGGTGGGTAAAGAAGTGTGAATTTTATTAATTTATTATTAATAGCTAACATTAATTGAGTACAGAATATGTGCTAGGTGCTATCAATAGCTCATTATATTGTATTATTATATATAATCCTCAACTCTATGAGCTATTTGCTTTTATTATCTCTAATTCTTTTTTGAGGAAAATAATGATTTATTCACTGGATCTATTTCAAGAATGGAAAAATTATAGTAATCTTTATGAAAGAAAAGAAATCAGTGTAATTACTCTTGAAGGAAATAAATTTTACTAAGAATAAAATCCAGAACTATTTGTATACTAATATTCTTCATTATATCAGTGATTTCTTAGTAAGTATCCTGCTATTCTATATCTCGGGACAAAATTTAAATGATTGTAGAGTCAGTGTCTTGAAGTGAATGAGATTAGGCTTTTGGGACAGTAGAATTCTAACATCATTGGGGCCAGCCAAATTGTCATTTAGACTATACCCACTGCAGCATTTGCTGTCATATTCTTCGTACTATACTGGAGAGGAATGGGATCCTTATGTTCTGAGCAAGACTTTCAAGTCATAAGCTCTAGGTAGTTTGTTTGCTTCTTGAGATGCCTATATTTAAATGCCAAAAAACTGAAGAGAAGTTCCTGTAGGATCATGTAACAATACACATCAATGTGACTCATTTTTAGACTCTTGAGTCAAATCCAAACAGAGCAAGTTGGTTTTGCCACAGATAATATCCATCATATAAATGGTATACAACATTGTACTTGCAATTCAATTAAAAATGACCATGGAGAGACTTTTTGGTCTTCAGATAAAGTCTTATATAATACCATGGGAAGGTGTAAGAATATTTTTGTAAGACTCTTATGTATCCAAAATAGAAGGCTGAAGCTAATACAAAAAAGTTTTGATTCATTGAGCCACCTCTGGAAAGTTAGAAAATGCTATCAGCCAGAACAGATATGATGTAGGCTTTCCCAAGGCACTATTACCTCTATTTTATAGATTAAGAAACTGTATCCCAGGAAGGTTAAATAACTTGTCCTAAGTCAACTTGCCAAGCAGGATTGAAACCCCCCAGAGTGATCTTCTCCATAGACGCAGACCAAAGTTCCAAGGAGCTTGGTATGCAGCCAATCTCAGATGATTATAATGTGGCTGGCTGCCAGGATCATGCTTGCTGTGAAAGAAATTATTGTAGGAAAAAAAAACATAGTAAACACAGCTACAAGTATGGGTCATGTGAACTAAGAAAAAAGAAATCAAAGTGGCCTAAGAACTTGGAGTTAAACATTGGTTTCTGCTTTTCTGAAAATAGCTACTTGCTTCAGAGCATGGATGAGGGGGCCAGGGTTCTGGGGTTGGCCTCAGTATGGAGGAAATTAAAACAAACCTATCTTTGGTCATTAGGCAACAGTGCCTAAAGGACTGGAAAATAAGTTTAATTTTTCTATAATGTGAGAGAATATACTTAAGAATCAGAATTTAACCCAAGAACTAACCTCATATCTCTGTGGCATGAACTCAGGGATCTTAGAATATCAGTGTAAATTCCTCACCCTTTCTGGTGCCATGTGCCTGAAAACTTGGTTTCTAAGCTTTATTCCTTCAGTTTTATGTTTTAATCCTTGTCAAAATGCAAATGATTTTTCAGAAACTTTTCATACAAAACAAATGATTTGACTTTTTTTTTTCAGTCCCAACTCATCTGAAAAATATGCCACATGCCCATCAGCATCTGTGGGTTCACTATAGCAGGGATTGTCAAATGTTCCCGCAACTTCTGAGTCTAGAGGGTATCTGAATTTTAGGAGAAGTTGATAAGAACAAAATAGAAACCACACTGTCAAGAAGAAGACTAAATGTGGATGTATTCAAGGGAAGGAAGGACAGCAGTGAGCACTCGGAGCAGAAGGGAAAGAAGAAGGTGGAAACCTTGTCAACAAGCTGTTCTGGCCTCACGGTTTACCAGACATGAGCCTGCCAGATGCAATGTTGGAACCCTTCAAAGGTTTACCTAGTAGCGTCTCTTGTCATCGAATAGACACCAAGGGCATTTGATGTTATCGCTCCAAAGGTACTAAACACTGCTCTTACTAGGGAGGGAGGCTGGTGGGTGAGAAAGAGGATAGACTTTGGAGGAAAATTTAGACTGTAATCTCTTCATCATCATAGATTGGCTGAGCAATCTGGAGTATATTAATGAACCTCTCTGGGAATCTTTCCACTATAACATGTGGAGAAGAATTCTGGAGAAGAATATTTATGTTTTGAAAGTTTGGCTCTGCAGGATGCTCTGCATAACTGCTGGGAGTTATGCATTAGAGTTTACACCCACTCGTTCCCTCTCTGGCCCCATGACCTGCTTCACTTCTTCTTACATCTTTCCTGTGTTGCGCCCTGGTTTTCTGAGGGCATCCCATTGAGAACTGCACATCTGAAATCATGCTTTACACGTTGGCTGAGCTTTCTATCACCATACTTTCTTATCTCAAGGAAGGGCCTGTGTAAGTAAATTTACCCCAACATACTGATAACTAAAGACTTAGTTAATGCTATTTTCTGAAACATGGCTACATTTTAATGAAAGGCAGCAAATTAAGTCTCAGTTTTAATAGCAAGAGAGAGAGAGAGAATGAAGCATCAGTGACTAGTTGACTGATGGTCAGTCTAGGCTGTATAACTCCCAGATTTTGGCCTTCATGATTTTAGACCAGAAGAATGATTTCAGTTTAGGTTGCAGGATACTTAGGGGAAGATTTTAGATATAGAAGAGCTGAGGGTTTAAGTATAAAGTGCATGCCAGTCAGGAATTTAGAAGTCAGGAGATGGGGAGGAGTTTTGAGAAAGAGTAGCTAACAACTGGAAGAATACTGGGATATTGACCACAGGGTCACACCATATCCGTTTCTACCTGCTGAGCTGGAAACTGCCCTTGGGCTTGTAGACAGAAGGGAGATGTACTGAAACTTACTCTTGTGTCCTCATTACAGTCAAAGATATCTTTGGTTGATTTCTTTGCAGTGAGTCACCTATTCAGTCTGTCCTTAGTCTTTTAGCTAGGACCTGGGATGTTTTTATTTACTTAGTTTAAGCTGGAGTCAGAAACATTGCTATACTACTTTCAGATTTATTTTCATGTTCCATTATGACCTTATCATCCTCCTTCATAGTCTAATGGTTAGAACTTGGGGTTTGGAGTCAGACAGGTAAAATGTTTAATACCATTTTCACTACTGACTTACCTGTTTATTATTTCACTTTCCCAAAGTGAGGTTACCACTTCTCCAAATTCTCAGAAATGCATCCTTATCCAACTTTCTTCTCCAAGATATTGGCAGTATTATCCAGAGGTTGGTCTCTCATATAGTACTGCTCAGAGGGTCTGAAGCAAACATATGGAATAGAGAGAAGCTGGGGCCCCCTGAGGTCGGTGATTTCATAGCATAGATTAATGGCATTTTTCTGTGCTTCTAATGTCATCATGAAAAAAATCTAATCCTTTGGAAGGAGGAATAATGTTACAAAAGAAGCAAAGCAGTCCATAGATTATAATTATGCTTTCTATAAATAAAGTCCAGCCCAAAAAACCATAGTCTATTTTAATGGGTGTGTCAAAGCTACTCAAGATATTAACATGAAGTATCAAGACCAAGGCATGTGCACTGCTGAAAACAATCAGTTAGCCTGGAGAAGAGGTAACTTTAGGAAAAGTGGAGGCTGCCCCAAACACTTGATGCTCTGTTGTGGGGAGGAGGGTAAGGGAGAGCAGCATAGTTGGTACCAGTTGGTAGAGAGTGGGTGAACTTTGACTCAATGGAAAAAAGAACTTTCTTTTATCAGTCACTCAGCAGTGGAACAAGCTACTTTGCAAGGTAAAATTGTGGATTTTTTTGCCAGAGGAAACTTTGAAATCCTGTTAGCTCCTCTTCTCAACTAACCTTTGAGATGACTGAGGCCAGATTGGGTTTAGTGACTTTCACAGAGTCACACAAGAGGCATATAGTATCAGAAAACTTGGTTCAGGTCTGTGCACCAGTCTTTTGCTCTGAAATCTTGTTTCCCTTGTTCTGCTTTCAGTAGTCCTGAGAAATACTTGGAGCTTCAAGAGACGGGATCTGAGCCTCTTTCCTTTCATCAAAGGTGTGGCTAGGAAAGCTTGAAGATCCAGGCAGGGCAGGATGGTGCTTTTATATCACAATAATATGAGCTTTCTTGGTTCATCTGTAATAAAAGCACAAAGTATATAAGTAGGAATAATAATTTCTCATATATCACTTCTCAAGTAACTCCTCCACAATAGTAAGAATCAAGTTTGTCTTCTTGTCAGAAACTGGGTGAAGAATAGCTTTGACATTTATCAGAGAAAGCAGGCTGAGAAAATGATCAGATGCAGAAATAGGCCTTACAGATTTCTGTGTCATGTTCTGGGAAGGGGGAAAAGGCCCAAGGAAAGGGTGTTGAGAGAAGACAGAGAGCTGCAGCGTAGAGATGAGAAAGTGTGGGCTGGGCATGGAGAAAGTGAACACCGAGGCTAAACCCACTGGCCTCGGTGCCTCTGTTGGGCCCTCCAACTCAGGCAGGTACAATAACTCTCCTTTTTAGTATTACAGAAAAAGTAACTAGATCAGGAGCATAATTCCTAATAATGCATAATTCCTTTACTCACTCTAGCTTTTGGCTTTGAACATTAAGTATTTGGACATAAAGGTTCTGAAACCTTCCTTGGAGCAGACTTCACTAGTGTCTGTGAAAAAAATAGGGACAGTCCCTTCTGCCTGGTTAACAGTGACTATCAGATTCAGTGTGGACAGCAAGAGAACAAGGGGTATTTACCTGCATGCCAGAGGTCACAGTCAGAGAGGTAGTAGGTTAGTAGGTTACTTTGATACTCTTCTGCTACCCTTCCATTCCAGAGGGTTGATTGAGAGCAATCATTAGGGCTAGAACAGTGTCCATCTCATGAGTAGCACTTGAGAAAGTCACTAAACCTAGGAGCTTAATTTTCCTGTTCATGAAATTAGTAACATTTTAGACTCATGCTGGATAATGTGCAGTATTGCAATGATAAGTTAGACCTATCGGGATGGAGTGATCCACATTGGAAGGAGCCAAAAGATAGACAGCTGTCTCTCAGGGATAGGAGGGGAGGGATGCTTGCATTGTATGGGACATGGTAATCATGTGTGAAGATGTACAGGAAATGTCACACATTTAAAACATATTCTTTTTTAAGGATGGCAGAAGGAGGAAGATAACTTAGTATAAGAATAAGAACCTAGGATTTGGAATTTAAGGGTCTGTCTTTTAATTTTGGTTTTCTCATTGTTATTTGGGTGACTTTGGACATATTTTTCTAAATCTCAGATGATAGTAACACTTCCATCAAATTGAAGAATAAATAAGCTAGGTGGACTTGAAAGGGTTTTTGCTAAATATAAAGTGACGCACTACTGTTATTTAGAGCAAGGAAGGAGAGTTAGAAAGCATCTAATAGCTTACAATGTTATTATTGTAAAAAGTATATCCATAGGATGTACAAAGATAGATGAATGAAGAGTAGCTCGTCAATTATCTCAATCTAGACAGACTCAGCAAGGGTTGGGCAGAATCTTAGATTCATGTCTTAGCTATACAGGTAATGGCTCAGGGAGAGAATTTTATTTTACTGCTTTCCTTCCTGTAATGTGGGGCTCTGAAGTTAATGCTTGTTCCAACAACCGTGACTCAAAACGTTTGCTATGCGAGGGTCTAGGAGAAGAGATTAAGATATACTTTGGCTTGGGTATCACAATGGGGAGGAAAGCTATGTCATGGTGAGGTGCCATTTCAGACAGTTCACTTTACAGGACAACCCAGTGATCCCTCGCTCTTAATTCAGCGCACGACTCTCTGTGGTGTAGGCCGCATCAGCCGCTCTTAGCCATGAACCAGAGCATCTTGGAGAGGATGGGCTAAGTGCCTCCTGGGTCCATAGCATGGAAAACATGTCTGCAAACTTAATAGAGAGCTTCTGCTTCTGGGTGCTGAGAGATTTCAATCACTGGTATCGTGAGTGAGTGGGGCTGGCTGGGGCCCCGGTGTATCCTTGTCCGGGGAAAAAGAACAGAAGCTTAAAAAACAAAAACAACAACAAAAAATACAAAATACCAGCCTCGCCGAGTAGGTGCCAGGTCCGGTTGTGAGCTGTTGCAGGTGTGCTAGCTGGCTGGAGCCGGGCTGAGTTCCTTCCGTGGTGGGGGAGCCCTCCTGCCGGGCCAGGCAGCACAGCACAGCTCCACTGCTCAGAAACAGGAGGTTAATTAGCCCAGTGCTTAATGAGAGCGTCTGGAGGAACTGTTGAGAAAATACTAAAAAATAAATGAGATGGAGGAACGATGGAGAAAAGGCAGAGGGCTGCGATGTGCTCCAAAATGGCTGGTAGGAGAAATAATACGGCTGAGACAAATTGCCAGTGACTGTGTGGCCACGACCTGGCCTCAGTGCCACCGGAGGGGCGCTCTTAGTAAACCTGCGGCGCAGAGATGGAGGAGCTTATGAAGGGTGGCAGCTGTGGATGGTGACATGAGTGTGTGAGCCTGCAAATGTGTATGTCTGTGTGTATTGAGGGTTTAGTGTGGGAAGGGGGAGAGGCTTTGTTTTCCTTTTGAGGACTTGAGAATCATGAAGACTTCTAAGGCAAAGAAACAATTACGTTCTATCCCTACAGTCATTTGTATTGACTTCCTATCAATCTTGGCACTTAGTCATTAAAAATAAATATTAATAGAAGAAGAAATGAGTTTCCTTAAGTCAGTGCCATGATTTCATGGCAATTGTTTTGAAATCATGCCCAGAAAAGTCCAAAAGTTCCATGGAGATATGTCAGGAAACTCCATGAAACTATTGGCCAATTGTGTGGATGAGCGTATGGTCTTTGGAGAAGTGCTTCAAAGCCTAGACACTCGGCAGGGTTTGAATTAGAACCAAAGATCGAACTGAGCCAAACTTGGTGGCTATCGCAACCCAAGGTCATAGGGAGAGCTAGTAGCTGAGTTAAGGATTAAGTCAGGAACTTCTGAGCTAAACTCCTAGTGCTCTTTCCAATCTACTACGCTTGCGGCTGCATAAATAAATATCAGATGAATGCACCAATTCTTACATTAAGTGTTCATAAAAAAATTGCCAGTGCCTTGGAAATTTGGGAAGATTTGGGAGGGGAAAGTGAGAATATAGGCAAACTTTGAGGAAAATCAGTGTCTTTTGAAATGACAAAAATCGTAGGAATGAGGACAGAGAACAGTAAAAATGTACATATATAGCAATGACACAAAGAGACCTTAACGCTTTGAAATCCTGCTGTCTTCATTCGAGCTAAACAATCTTATTCCAGTTTTACAGATGAGGAAACAGGCTCAGAGAGATGAAGTAACTTGATCGAAGTCACACTACTGGGAAATGGTAGGGAGTGAATTCAAACTCAGGCCTGCGGAGTGCCAGTACCCTCAGTGTCACTGAGGGGAGTGAATGAGCACGACCTAGAGGTAATTAATAAAGTTCCAAAACAAATGAGCACAAATAATGAGAAAATTTAGTAATTATCTGCATACTAGCAGACACTGCGGTGACATATAAGAACTGCTGTTGTAAATTTCCACGCAGAGCCTGGGCACTGAGTATGGAATCGCCTTCTACCCCAACATGACCGTGCCATTCTTCTGTCTTTGTTAGCATGCCTTTGCTATCTCTAAGTCTTCATTAGCATGACTGAATGAATTATTTCCAGTCTCCTGCCCAGGAGAATGTTTTGATCGTCCTTCACAAAAACTTCCTGAAAGGCTCTATGCTTCAATGGAAACATCAACAGCGTATGACCTAAAATTCTCTGAATCCCTTACCTCAGAATCTTCATCTTGCTCTTTCCATCAATCCCAGACACTGTTTTGTAACTCTTAGCCAACCCTAATCACACCCCAGCTTTCAAAGACCTTCATTAAGTCAATAAATGTTGATCTTACCTTCTCCCCCCAAGACTTCGCCAAAGCTTTGCAAAGCGTTCTTGTGTCTGTAATATTTGAGGATCCAGCTTTTGACACAAAATGAGCTTCGAAAAGTATTCAAATCCACAAGTGAGGGATCTAGAGAACTCCCCAACAGAGCATACAAAAGACCCCATCACTCTGCCAAGAAACTTAAATTGAAAGCAAAGGCCAAATGTTCTGTCCTCTTTACTTACCCTTCCCTAAGCATAACAGATCATTCTGCAAAGCTGAAGCCGATACTGTTGGGAAGGGAGAGAGATTGGGAAGGGAGAGAAATCTCCATTTCTCATTTGGAGAAACCAGAGGCAAGAGGCAGGAGGATGTCACAAAAGGACCCCCTTGTGTCAAGGCCAGAAAGATAAGAGAGTCTAACAGTCTTACCAGGGTTATCATGCTGCTCGCTGAGACTTAGACCACCATGCTGGTGGATTGTGCAGGGGGAAGTAGGTGAGAGAGTAGGAGAGAAACTGTTCTATATTCAGACCTTCTCTGAATCTGGAACCTATGTCTGCTTTATAGAGACAAAACGAAGAGTTCTCTTGCCCTAAATCCATTCTTTAATGTGCACTCAAACCAGTGGTATTCTCTGACCTTCCATGTGAGTTAAGCCTCTGTTTGCTTTCCATCTTCTTGAAATTTACGAGTGTTTCTTTTAAACTCAATACTATTCCCATTATATTTGCTGTTAGTTTTTACATTTCATATTGGGGTTTTTTTTTTTTTTTCACTGCCTTAAAATTTTTTTTAAACTTTAGAGAGAGATTGAGGAGGAGAGTGGAGCAAAAGGAGATGAGCATGAGTATTGATCCATTACCTTCAACCAGAAGACCTTGCTTATAAGAGCATTTTTAATTTTAGTGAAGTTTGGTTTATCGGTGTTTCGTCTGAAGGCTCATGCTTTTGACATTACCTCAAGGAGCTTTTCATAGGGCATCATGCTTAAAGCCTTTGCCTGAAAATCTATAGGATATGCTAAGTGGTATATGAGTAATATAAAGTTCTGTGAGAGTTCAGGTGAGGGAGAGATCACTTAGAAGTAGGTAGTGTTGCAGTGTTGCTTAACAGTTTTCCAATAAGCTGCTGCTGACTCCTGAATTTTCTAAGTATTGAGATATATTGTCAATGTTTCAGGATTTGGCTTGAGCACATAAAGTTCAAGAAACGTGTCTATCTGTGGCCAGTGAGCCCTAAACAAAACCATTAGTGATATTAAGAGCCAGGAATGTTGCTAAGCTCTCCAACTCCCCCAGCACCTCCTCCCCTTGTCAGCCATGTATTCTTTTATTCCACAGGAGTTGCTTTCAAATTTTGATGGACCCTTTGGATTTTATACATTTTCTTCTTTGATTTATAAGGACCAAATTACCTATTTAGTGTACTTATTTTTTTAAAAAAAATTTAAATTCATTTCAGAGTGCACACAAGCAGGGGGAGGGCAGAGGTAGAAGGAGGGAGAATCTCAAGCAGAGTCCCCACTGAGTGCAGAGTGTGACACATGGCTCAGTCTCGTGACCCTGACCTGAGATCGTGACCTGAGCTGAAATCAAGAGTCAGTTGCTTACCCGACTGAGCCACCCAGCTGCCCCTATTTAGTGTACTTAATGCTATGATCCTCTTTCCTACACTGCCATCCTTGATTGTGTTTACTTTGACCTCATTTTTGAGGGACTAATGGGCTTGTGTGATTAAAAAATATGTATTTTATTAGTAAATGCCTTATCGTGGCACCACAAGTATCTTGAGGTCAGAGCGTTTCATTGTTAGGATTCAGCACATAGTATTCAGTAAATCTTTGACAAAGGAAAGAATGTGATTGATCTCTTCACACGAATCAGAAAAGAGTTGAACAGAACTTTTATTCCTACACCTTTATATGTTTGTCCATATCAGTACACAGGTGAACACTAAAACCAAAGATATTACAGATAATCTGAGATTGAAAGTAACATATTCCTTTCTAACGCTAGAGATGAAAAGATCTAAAGTTCCTCTAGATGTAAAACGAAGGGCAATTTTTTCTTTTCTCTTAGCTGTTAAACAATGACATGGCTTTATTCTAAAGGCTACTTTGTTTAGATGTGGCAAAAGAAAAGAAACCCCAGTGCCGTTGCCTCGGTGCCCATCATTAATCAGTTGGATGACACCAGCACGACAGGCTTTCTACTGAGCTGCCTGCCACATAGCTCTGGTCCTTGTCTCTCGATGGTGACGGTTTGCATTCATGCTGGGGGAAGCACAGAGCCCCAGCCCTTTCCTTCACCCCAGCCTCCCAGCAGTGCTCATAACTAGCATATGCTCAGGCTGAATGACCTGGCTTCATTCACAACTAAATCAGTACTAAAGCAGTCTGGATGATAGATAGCAGCTTATCAATAATTGAAAAGAAAGGCTCAGAGATGTCCCATTATCTGAATAATTAATGCTCCACTTGGGCTTTGTAATTCCTTAATAAAACTGACTGATTGATTTGCTTAATTAATTCCTCCTTTGACAGCCTTATTGCTTTCTTTGGAGACAGGGATGGGCAAAAAGAAAAAAAAAAGATAATTCAAGCCAAGAGAAAAGATTTAAAATCTTCATAAACTTTAACCCCCTCAGAGTATTATGAAAACAAGTTCTCCAGCAAACCTTCTACCCCCGTCTCTGCTTTGCTGTAAAAGACCCCACATCCTTGTAAACAGACACCACATGTCACCTGGGTGTATTTGGCTTTGCAGCTGATGAAACGTTAGGCTAAATGGTAAGGGCCCAACCACATCTGTAGTAATAAGCTCAACCTTAAACACTTTTGAATAAATCGATCTGAATGAATGTTTAAAGCCGACTTCCATTTAAAGCAATGTGCTCTGAGCAAGACGGTGGCAGCTACCTCGATGCAGAGTGAGCTGATGGCTTTGCCTGCACGAAGCATCCCTCTGGCTTTGTGTGCACCTGCTCTGACTGAAGAACAGCACCTGTCACTGGAGTTTGGTCTATTCCCAGCTCTGCTGCCATCCCTCCTATGATGACTGGAGTTGACCAGAGAAGGTTCAAATCGGCACAAAAAATTAAGCGAAGAAATGGAAAGACACAGGTCCTAAGGGGTGAGGTTTGGAGGGTCGGGGATTTTGAAAAACAAAAACAAAACTGTGAGTGAAGTAAGTGAATGTGAATAGTACATGGCAAAGAGTAGAGAATTAAGGCCATTTCTCTTAATTCTGGAACTTATACAATTGATGCTTAGAAAAAGAAAATCATTCTTAGAACAGGTTGTAAAAGGAAACAATATAGAGAAGAAAAATTATTCAATTGGAAGAAGAAAGCAAATCGTACTATCAGGCATTCCAATTATTTTATCAAGTTAAATAACTGATATACACAGTAGAAGTTTTAGTGCTGGATTCTGTTTGAGTCATCTGTAGTCCCATGGCATTGATTCCTGTTGTTTTCTCAAGAACTTCGTCTTTGCTTGGGCTGCTATAACAAAATACCATAGACTGCAGCTTTCATAATAGACATTTATTTTTCACAGTTCTGGAGGCTGGGAAGTCCAAGATTAAATGCTAGTCTATTTGGTTCCTAGTGAAGGCCCTATTCCTGGTTTGCAGAAGCCTGGCTGACTTCTTGCTGTATCCTGTATCTTGCAGAGCAGCAGGAAGGACAATGAAGGGAGGGATGAAGGAAGGGAGAGACAAAAGGAGAGAGCTTGCAAGAGCTCTTTGGTATCTTTTTACATGGGTATTAATCCTATCATGATGCCCTCATGATCTCATTTAAACTTAATCACCTATGAAAGGCACCCCATCCTATTCTAACACTTGTGGAGGCTAGGACTTCAACATTTGAATTTTGGTGTGATGCAAATCATTTGATAGCAAACTTAGTTAAGGAGAGTGGTGGTGAAGGGAGGTTGGGTGTCCTATATGGAAATCTATTTCTGATCAGAGATTTCTGTGTAAGGAATCAGGATAGTACATTATCTGTGGAGTAGTGAGAAATTTCCTTCCTTCAAATTTTTATAAAAAGTGTAGACACATAACTAAATGAAGTATATTTCCTGGTGAGGCATGGTGTGAGGTTTCAGTGGAGAAGGGTGAGATGATCAGTGCTGATCCTAAGATGACTTGAAACTCACATCTCACAATCTTGACTTTTGTCACAGTGAAAGCTGTAAATTTACCTTGATTTTTCTCAGTTTTCATAACCTAACTCCATTTCTCATATATAGGAGAGACCTACATCTTCCAAGAATGAACAAATGGTGGTTGAGAATCCCCTTCTGAGCACAGTTCTGGGAGCTGTGTCACATATCATCCAAGTAAGTATTCTGCTCAGTCCTGGAAGATAGCATTATTAGTTGCATTTTCTAATCAGAAATCAGACCAAGAGGGATCAACTTGGTCAACTTGGCAAATTAGTAAAAGCCAAAGTTGCCACTAGACATGGTTCATCCTTTTTGACCCCATTTGTTTATTTAATCATGTTGGTTTGTATCAGTTCCTTACCACTTTATTCAAGTTCTGTCTGTTCTTCTAAACCTCCTCCCCATGAAGACTTCCTTGATTGCACCAGTTTCTTCTTTTCTCATGTGTTTTATTTTTACCTTCCATCTAGTATATAAACATCTTTGCTATTTTAATAGCTCTACAGGATAATACAATATTTAGTATACCGCTGGTTATATAGATATCTCCATATACTTAAGTCAATCAAATGATTAATTTTAGATCATTTTTTTGCAAGCTAAATTTAAAATGTACGACACTTAGTACAATACAGTCGAGCATGTTTTTATTGGATGTTCACTAAATGATTGGTTCTGTGTGAAATGTTGCAGGAACTACAAGAGCTTTTAGAAGAACAAGTTTCCAAATTTCCATATATACTTTTTAAAAAATGATTTATTTCTTTGAGAGAGAGAGAGCATGAGTGGGGTGGGGGTGGGGGCAAAAGGGAAGGATTGAATCTCAAGCAGACTCTCTGCTAAGCCCGGAACCTGACATGGGGCTCAATCCCATGACTCATGAGATCATTACTTGAGCCGAAATCACAAGTGGAACACTTCACCAGCTGACCATCCAGGCACCCCTCCGTTATACTTTTGTATGCTATTCTACAGTTACTTTATGTGTTATCTTTCCACTCCATGCCCTTATTCTTTCTTATGAGTATCTAAAAGAACACTGAATTTCCTTAGAAAATCATTCTGTTCTCAGCTAGGTGGTTTAAGACTGGCTACACTCTCACCTCTAGAACTGGGTATGATTAGAAGAAGCCAGTTAGTGTGTCCCATTACCTAAGCATGGTAATCTGCTTAGAGATGGGCTTGCTCCTTTTACTTGAGTTTCTGGGTCACAGACTCTTGTTCTCTCCTGAATGTTTCTTACTTTTGGTGATTTTATTGCTACTAGTGCCCTGGACAGAGCTACACTAAAGATGAGAAAACTGATACAGCTCCTAAACTGTACTGCTGCAATTTCCTACTGAGATCTTCCTGTTTCCTCTTTGTTCCTGTGCTAGTTCAGAGTTTCCTTCCTAAAGTTTAAAGAAATCAACTGTCCCCATATTTAAATTCATTTGATGATCCCCATTGCCTAGAGGATAATGTCCAGTCTCTTCACTATAATTTATCATTTCCTGTAACCTAATTCCCAAAATGCTCCAACCAGTGCTTCTCAAAAAGGAGAGATACTAATAGCACTTGCATTTTGTAGTAGTAGCACTAGCATTTTGGGCAACATGATTCTTGTTTCTGTGGGACTATTGTAGGTTATTGAACATCCCCGGATGCCTAGTGTTTAATGGTTCCAGTGTGACCCAACACTGTGAAATCAAAAGCACTGTACACATTTCCAAATTCCTCTTTGTGTTTGATATAGACCCCAGAGTGAGTAACCCTGCAACATCACTATCCTTGTCCAAATATGCTGAGCATCCATAGATACTCGACCCCATAGCTCAGAGTACAATGCTGAATACACACCATTAAATCAATTTTTGTTTGAATAAATTGAATTAATACAGCAAAAATTGACTCAAAGACATTTCTTAACTACTCTCTTTATATTGAATTGGTCTGGACATACCTTACTGTCTAAGAAATATGATTATATTTATCCCTAATTTCAAATTACTTAAGTAATTCTTAGGGGAAAAAATCACCTATATGCAAAGTGACTTAGTTGTATAGGAAATGATAGCATCAGAAAAAAATTTAAAGGAACTCACAATTTAGTGTAGGATTTAATGTCTAACGAGTTAAAAAAAAAGTTGGGTTTCAGAAAAACTGTAGGTGACTATAAAACGGTTTGAAGCTGTTGTCTTGAGATGTGTTCCCACCAAATAGGAATATGAATCAGTTTTCCAAAGATTTAAAACTATCCATGCCCTTCTTAGTAATAACATTCTATCATGTATGCTCTTCTAGATTATACCAGTTTCATCAGTATTGAGAACATAGTTAGGAAGCTCCTTTCTTGGTATCACTCTGCAGTTACTGTAGGAGACTCTTGATCAGGGGCAGTGGCTATATTCTCCACCTAACCTACTGTGATTGGGAAAAAAGTTAACTGAAATCCAATTTTCATTTATTCAAAAATATTTATTGAGCTTCTATTATATGTTAGGCAGTCTTTTAGGAATCAAATATGTTGGATGGAGGGAGTAAAAAATTTAGATTGTCTAGTGAGAGGTGAAGAGAAAGGGAGAGAGAGAGAATGCAGTGCAGATGCTATCCTGAGGATGAACTTTCCAGGCAGAGGGAATGTCAGAGGCCTGAAGGGGAGAGTGCCTGGCAAGTTTTAAGAAGAGTGAGGAGGCCGGCGGGTTAGTGATGGAGCAAAGGGGATAGCAGGGGAATTGAAGGCACAGGATCATTGGAGGCCAGTTCATATGGGGACTTGTAAATCATAGTACAAAGAGTAATAGTAAAGGTTTATTCTAAGTGAGATGAGTAGCTATTGGAGAGTTTTGCATACTCCCTGAACCACATGTGGACATCTAGCTTCTCTTTCCCAGTAGCTGCTCCAGACCATCCCTTGAGCCTATTAGAATACTCATTGGTAGCTCTATTTGACCTTAGAAGACTGGACCCAGCAAAAAGTATGTAGGGAGCTTGGAATCAGTTTCAATTACATAATCCAGGACAAAGCTACTTAGCATTTACTTCTGAAAAGATGCCCAGTTTAGAAAATTTCAACTTTAGCAGCTTTTGTTGTAGAGATGAATGAGAGGTAGTAGGGGTTAAAATAGCTAAAGTAGTATCTAATTTGTTCTGGATTCAATAAAATCTTGCTCCAGAGAAAAGAGTGAGGAAACTGTGATTTATATCCAAAGGAAGGCAGTGTTTGAAGTACAGCTTACTGGGGTTTATAGAGCACAGGCTTTGGAGTCAACAGACCACTCCAGTCTGGATTGCTCACTCACAATGCAGAATGATTTCGTTTAGAATTTACTACTCTGAATGTCACTGTCTTCATCAATGAATGCTGTGTGATGGTGCCTACCCTACAAGGTTGCTGGGAGGAAAATGAAATAAGATATAAAGCACATAGATGACATCTGATGCAAAATGAACCTCTTGATAAATGATAGATATTAGTATGAAGAAAATAAGAATGCCCACCAAAAGCAAAATGGCAAAATCCATACATTGTGGACTAGATTAGAGAGAGACCAGGTCTTTCTAAAAGAAACAGATTGTTTCCTAAGCTTGCAACCATTGCCTGTGACCTGAAAGAATATAGAAATTATAAAGAATTGGGTCAGCCATGGAGGAAGAAGGTTGAAAAACAAGAACCACATGGACATATGTTGGCAATGCTCTTCAAGACTCTGCTCAGTGGGGAGAAAATTTTAGATAAAGGGTGTAGGGTGTTCTGCTCCCTTTGGCAAGACCATCCTGTGGAGATGGATGCCAAGGAGATTTCTAATAGATTTCATGTGTTCTGGCCCTATTTGATGAGACCATTCCAATCTCAGGCTAATATTAATTTCACTACTTTTTTCTGAATCAGATATTCACTAATTCTTATTATTATCTCATTTCCCACATACCCCTTCTCCCAAGAGAATAATTGGATATACAGACTTTGCATATTTCATTTCCTATGAGTGGAATTTATCCTCCCAGTAGAAAGGTATTATTTACAGTAAATAAATAAATTGACATCCTGAGTTTTTTCCACAGTCTTACAAGTTTAGTTAGAGTGAGTATGTTTTTGAAAGATGGGTGCAGTCACAATGTGCTGACAGAGGCAGGTTACTAAGGATAAGGGCCACCACCATCTAAGCCATTGAGAGAAATTTTACCAAGAAAATAAATGCCACCCTGTGAGATAACTTGGAAGAGACACTTTCCTAGAGGTCACATGTACACATTCTCAATATTGCCTAGGACTATATCGTTTAAATTATTATAATATATATTATTTCAGTACACTTGTGTTGAGTCTATACCATGTAGAAACTGTTGGCCAGTGCAAGTAGAAGATGTCCTAGATGTGATATCTGCCTCCCAAGACTTCAAAGCCTACCAGATTACTTGTCAGCAAAGACATTGAGGAGACAGAGATGGCTGTTGTGAAAATGATACATATTTAGCACTTAAAAAAAAAACTATTTTAAGGCACAAAATTGTATGCCATATTTCTGGGAGGCTCAGCTTCCCATGAGCTGTTCATGTACAGATAGTCTACTAGTAAGTCCACTAGTAACAAGTGGAATTTTCCTTTTCTTGTTTCCTCAAGGTTTATGTCTTAAATGTGTGGAAAAAAATGTGCTTTCAAATGTCTCAAAATTTCTCAATCAGGCTTTATTTCAAATAACTAGATTCCTTATTTCAACAAACCATTAGAGTGCCCCAGAAATTATTGCTACATTTCAACATTCAAATTGTGTCAAATTTTTAGACAGAACTAAAGTGCATATTCTTTCAGACCATAATTTAATTTTGTGCCTTAAAAGAAAAAAGTCATCTTATTCATAGTACCTACCATAATGCCAGCTACCTAATAGATGTCCAAACTGTCAGTGATTTGTTTGATTTTCAATATAGCATGATACTTTAAGATAGAAATCTTATTGTATGGATGGAAGAGTATTGGACTGTCATAGTTGTATGATATAATGGCCCATTTTATTCTGTGTCTCATAAGAGAGGCTGCATTGCTGTGATCTGGGCATCACCAGTGCCAATTCTAACTTTTTTTTTTTAAGATTTTATTTATTTATTTGAGAGAGAGAGAGAGAGAAATAGTAAGAAAGAGCATGAGCAGGGGGTGGGAGAAGCATAGGGTGGGGAGAGAGAGCAGCAGGCTCCCCACCAATCAGGGAGGCTGCCATGAGACCCATCCCAGGACCGCAGGATCATGACCTAATATGAAGGCAGATGCTTAACAGACTGAGCCACCCAGGCACTCCCAATTCTAACCTATTTAATCTGTGCTGCTGAGAAAAAGCCAGGAACTACAGTTCTCCCTTTTCTGAATAACTTCAGATATAGTAGGTGGAAGAGAACACAGGCCTTCTTGGGATGTTATGGCAGCCAAAGGGAGTGGCTTCTCAAACTCGTGTATGAGCTCCCATTCTGATGAAGTAGACTGGGACAGTGGTAGGACCTTCCTGTAAACTTGGAAACATTGAAGCATTTTTTCTGCCAGCCACCCACTCCAGTACCTCAGGCTGAAGCTGTCACTGACTATTTTGCCAACCTTGTGACTACAACCATCCTGTCCTGACTTCCTACTCTCCTGCTCTTCTCACACATGTTTAAGCCCTAATCCCTTTGTTAATTGTTTGTATTCCTCTAATTCTTTGAGAGGCTCTGATTCTGTGGCCAAGCCCTGACTTACTTACAGTGAATTACCCATATGGAAGATTTAAATACCTTTTCAGTTACTCAAGTGAAGACAGCATATGGAAGTTCATTTCCATCCTGATAGGTGAGCACCAACCAAGCAATTTCCTCTGATGAAGTCTTTCTTTAGAAATCTTAGGAAAAGCTAATACACAAACATCCCTCAAAGAGACCTTTCATTAGGGGTGTAGACTAAGAAAACCAAGAAAACCCAGTCTGGTTGGCTGTGAAATACCTGTTTCATGGATAACTTAAAATGCTCCAAATACCATTTTTTTTTCCTCCAGCACTTCTGAAAGAACTAAATTGCTTAGGGCAGAACTTTTTCTAGAATTAAAAATTAACTTAGATGTCAAAATAAAACCCTAGAATTTAATTTATCATAAAAGCTATATTCTCGAATAGAATCTAATGGACCAAAACAGATAAAGCAATTAAATGGGAAATGCTGTGAATTAATCTTATTTAAAGAGGCAGTCGAGATGGAATTTATATTTTTAAAGATACAATAACCAGGGAAAAGAGGGCCTTCCCAGCTCAGCTAGAGGTGCCATAATTTAAAATAATAAAGCATTATAAGTGCCTAATTTATTCATTTTCTGCAGGTGCTATTTGTTACTTCTGACATTCCCCCTCAGTTTTGATTTTTGGTGACTTTCCTCTCTTTGAGGACTTTTTACTTTTTTTTCCCCCCCTGTTACTTGCTAAATTTTAGTGGTAATTGTGTATGTACTAAGTAAAGTGGAAGAGTATTAAAGTCCTGAAAAAAGTTCATGCCTAACTGGGTGCTTCTAGTATATTCTATCAAATACTATATCTGTGCCTTAGTTTCTCCTATCAAGTGATAAGAACCTCATGCAGTAATATGGTGGTGAAAACAATCTTTAGAAGACTCTGTAACCTCCTAATTATCACTTACTGTTATTAGTAGAGGGATTGCATTTTATTATTTTCTTTTTTTTTTTTTTTTAAAGATTTTATTTATTTGACAGAGAGAAACACAGTGAGAGAGGGAACACAAGCAGAGGGAATGGTAGCGGGAGAAGCAGGCTTCCTGCTGAGCAAGGAGCCCGATGCGGGGCTCGATCCCAGGACTCTGAGATCATGACCTGGGCCGAAGGCAGAGGCTTTAACCCACTGAGCCACCCAGGCGCCCCTATTATTTTCTTTTTTATAAGAATTGTATATAATTAAACTATAAAACCTGATGTTGCAATATATGTATGCAGTGTGAAATGATCAGGACACGCAAGTTAATTAACATGTCCATCGCCTCACACAGTTACCTTTTTTTCCTTCCCTTCGGGGAGATCACTTAAAATCTACCCTCTAGAGAATTTTTTTAAAAAGATTTTATTTATTTATTTGACAGAGAGAGAGGGAAAGAGAGAGAGAGAGAGAGAGATAACAAGTAAGCAGAGAGGCAGGCTGAGAGAGGAGGAAGCAGGTTTCCTGCTGAGTAGAGAGCCTGATGTGGGGCTCAATCCCAGGATCCTGAGATCATGACCTGAGCTGAAGGCAGAGGCTTTAACCCACTGAGCTACCCAGGCGCCCCTCCCTCTAGAGAATTTTGAGTATTACTATACAATATTGCTAATTATAGATTAGCAATCTATAGATCTAATGTACAGCAGAGTGATTATGTTCTGAGGTTTGGTGTTACATTTCCTTTATTATCCCTTTTTTGGCCATGTGGGCTGGTGTTTAGCAGCATGAGCTCAGAAGCAGACTGCCTGGGTTTTCACTGTGATTTTATCACTTCCCAGCTCTGCAATCCTGTACAAATTTATTTTTTTCTAATACTTGGTTTTTCTGTCTGTAAAATGGAGTTAATAGTACCTGCCTTATAGAGATTTTTGTGCTAATTTTAAAAAAGCTTAGAATATTAACTGGTACATAGTAAACATTCAGTAAAGGTTAACTATTATGTTATTATTATTTTAGATAATTTTTCTTTGACTTAATTCTAAATATGTATAATTTTAAAGGATTATGTGTACATTTTGTAATTTCCTTCACGCTTGTACATTAAAAAGCAAACTGACAAAAATAAAAACTCAAAGTCCTCATCTTAGCAGTAGATCCTAACCTTTAATATTCCCCATTATAAAATATAATAAACCCTAATGTTTATGAAATCTCACAGTAAGTAGTATGATTTAAAACAAGTCAAACAGTGAGACACAGTATATTGCTTCTCTCCATCCACACAGTGGAAACTTGATATACCCTACTCTTTCTACTTCACCTCACAGGAAAGTGGTGGTTCATAAGGATACAACCTCTATCCATTATTATTTCTTCTTCCTTTCCCTTTTTTTGTTCTATAATATCTCTCAGAATATTTTGCATGTTGCCACCAGATTTGTCTTCCTAAAATGTCCCTTCTACTGTGGAACTTCCACTGCTCCCATAGAGTTGTTGTTGTTGTTGTTTAATACTTTATTTATTTGACAGAGAGAGAAATGGCAAGAGAGGGAATACAAGCAAGGGGAGTGGGAGAAGGAGAAGCAGGCTCCCCGCTGATCTGGGAACCTGATGTGGGGCTTGATCCCAGGACCCTGGGATCATGACCTGAGCCGAAGGCAGACGCTTAACAACTGAACTGCCCAGGCGCCCCGAGAGTCTGATCTTAAAACCCACCTATGGGGAGCCTGTAGGGGCTCCAGCTCAGCGGGAAGCCTGCTTCTCCCTCTTCCACTGCCCCTGCTTGTGTTCCCTCTCTTGCTGTGTCTCTGTCAAATAAATAAAATCTTAAAAAAAAAAAAAGCCACAAAAAATAAAAACCACCTACAGGCTGCCCGCACCCACCAAATTGACTACATCTGACTTACTGCTACTTTGTTCGGTATCAATTCAGTTCTTCCTGTTATCCACAGCATTCTGATCACCTCCAGTCACATCTACCATGGGCCCCACTATTTTGTGGATCTTACTGTTCCTTGGACGTTAAGCCCTTCTCCACGCTTTTCAGTCCTATCCACTTTTCAAGACGGTTCCCAAGTACCTGACACTTTAACACAGCTTTCTATGTGCCTTGACCACCTCAGAGATTTCTTTTGTGACCCTCATAAACAATTATAAAGGGCAGACCTCTGGCTCACATGATTTTATCTCCCCAACTATGTCTCAGGTGCCTGTGGGGTAGATTCAGAATCATGTACCTTTAACACAGCTCACTGATTTTTTACTGTATTATTGTTTGATTTGTTAGGGGCTGATTTTTGTGTTTTAATTGAACTCTTTTCCTTTCCTCCTTCTCCACATCCCCTCTCACATTATGTATCTGCGGCTGATGATAATGTGGTCTTCTGTCACAACAAAACTTTTTATTTATTGAAATGAGCTCTTACATGTTTTTACTATTAACATATATTTTCTTAATAATTACTCCTTAGAGTCATATTAAGTTAATGGAACTTCAAAATTAAGATTATGAATAAATAGCAGCATAGCTAAAGTCAAATCTGTTTATATAACAAGTTTGGCTCTATAATCATTTTGCTTCTCTGATAAGATTTAGCATAGTATTTAACATTGGAGAATGAAATAAGTACATTGATTATGATAAGAAAGCATTGACTCCAGCCCCCTCCTACTCCCCTCTGAAATTGAAAGAATTCCGGAAACTTCTCTGAAGGATATAGAACTATAAACCATTGAAGAGACATCGCTGAAGTAACTAAGCCCAAGGCATAATTACTTCAGCTTGTGGTCATAATGAGAAAATACTGGAACTGCCTAGAATGATGAATGCTACCTGAGAATGAATGATGGATGTTTACCTGAGAAACAAAGGAATAGGTAACATACAACTGCTGGTCAGATTGTCAGATAATGGTATCTGAGTAGACTTGTGTGAGTTGAGTCACAGAAGACCTAAATCTGGATTAATTAGACAATTATGGAAAAGGAGGCTCGTTGGAATGAAAATAATTACTTAAAAAAATAAACTCACAGCTGGCTATAAATAGTGAGATAAGAATAAAATGAGGAAGTATAGTTAAACCTATGAATGCTCGATCAAATTAAGTAGCAACATATTTTATGAGGTAGCGACAGTACAGAAAGTGTCTCATTTCATCTACAACATACTCAGATTCCTAATAACGATAGAATTCTGTTGGACTTGCATGTGCAAGGAATGGCCCCTTTATTAAAACTGGATGTCTGGAGTAAGTGGTCAGGAGAAAGGGGATAGATTTTGATGGCTGCAGTGTAGAGGAGTAGGGCAAGGGTGTGATTGAGATTCGGGCAACATGGTGGAGGGAGATGGGCAGATGGAAGGAATGGGTTTTTCATACATGGGAACCTGAAACACACAAATGCAGTTGGTGTCTCCTATAAGATAATTCTGAGCAAATGAAACAAAAGCTAAATAGGTATATGAAAATTGGGCTTATACTATCCATATACCAAAAACTTCCCTTTTAAAATCAAACATTTCCTTTTTTTATTGTGGTAAAATATAGAATTAAGTGTTTTTGGGCATCTGGGTGGCTCACTCAGTTAAGCATCTGACTCTTGATTTCAACTCAGGTCATGATCCCAGGGTCGTGGAATCAAGCCCCACCTATGGCTCTGCATTGAGGGTGGAGCCTGCTTAAAATTCTTTCTCCCTCTCTCTCTGCCCCTTCCCACCCCACTCATGCTCTAGTTCTCTCTCTCTTAAAAAAAAATTAACTTTTTAACTATGTTAAGTGTACAGTTAATTGGCATTGAGTCTATTCATAATGTTGTGCAATCATCTCCACTATCCATTTCCAGAACATTTTCATTGTCCCAAGCAGAAACTCAGCCCGTTGAATAATAGGTCTCTCTTCCCTCATTCTTCCAACCCCTAGAAATCTTTATTCTGCTTTCTGTCTCTATGAGTTTGCCTATTCCAGGTGTCTCTTAAGTGAAATCATGCAATATTTGTTCTTTGTGCCTGGCTTATTTCATATATCATGTTTTCAGTATTTAATCTTTTGTAGCATGTATTGGAATTCCATTCATTTTTAACACTAAATAATATTCCATTGCATGCATGTATCACACTTTGTTCATTCATCTACCGATAGATACTTGGGTTGCTTCCACCTTTTGGCTATTATAAATATTGCTGCTATGACCATGGATGTACAGATATCTGTTTGAGTCCTTGCTTTCAGTTTTTTTGGATATATTCCCAGAAGTAGAATTACTGGATCATATGGTAATTCTGTGTTTGGCTTGTAGAGGAATCGGCAAACTATTTTCCACAGTGGTACCAACACTCTCACCAACAATGCACAAGGGTTCCAACTTCTCCACACCCTGGCCAAAACTTGCTGTTTTCCATTTTTTTTAATAATATTACCTAATGGTGATATATGATGTAATTCCTATACAGTAGGAATGATGTAATTCCTATACAGTAATACGGGAAGAGGTGTAAAGATATATTCTCTAGTGAAAAATGCCAAGTTCCAAATTATGCATATTTCTCTCTCTCTCTACACACACACACACACACACACACAGCCAAAATGCCCACATGGTCTCCAAGACCTTCCATAATTTGGCCTATCTCCTTCCCAAATAACCCACAGATAAACATTTCTCATTAGGGAGGACGATATGACCTATCTTTCAAGTATTTATATCTTTACTCTGCCTTATATGTTCTGTGCTGTAGCTTAGTTGCGAAAAAGTTTTTTTCCACTCTGTCACATAGAAGATTATAACACATTTTCATTGATGTCCTTTGCTTTCCGTGATGATGATTCTCACAGAGAGGAATGTCCCCTTGAGTGGGAACACCAGATGGACACAGTAGAGGTGTAGAGGAAGAATGGGAGGGTACAGAGGTTATGTATGATTTCAAAAGTACCCAGGGGATGCTGGTGCATCTGTCTACACCTGAGTAGTTACTGTTATAGCCATCATTTCCTGTAATCAATTAAGTAATCAAGTAATCTCTGTGTTGTTTATTAATAAATGCCTGTCATGTGTCTTTTTTTGTAAGTAATTTCATAGAAGTATATTATCTGTGCTATTGGTAGAACTCACAGTCCGAAACAAAGAAAGTTGAATTAGGTATTGGAATAATATAGTACAAACTATAAGTATTATAAGAATTATGATGAAGGGATATGAATAAAGATGCGAGGAATGCTTCAAAACAGTTAAGAATTTAGTAGGACCTTGAAAGATAGGAAAGATTTATTTAAGCAAGAGGGAAAGGTGAGCCTTCTGGTAGTAATGAAAACCATGAACACACAGACAAAGAAATGGTGTCATCTAAAAGGGATGCTTATAGGACTTAGACGATGAATTTAATGGAACCTAAAACAATATACTAGGAAGCTGTGGGAAATACGTAATAGGAAGTCAGTTTATTTAAAATACTATTGCAGCAAATAGAACATTTTAACTGGTAGGACATAGGGGCATGTTACATCTCCAGTTTGCCTTAAAATAACACTATTCAAAAGAGCAGACACCAGTCTACTTTGTTTCTTGTAGGTTTAGTCAATAAAACCAATGGCCATTGGAAAGGAAGATTATCTGATGAGAATAATGAAGGTAGTATTCATGGCTTCTTGATTTTTTTATGGGGGGTTGTTTATTTTTGAAATGGGAGCTGTCCATTCTGAGAGGCTGATGATAGTCCAGGTTCTGAACATAAATCTTTCACTCTCGCCGAGTCGCTTAAGAAAATATTTTTTTAAAGATTTTATTTATTTATTTGAGAGAGAGAGAGTGTGAGCAGGAGGAGAGGTAGAGAGAGTGGGAGAGGGAGAGGGAGGCTCCATGTACAGGGCTTGATCCCAGGAACCTGAGATCTTGACCTGAGTCAAAGACAGATGCTTAACTGACCGAGTCAACTGACTGAGTCACCCAGGCGCCCCAAGAAAGTTTTGAATGTATACTGCCCCTGAGCAGTAAATAAAATCTTATTCCAGGATCCAAAGCTAATCAACAATGTAGGTAATAATGCTCTGCCTTTTCTCTTCATGAAAGAACAACCATGTTAGACACAGATTTAAAGAAGCACCACTTTCTAGAATTTCAGAAATATATTTTATTCACTCAAAAAGGGAAAGGAGAAATCCAATCCTGGGGGGGAAATGCTAATCATAAAACTATAAGATACAGCCACCTCACTTTCTCCCTAAAGTCATTTTACTTGACAATAATAATATAATTTGAGGAATGCTGTTAAGGAACCCCAGTTACAGAAAAACCGGATCCTGGGAGGAGAAAAGGCCCAGTGAAGACTTCTCCACATAGATGTGCCATCCTTCCCATCCACCTCAGGTTGGCTGGAAGGGAACTAACAATGACAATGCACATCAATCAGCCCTTGACCTTGAACCTGAAAGAATTCTGATAGCAGTCAGTACCCACCCATAGAAGTAAGATGCTACTCTTTTCAAATATGGGCAAACGTATTGAAGAGTTTCTGTAACACAAAAGCTGTAGAAATAACACTCAAGATATGTAGGAGAAAACTTTGAAGTTTTTTTTTTGTTGTTGTTGTTGTTTTTTAAATTTTTATTAACATATAATGTATTATTTGGCCCAGGGTACATGTCTGTGAATCGTCAGGCTTACACATTTCACAGCACTTAACAGCACATACCCTCCCCAATGTCCACACCCCAGCCACCCTATCCCTATCCCCGCCCCCCAGCCACCCTTAGTTCGTTTCTTGAGTCTAGGAGTCTCTTATGGTTTGTCTCCCTCCCCATCCCTTCCTGTTTCATTTCTCTCCCACACCCCCCCAAACTCCCGCCTTGGAAAACTTTGAAGTTTTATCTATTTCTTACACCACACGTTGCTGCTAGAGCCCCAGGCTCCCCCCCCTCAAAATTCATGTCTAAATAAATAGCATTGCATATATATTTATGTGTAACATTAAACTTAATTATATCTTAAATAACAGTTGATCACACTATGCTGTTCCTGAAGTTTTTCCTACTTAAACATACGTTATATAAAACAATTTTTTGTTTGTTGTGTATTTAATGAAAAACATTTTGCCAGTCCCCCTGCCTACCTCCCCTCTGGCAAGCACCCATTTGTTCTCTATATATATGGGTTTGTTTCTGCTTTGTTTTGTTTCTTAGAGTCCGCATATAAATGAAAGCATATGGTATTTTTATCTGACTTATTTCTCTTAGTATAATACCCTCTAGATCCATCCATACTGTTTCAAATGACAAGATCTCATTCTTTTTGTGGCTGAATAATATTCCATTTGTATATATACCATATCTTCTTTATCCATTAGTTTATCAATAGACACTTAAGTTGTTTCTGTATTTTGGCTATTGTAAATGATACTGCCATAAACATAGGAAAGTGCATATCTTTTCAAGTTAGTATTTTCATTTCCTTTGGGTAAATACTCAGTAGTGGCATTAATTGGATTATATGGTATTTCTATTTTTATGTTTTTGAAGAATCTCCACACTTTTTCCACAGTGGCTGCGCCAATTTACATTCCCACCAACAGTACATGAGTACAATCCTTTTTTTTTTTTTTGTTCTGCTGAAGTAACTGGGGTTTATCAGCATGAATGATAAAGCATGTAGAGGGAAAAGGGGAAAGTGATGGGTATCTATCTTTGCCTTTCTTAAGGACTGGCATCTGGAAAAGAAATTCAACTTTTGTGGTTCTACAAAAGGTGCTCGAGGAAGGCACATTTCATTTTAATGTAAGGAAGAAATGACTATCAGTTATGACCCTAAGTGGTAAATTCCATGTTTCTGAGAACAGTCCCTTTTCTTCACATCCTTATCAATGCCTGTTATTTTTTATCTTTTTTATTTTAGCCATCCAGACAGGTGTAATGTGGTGTCTCATTGTGGTCTTGATTGCATTTCCCTGATGATGAGGATGTTGAGCATCTTTTCATTGGTCTGTTGGCTCTCTATATATGTCTTCTTTGGAAAAACGTCCATTTAGGCTCTCTGTCCATTTTTTAACCATTTTTAATTAAAATTTAATTTTTAAATTTCTTATTTTTTTAAAGATTTTTATTTATTTATTTGACAGAGAGAGAGAGATCACAAGCTGGCAGAGAGGCAGGCAGAGAGAGAGCGGAAAGCAGGCTCCCTGCTAAGCAGAGATCCTTATGTGGGCCTTTATCCCAGGACCCTGGGATCATGACCTGAGCCGAAGGCAGAGGCTTTAACCCACTGAGCCACACATGTGCCCCTTTATTTCTTTTTTTTTAATGTCAAGTCATATAAGTCCTTTACATATTTTGGATTTTATTGTATATATCATTTACAAGTATCTCTTCCCATTTAGTAGGATGCTTTTTTATTTTGTTGATGGTTTC
The DNA here is from genome assembly GCA_028646535.1 of Procyon lotor. Lineage (NCBI taxonomy): Eukaryota > Metazoa > Chordata > Mammalia > Carnivora > Procyonidae > Procyon > Procyon lotor. The sequence goes on from CM053616.1 coordinate 23,746,518, forward strand.
ATTCACTGTGTAAGTTTCTTATTTTGGTGTAGTCCCAGTACTTTATTTTTGCTTTTGTTTCTTTTGCCTGAGGGGACTATCTAGAAAAATGTTGCTAGGGCTGATGTTAAAGAGATTACTGCCCATGATTTCTACTATGAGTTTTATGGTTTCGGGTCTCATATTTAGGTCTTTAATCTATTTTAAGTTTATTTTTGTGTATGATATAAATGATGCAGTTACGTTTTTTGTTTTTTTTTTTGCATGTAGCTGTCCGATTTTCCCAACACCATTTATTGAAGAGACTGTTTTTTCTCCATTGTAGATTCTTGCCTCCTTTGTCATAGGTGTGGGTTTATTTCTGGGTTTCATATTCTGTTCCTTTGATCTGTCTGTTTTTGTGCTAGCATCATGCTGTTTTGATCATTAGAGATTTGTAGTATATCTTGAAATTTGGGATTGTGATAGCTCCAGCTTTGTTCTTCTTTCTCAAGATTGTTTTAGGTATTTGGGGTCTTTTCTGGTTCCATACAAATTTTAGGATTATTTGCTGTGGTCCTGTGAAAAATACTACTGGTATTTTTTTTTTTAAGATCTATTTATTTATGGGGCATCTGGGTGACTGACTTGGCTGAGCCTCTGACTGTAGGTTTCAGCTCAGGTCTGATCTCACAGTAGTGAAATCTAGCCCCACATAGGGTTCTGTGCTCAGCATGGAGTTTGCATAGAGTTTCTCTCTCCCTCTCCCTCTCCCTCTCCTGCTCATGCTCTCTCTCTCTCTCTCTAAGATAAATAAATAAATAGATAAATAAATAATAAATAAATTATTTGAGAGAGGATGTGCATGCACATGAGAAGGGAAGGAGCAGAGGGAGAGAATCTCAAGCAGATCCTCACTGAGAGCAGATCCTCACCTGAGGCTCAATCTGACAACCCTGAGATCATGATCTGAGCCAAAACCAAGAGTCAGATGCTCAACCAACTAAGCTACCCAGGTGCCTCTACTGGTATTTTGATAGGGATTGCATTGAATCTGTAGATTGCTTTGGGTAGTGTAGACATTTTAACAATATTAATTCTTTCAGTCCATGAGCATGCTTTATCTTTCATTTGGTTTTGTCATTTTCAATTTCTTTCATCAATGTTTTATCATTTTCAGAGGACAGGTCTTTCATCTCCTTGATTAAGTTTATTCCTAGGTGTTTTATTCTTTTTGGTGCCATTGTAAATGGAATTATTCTCTTAATTTCTCTTTCTGCTACTCCCTTATTAGTGTATAGGAATGCAACATATTTCTGTGTTAATTTTGTATCCTACAACTTTACTGAATTCATTTATTACTTTTTTTTAAGTAAGCTCCATGCCCAACATGGGGCTTGAACTCCCGACCTTTAGATAAAGAGTCACATGTTCTACTGACTGAGTTAATCAGATGCCCCTATTTATTACTTTTAATAATTTTTTGGAGGGTCCTTAGGGTTTTCTATGTATATTATCATGTCATCTTTAATAGTGACAGTTTTACTTCTTCCTTACCAATTTGGATGCCTTTTCTTTCTTTTTCTTGTCTGATTGAACTAGGCTAGGACTTCCAATACTGTGTTGAATTTAAGTGGCTAGAGTAGGCATCCTTATCTTGTTCCTGACCTTAGAGGAAAAGCTTTCATTTTTTCACCATTGAGTATGATGTTAGCTATGTGTTTGTCACATATAAATGAGGTATATTCACTCTAAAACTACTTTATTGAGAGTAAAACAATTTTAAATAAAACAACACAATGGCAATATGTGTATTGTGGGAACATTTCCAGATCAGTGAATCAGTAGACATTATTTTAACAGCTGCCTTATATTTCTTTCTTTTTTTTTTCTTTTGAAGATTTTATTTATTTACTTGACAGAGAGAGAGAGAGAGATCACAAGTAGGCAGAGAGGCAGGCAGAGAGTGAGGGGGGAAGCAGGCTCTCTGCTAACTAGAGGGCCTGATGCGGGGCTCGATCCCAGGACCCTGAGATCATGACATGAGTTGAAGGCCCAGGCTTTAACCCACTGAGCCACCCAGGTGCCCCAGCTGCCTTGTATTTCATTGTGTGGTTTGTGCTATGACATGTTCATCTCCATCTTTTGCTAATACCAACACTGTAACACATATTCTTTTGCTTATTTGTGTGCATTTTTCTATCAGATAAATGTTAGGAAGAGGGATTATGGTTAATGAGATATACATTTACATATTTTGATAAATACTGCCAGTTGATCTATGGATAGATTTTATGAACCTACAGTCTAACTAGGAATGTATAACTGATTATTTTCCCCATACTTTTGTCAAGCCAGGTAGCTACTAAATACAATTTGCCAATCTGGCTTAAAAAGAATTTCTCCTATTTTAATTTGATTCCAACATTTTTATTTTTACTTTTTCTCAAGCTGTAGTCATACTGGCCTTTGTCTCATAGTCAAGCCTACTGTACCCAGTTCTAGTCAAGCCCTTGGCCTGAAGTGTGCTTTCCCAAGTTTTATGGCTGATTTATAGATTTTTCTCCTAAAAAAGTTTTTGGCATTTCCCTCTTAAAATTCCTCACCAGCCCTATCCTGATGAGTACTCTCTACCCTTTTAATTTCCTTTATTTTCTTAGAAATACCTGAAGTGATGTTATTTGTCAGTTTGTCCTTTCCTGTTAGAATATGTGCTTTTGGAATAGGGCCTAGACTTACCTTCACTTTTTTCAAATATATAATTATCTTCCTCAATATCATTTATTGAATAATCAATCACTTCTCTTCATATTTGAAATGCTAACTTTTTCATCCACTGAGTTTTCCTGAATTCCTGAGGCTCTTTCTTAATTTACTTCTCTTTCCCACTGGTCAGATAGATATTCTGCAACAGAACCATATTTTTCAGTTTATTGCACTTTTTAATATCTTTTGACATCTGATGGGGAAAGTCTTCTTTCATAAGTTTTCTTGTACAAAATATTTTTGTATAAATATACAAACTTTCTGTATCTATACTTAAAAATACATTTTAATAACATTATCAGTAAGATAATAATAGAGAAAAAAACAGTATAAAGGACATGTCCGTTTTCTAAAATGTAAAAAAAGCTACAAGTAGAATTTAGAATTAAATCTACACTTCCCAAGTTATGGAAAGGAATCAGAATGCTGGAGGTAAAATAGAGTTCATTTTGCAAGGGATAGGAAATCAAGGATTTGTATTGAGTACAAAGCATAAAAGAAGAAAACTGATGTAAACTAAACCCATTTGGCTAATTTGGCTAATACAGTTATAAGACAGTTATCTGACTTATTAGATTATTACTTTCAGATTGGCTAAAAAGTAAAATAAATAAGAAAAAGAAAGAAAGCTTTGACAGGATACTTACCTAAACAAGGAAATTCAGAATATATAGATAGGAAAGCAAGCAGGGAAGTAAGGAAGGAAAGAAGGAAGGAAGGAAGGAAGGAAGGAAGGAAGGAAGGAAGGAAGGAATTAATTCTATTTGTGGGTAGAATATAAAAAGCAAGAAATTGTCTGAATCTTATTCTAAGATCTCCCACAAAGAAAACTCAAATAGGAAATGTTAAAACAGAAAGCATGCAGCTACATGAAAATTTTTAAAATATTTCTCTGAACAATTCTTCAATTCAGTCTTAAGATTTTGAGGAAAAATAAAATAATGAAGCTAAAAATATAGATTAATAATTAAGAAGGCAGAAAAAAGTGGAATTAATATGTTTGTTTAGCTTTTTAGATAGATAACAAAGAGAGAAAATGCTCACTAACATAAGCAATAAAAAAGGACAGGTATATTCAGACTTGTAAAAGAAATAGTGTAGATGCACAGATAGGTGAGATGGAAATAATACTAAGAAAATCATATGTAATTATATTTGAATATATGGAGAACATTAGTAATTTTCAGAAAATATGATTATAATAAACTCAGGAAGAAATAGGAAATCTCAGTAGTTAAAATTCACCTTAAAAATGTAAAAACTAGGGCACCTGGGTGGCTCAGTGGGTTAAAGCCTCTGCCTTCAGCTCAAGTCATGATCTCAGGGTCCTGGGATAGAGCCCCACATCGGGCTCTCTGCTCAGCAGGGAGCCTGCTTCCCCTTCTCTCTCTGCCTGCCTCTCTGCCTACTTGTGATCTCTATGTCAAATAAATAAATAAAACCTTTAAAAAAATGTAAAAACTATTAAATAATTATTTTTAAAATAATTACTTGCCATAACTAAATGTTTCAATAAGTGACTCTTCTTTCATTGAAAAAATAGCTCCCTGTGTTATTAGAAAGTGAAAAGTCTCTTAATCTTAAAATTATAGTATAACATTGAACTTCAGCCTAGATAAATGAAAAATAAAAAAAGACAACTATAAATGAAATTCACTTCTACACATAGGCACAAATTATTAATAACCTAAATTTAATATTGGACAAAAAATGTTTACTGAAATAAAAATAAAATGTTTCCTAAATATGATATAGAATATTTGTTTCAAGCCAAGGCCAAAATACACATAATGATGGCTCTCCCTCCTTGCTTTACCTGAAATAGCCATCTTTGTTACTTTCCTTCATGCTGTCTTTTTATCATATTCTATATGTGTTTATTTACATATATATATATATATATACATATATATATATATATATATATTCTCTAGGAGTTCAGCTCCATGAGGTCTAGGTATTTAGAAGGTACCAGCAAAGTCTTATGGCAAGGCAAGCTTTACTCTTGGTTAATTCTGCTGGAGAATCTTCTGGATGTAGGTGAACACACATGGGAGGGACATCCCCACCACATGGACAGTATGCCAGAGATTATCCAGTATCCTCTTTGCTCCAGGGGTCATCACTATAGCTCCATAGACCCTTCCCCACAATAGGGGTGATGGAGGACAGCAACCATTCACTCTGGGAGAATGTTTATCCCCCAACTCCCTCTTTTCCACCCTTTTCTGACTTTTTTGATTTAAGAAAATCTTTTCTTCTGACATGAATTTCCACTTGAGCCCTGTGCTCCTGGAAAACAGCATAGGTTAAGAAATTCCCCCCATCCTTTTGGATTCTGGGGACAGCTTACTGCAAAGAAGCACTCTTCCCCATGACCGAGATAATGACTCCCAGATGCCCCCTTCCTTCTTTATTTATGACAAGGACAGGCATAGACACTCCAAATTCCCATTCTCTGTCTTATAAATGATTAGCTGAACTGTTGTATCCCCACTACCAATTGAAATAAAATGTTAGCCAAACTTCTGTTAAAAGTCTTTCCTTCTCCCCAGATCCCTGAACTTGAGCTTACCCTGAGCCTGAGCCAGAGCGAGAGTACAACCCAGACTTAAACTTCATCCTCCTCCCTAGACAATCCTCAGGGCAAAATGTTCTCTGATCTCCTGCCTCATCACACCACATCTTTCATCCCACTGCCCCACATTTCTTTCGTTTTGGTCTTGTTTACTCCTCCCTATAAATGAAAAACTCTTTTGGTCTTACCCTAGAGGTGCTTGCAGATCTTATGTTGAAAGAATTCTCTCTACTGAAATAATCTCTCTCTCCTTACTGTGAGAGACTCTTTCCCTGCCTTGTGATAGCACTATCAAAGTCTCTCTTTTACCAAGTCTGGATTTGTTTTCTGTTTGACACTTCCCTATTCTTCCCTCAAGAGCACTTGCTTCCATTGGCCTTCTTCTTAAACCCTTTCTTTCCTCTTTCACCATAGATCTCATTGTTCCTTAGAACCCAGATCCCAGATCATTAAGGATTCATATTGCAAAGGGAGTTGGCCTTACCTTCTGTTCCTGCCATGTGAAAGAAAATACGTTGAGTCCTTCTTTTGGAATAGCAATAAATGATAAAAAGAGTGGTGTTTTTGTTTTGTTTTGTTTTTACTAAAATGCATGTCTGTGTATTTACCGTAGCTTGCATGTATCAAAAGCCTTCATATGGGAAGGGGGAAAAGAAAAAAAAAAATGGAGAGGGGAGATAAACTATAAAAAATCTTAACTCTAGGAAAAAAACTGAGGTTTGCTGGAAGGGAAGTGGGTAGGGGAATGGGGTAAGTGGGTGATGGGCATTTAGGAGGGCACTTGATGGAATGAGCCCTGGGTATTGTATGTAACTGATGAGTCACTAAACTACCTCTGAAACTAATAATATACTGTATGTTAAATTAATTAATTTTAAATAAAAGGAAACAATGGAGAAAACAATGGAGTCACATAAGTGACTCTTAATGATAGAGAACAAACTGAGGGCTGATGGAGGGAGGTAGGTGGGGGATGCACTAGATGGGTAGTAAGGAGGACATTTGTAGTAATGAGCACTGGGTGTTGTATGGAAGTGATAAATCGCTGAATTCTACTCTAGAAACCAATATTGCACTGTATGCTAATTTTTTTTTAAAAAGCTTTCAAAATAGACATTCTCTTTAATCCAATAATATTGGTTATAGAAGTTGTTTCTAAGGAAACAATATAAATATAACCCAAATTTGGGGGCACCTGGGTGACTCAGTCGGTTAAGCGTCTGTGTTTGGCTCAGCTCATGATCCCAGGGTCCTGGGATTGAACTCCCAATCGGGCTCCCTGCTCAGTGGGAAGCCTGCTTCTGAACACCTTGTGTTCCCTCTTCTTCTGTATCTCTTCATCAAATAAATAAATAAAATCTTTAAAAATAAATATAATCAAAGTTTGTTTGAAACATGCATGTACCTGGGTGACTCAGTTAAGTGTCCAACTCTTGGTTTTGGCTCAATCATGATCTCAGTGTGGAAACTGAGCCTCACATCAGGGCTCTGCACTCAGTGGGGAGTCTGCTGGTGATTCTCTCCCTATGCCTCTCCTCCACTCTCTCTCGCTCTTTCTCTAATAAATAAATATATCTTTTAAAAAACATGCATGTACTTGTAATGTTGTTTATAATTCCAAAAACAATGAGGAAAAGTGACAAAATTAAAATCCAGCAAAAAAAAAATTGGTACATTCTTAGACTGGAACAATCTTTACTACTTTATTTGCAAGGAGTGTTTTATGACATAAGAAAATATCTGTGAGGGGCGCCTGGGTGGTTCAGTTGGTTAAGTGCCCGACTCTTGATTTCTGCTCAGGTCATGATCTCAGGGTTGTGAGATCAAACTCCACTTTGTACTTTGTGCTGGTCATGGAGTCTGCTTGAGATTGAGATTCTCTCTCTCCCTCTTCCCTCTGCTCCTTCTCCCTTCCCTCTGTAAAAAAAAAAAAAAAAAGAAAAGAAAATACCTGTGATATACATAAACATTAAAATATAAAGGGTAATATTAGTTTTAGAAAAATTATTACATATGTATAACTTGCATTTTTATATTTAGTGTTTATCCATGTTTTTCACATTAAAAAAATACATTCTACATTTCAAAACTTTTTTTTGGTTTGTTTTTGCTAAGCTTCTGGTAAACATGCAAGAATTAGCTGTCTGTCCACTGTATCATCCACCCACAAAACATAGCTTCTTGTCTTGTCTCGTATAAGAAAAGTAATTTTCTCTCCCTGCTTCTATTCTGAGTTATCTCCAAGAAGCTCCTAGTGGCTGTGAGTGCAGCTGACCATTACCCATGGAGCATTACAGATTCTTAAAATTATGTGAGGAAGGTTTTAGGTTGCCAGCCACAGGGATGGAAGAGGTAGAGGCATAAAAGGCCTCACCAGTAACATGTGGCTTTGTACTAATTTAGGTTCATTTGGTCAATCCTAGAGTTGTTAAATCCTCTTTATAGAACAGAAGCTGAGCCTCTGATAGCTTTACTTTTCAGAGTTACCTAAGCGGATCTACCTTGTTCTCTTCGTAGTTCCGGTGTAGATGAAATCTCTTCTTATCTACTAGAAATATAATATTAAATTGCATATATTATAAAGGTGGTATTGCAATACTAAAAAAACAAAACAAAAAAAGCACAAGATGACTTGCTTCCTTTCCTGCTGAGGTTTGCAATCTACGAGGGAGGCTGGCACGTTAATAGTAAAATAATATTAAGATAATACAATATGAAATGTTAAATGCTCTGTGGCAGTTTGTCCAGTAGGAATATGATATAAGCCACATGTATCATTTTAAATTTTCTAGTAGTCACATTTAAAAAGTAAAAAGAGACAAGATTAATTCTAATATATTTTCTTTAAACCCAATATTTTCTTTTATTTATTTATTTATTTATTTATTTATTTATTTATTTATTTGACAGAAAGAGAAATCACAAGTAGGCAGAGAGGCAGGCAGAGAGAGGGGGGGAAGCAGGCTCCCTGCTGAGCAGAGAGCCCGATGCGGGGCTCCATCCCAGGACCCTGGGATCATGACCTGAGCCGAAGGCAGAGGCTTTAACCCACTAAGCCACCCAGGTGCCCCAACCCAATATTTTCAAAAAATTGTTCAAAATATTACAATTTTGATAATGCAGTCTATGTAAAAATGATTAATAAGACATTTTATACCTTTTTTTTTTAATTGTAAGCTCTGTACCCAATGTGGAGCTTAAACTCATGACTCCCAAGATCATGTTCTAACAACTGAGCCACCCAGGCATCCCTATTTTACATTCCTAATACTGAATCTTAAGTGTGTAATTTACACTTGTAGCACATCTTGATTTGGGCTAGACATAACTGCTCAGTGGCAATATGTGACTAATGTATTAGAGCAGGTCTATGTTATATTACAACTGAAACTCAAACAAAAGGGCTGGAGAGGGTTATTTTTAAGTTGAGATACTGAAAAATCCTCTTGAAGGATATGGTATTTCAGCAGTGCCTGCAGATGTGGGGTAAGATAGTAGGAAAGACATAGAAGGCAGAACATGGACAAAATAGGAAGGTGATAAAAATACAGTCTGTTCATTGGCCAAAATGGGCAGTTTGTAGAGTCAAGGGAGAAAGAGGAAAAGAGGAAAAGCTGGACTAGATTATAGAAAGTGAACATCAAACTGATGATTTGTGGTTGTATCCACATGCAGCATTAGTTTATTGAGGGTATTTTCAAATGAGCCCTTTGTGTGTGGCATGTAGCCTGGACAGAAAATGACACAAACAGTGGGAAAACCAATGAGTGACAGTTTCAGCAGTCGCAGCTCAAGGAAATGAGGGCCCCAAATAGACATTCAGAGTGAGAATGGAGGCAGCAGGTGTGGGGACGTCACAGATGTTGGCTTGGCAGAATGTGTTTCATGACAAGGCAGAATGGGAAGGAGAGTCACAAATATTCCTAGGTTAAGGACAGAGCCAGGGAGCTGGAGGTGAGTCTGTTCCTAAGATAGCAAACACAAGGAGAGGAACAGGAGAAACAAGAAGCTGAGAATTCTGCTTTTAAATGTAACTTGACTTTATGGTATATATCCAAAGAGACCTAAGGTGTTATCTAGTAAAGCCACAAAGGACACTGAAAAAAAAAATATTTAGTCCAAACTCTTACTTGAGATGAGGAAACAGACCAATAAATCAGTTTGGTGGCTTACAGAAGGAATTGAATTCCTAGTAGAAGGTCTTATGTTTGAGTTCATGTCCATCATAATCAGAAGAGATACAACATGGCACGGCTTCCTGTAAAAGTCCGTATCAAGATTCTTACACAATCGAGCCCTGGTAGGAAAATCAGATCCTAATACATCAAGTCCCCAAAATACCGTTGTTTATTTTTAAGATCAGGCGGCCGCTAATGTAAAATCTGCCACCCTCCCTCCTTCCTTTATTCCTCCCATCCTCCATTTCTTCCTCCCTCCTTCCCTCCCTTTTTTCCTTCCTCCCTTCCTCTCTCCCTCCCTTCCTCTCTCCCTCCCTCCCTCCCTCCCTCCCTTCCTTCCTTCCTTCCTTCCTTCCTTCCTTCCTTCCTTCCTTCCTACCTTCCTTCCTTCCTTCTTTTCTTCCATTCTTCACCTCCTCCTTTTCTTCTCTTTCTTAAATCATTGGCCCCTTTTCTAGCATCTTCAGCTCTTCCTCCTTATCTAAAGAATAAACTTTTTTCTCTGAAGAAAGCCAGTCCCTAGCAGACTCTTTTTAGAGTTTCTATCAGCTGCCTATGACCTAGTTAACCACTGATTTCCAACTGAGGCAAGTTTAGTGGAAGTCCCGCAGGCCCTCTCAGAGGGAAGCTTGCGTTCAGTCTGTGGTGTCTGAAGAGCTGTGAGCAGGTGCCCAGGGTCTCGGCATCTGCCTCAGCATGGGTAATTTATGAGTCCCCAGCAAGTCAGCGAGAGGAGGAGAGATCCCGGATAGGGGACCCTGCTAATTGGTCCTTTCAGTTCCTGGCAGGCACTACTGGTGGGAAACTCCCTGGGCTCAGACTTCTTCTGTCCTTTTCAAAAGGTAGAGAGACAGCTTAGGCCGACAAATTAAAAAAGAAAACAAGTGGGAAAAGCCCCCAGCTCCAGGGAGAGGCTGTCATTGGCTTCACCCAGCTGCATGGCCATCTTTTGACTACAGAGGAGCCATGAGCCTGATACAGGCTTTTGTTTTGGGCAAGCTGAAAGAGAGAACACATGTCCTGCTATAGACAGAGGAGTCAGGCCAATTGATTCGGACTCACATGTATCTCATTTACGAGTTCAGAAGCTATTTGGAGCTCAGGTGCAGCATGGTACAGTCCAGAGAGGGTAGTCACCAGGCCTCATTTCAATGGTGATCTACAGTTTAGGGATCCACACAAGGAGGCCGAGTTAAGGATACTCAAGTCACCACAGGGGACTTTATGCAGAGGTGGCAGAAACTTAAAAAGGACTAATAACACGTTTTTCTATCCTGTCTGCTTCGAGCATCTAGCAGTAAAATAATGGGAATGGATTTTATCCCCCTTACACTGCTAATTGCTGTTTTCTTGCCCGCTGTCCACCAGAGGCTACTTAAGTTATTTGGCCCAGTTAATCAGTACAAAAATGATGCCAGTTGGGGCAGGTGATGTGAGGACGGATGTCTTTGGGGAATGATTCATGCACTTTGCTCCTGTAAATGGCCTTTGGCTCCAGGAACCATTGAAGGAGCAGTTAGTTTTGGTGGAAACCAAGGGCTTACTGGACCAGCACTCCCTCCTGGAGTTTGAAATAGAGAGTGTAAACAGAAATACAGTGGTGAAACGGTTATAACAACAGGTGAAAATAATTTCCTTCAAAGCCTTTCAAACCCACATTGGCTAGTGAGGATAAGAAAAAAGATTGTATATTTACATTAATTGGAGTTATAAGACCTACTCAGATTGAGTATTGGGTTGGACCAGAAAGTAAGTCTCTTTGTAGAAGGGACCAGTTATTTTCTTCATGGTAGCATTATGATCAAGCACTGCTTGACACACTGTTGGTGATGAGTTACAAGCAATTAAATTTGGCCACGATACTGAACATAATCTCTTAACTTCATCTGACATTATGATTATCCTATGTTGTTTTTATTTTTTTCCCCAAATACGTTTATTTTATTTTTTCAGTGTTCCAAGATTAATTGTTCATGCACCACACCCAGTGCTCCATGCAACACGTGCCCTCCTCAATACCCACCACCAGGCTCGCCCATCTCCCCACCTCCCCCCCTCCAAAACCCTCAGTTTGTTGCTCAGAGTCCACAGTCTCTCATGGTTCATCCCTCCCTCCAATGTTGTTTTTAAAGATTTTTTTGTATTCTCATCTGATGTCTTATTCACAACAAAGCTGAAAATAATGTTAATAACTATAATACCTCATATTTATTGAATATCTACAGTGTGCCAAGCATAATGCTAACAAATTAACACTTTTACCTATAAAAGCCCTAAGACTAATAGGTATTAATTAAATTTGATTTTAGCATGCTTTTTGAGAGAAGATTTATAAAAATATGCCTGAAAAGACTTAGATTCTCAACTCAAACTTTGATTAAATTTAACCAGCTGTGTGACTGTGAGCTAGCTACTTACTATATCCGGGCCTCAGTTTCCTTCTCACAGACAATGACTCAAATTACCATGACCTGTCAGAGTACAGAATAAGTTTTCATTGTGCTATTCCATTTTCTCTCCCCAACTGTGTGAGAGAAGTATCCATTTTATAGATGAAGAAACCTAGGCCTAGAGAGAATAAGAAAGTTGCTCATGGTCACAGAATCAGAAAATCTACACGCCTGGATTTGAATTCCTGGTTTTTGATGCCAGATACTATTAAATTTCTCCTTCACCTTGCCCTCTTCAGTAGCATCTCAAAGGCAAACACATTACCTTCTCACCTGTGTGATGTGTGGTGACGTGAAGAATAATATTCACTTTTGTCAGGACCACAAATAGTGAGGTAGTTTGCTTTTGAGAGCATGGGCTTTGGGGTGCTCCGCTGGATTAAAAAATGTAGCTCCTGTGTTTGTGGCTGAGTCCAGTCTCTTAAACCCTCAGCCTCTGTCTGCTTCTGCATGTGGTAGTTACAGCAGGGTCTCCGGCACAGTATCATGGGGAGGATTAAATCTGAGGTCTTAGCACAATGTCTAGTGTTATTAAAGCATTTGATCAATATTAGTTATTACTCTTATCATACAGAGAAGTGTTCTAGCTGCCTAGTCACGTGGAGTCTGCTTTGGAAATATGACTCAACACTCACTCCAGGCCAGGAAGAACAGCTAAAGGAGCTACAAGGGCTACAATTCCATAGGAGGGGAAATCCATTCTTTCCCTCTGGATTCTGCTTTGTTTTCTAATTCTCCCTTAACTGAACAACCTTGTTTTGGAACACTTACTCCATGACCCACCTGAGGGGCTGCCAGCAGAAGAACGAGACGTTAGTCATGTTAAATTAAATTATGCCATTGTAATATCAAGAATATCAAGAAGAAGTCAGAAAAAAAAATTCCTCCAATCACATCACTTCATGCCATTAGAAACTGCCAACATTTCCATGAGGTACTCTGGCTGTGGGCTTATGCAGTGTCCACATATTGATTTTTTTTTTCTCTTAAATTATTGACTAGGTGTCTTCAACACATTGTAAAATGTGGAGGTACAGTAACTCGGAAGGTGTCATTCTTTAAATCTTCTTAAGCACTGGACATATTCTTCCTGTCTTTGTGTATCTAGAGCTGTTATTTTCATAACAGTAAAAAGTGAGAAAAAAACAGGAGCCAGGCATAGTCTGAGATTAGATTCTCTTCTCTTGCAATCTTCTTTGGAATTTCTCAAAGTTTAAAGTGCAATTAATCACTCCTGTGAGGAAATTTGGAATCGATCAATAAATTTCATCATTGCTTTAATCATCCTTAAAGCTGTTTGAGGGCCAAAGTTTCCTGCTTTGGGAAAATAAATAAATAAACAGAATCTTCATCAAGACTATACTCACTCTCCCTTTCACCCAAGGTAGGGCTACAGACAAAGGCACAATATGCATAGAGAATTATCTTTCTTCTTTTTTCTTCTACTTCCTCCCCCTCTCTCCATCTTCTTTCTCCTCTTCCCTTTATTTCTTTCCTTTCCCTCTCTCTCCTTCCCTCTTCCCTTCCTGCCCTCATTCCCCACTTCCTAATGAGGTAATTAGGTAGTTTTCTTAAGTTCCCTAAGCAGCAAATAACGGGGCCCTGAGCACATAGACGAATTCTTGAATTCAGTGGACAAGTAGAAAGTGAAGGAGAGAGGAAGATGCTGGAGATGATGAGGCAATGGGATTAAAATCCAGAATTTGCCAGATGTATGATTCAGTGTATTCATGGGGGTTGCCAAGACAAAGGCACCAGACAGACCACACTGAGCAGATGATGCAGCAGCATGCACTGAAACTTTAAAATAGAGACCTTCTATTTGGGAGCCAGGACTTTTGCTTCCTCGTTTTATTATAAAGTGTTATAAAACAAATATAGCAACCCATATACACACAAAATGCATGACTTAGTTAATTCATAATTAGACAATACTCCCAGACCACTCAGATCAAGAAATAGAACTTTGTCATCTACCTAGCAGCTTTTAGTGGGGCGAGTCCCAATTCAGCCCCTCCCTCCCTCCAAAACTGATCACTTTCATACTTCCTTAGTAATCATTTCTATGCATTCCTTTGTAGTTTTATTACCCAAATGTGTATCTCCAGATTAGCTTAGTTAATTAGTCTTGCCTATTTTTTTAACTCGATATGTCTCTTTTGGTCTCCAAGTTCTCCTTCTATCCCTTTTTTGCCTTTATGAGTTATCTGTTGAAAATCTGGGTAGTTTGACCTGTATAGTTTCCCACAGTCTTTGTGCTGCTGAGTGCACACTCATGGTGCAATTCAGCATGTGTTTTGTCCTTAGAATTCCCTACATTTTGGGAGCTGGATCCAGAGAATGGATCAGACTTGAGTTTGAGCCCCTTGAGCCAAGTTCCTATATGCATCTACTAACAAATAAGGTAAATATATCTGGAATATATGGCTTTATTTTACAGTTTTTATTTAAAATAACTTTGATTTAAAGATAGTGATGTTTTCTGTGTTCTCTTCAACTCATGTCCTATTAAAAACAATTAAAAACCCCACTAAATAATTCATTTCAGATATTTCTAAAGCTCCTGTTAGACACTATTCCTACCCCTAAAGGACAAACTCCTTCTTTATTTTATTTATTTATTTTTAAGATTTTATTTATTTATTTGACAGAGAGAGAGAGAGAGAGAGATCACAAGTAGGCAGAGAGGCAGCCAGAGAAAGAAGGGGAAGCAGGCTCCCTGCTGAGCAGAGAGCCCTAAGAGGGACTCAATCCCAGGACCCTGAGATCATGACCTGAGCCAAAGGCAGAGGCTTAAACCCACTGAGCCACCCAGGCACCCCAAGGACAAATTCCTATTTATGGATTTTATTTTCAGCTGGGGAGAGACAGACATAAACAAATAAATGAATAATTAAAATGTTGGGTGATGATAAGCAGATAAAAAAAACAGTACAGAGTCAGGGAGATTGAGAGGGATGTTGGGAGGAGACTATAACGTCATATAAAATGGTCAGAGAAGACTTTTTTGATTAGGTGACATTTCTTCTCTTCTTGTCTCTTTTCTTTTCTTTCTTTTTCTTTCTTTTTTTTCTTCTTCCTTCCTTCCTTCCTTCCTTCCTTCCTTCCTTCCTTCCTTCCTTCCTTCCTTCCTTTCCTTCCTTCCTTTCCTTCTTTCCTCCCTTCCTCCCTTCCTTCCTCCTTCCCTCCTCTTTCTTTCTTTCTTTCTTTCTTTCTTTCTTTCTTTCTTTCTTTCTTTCTTTCTTTCTTTCTTTCTTTCACATAAAAGGAATTTATTTAGGGAAAACCTGTGAAGAGAAAGGTAGAGTAGGACAAAGGAGGATGATACTACATTAGCTACCCTTAGAGCATATCTCAAGGAGCAAGCTCCC
Source organism: Procyon lotor (assembly GCA_028646535.1). Classification (NCBI taxonomy): domain Eukaryota; kingdom Metazoa; phylum Chordata; class Mammalia; order Carnivora; family Procyonidae; genus Procyon; species Procyon lotor. The sequence continues at coordinate 23,761,819 of CM053616.1, forward strand.
AGGAACTGTTAAACCTCTATGTCTTCCATTTTCTTTTTTCTTTTTTTATCACATTATGTTGGTCACCATATAATACATCATTAGTTTTTGATGTAGTGTTCCAAGATTCACTCATTGTTTACATATAACACCCAGTATCCATGCAATATGTGCCCTCCTTAATACTCACCACTGGACTCACCCATCCCCCCAACCCCCTCACCTCTAAAACCCTCAGTTTGTTTCTCAGAGTCCACAGTCTCTCATGGTTTATCTCCGCCTCCGATTTCCCCTGTTCAATTTTCCTTTCCTTCTCCTAATGTCCTCCTTGTTATTCCTTATGTTCCACAGCTAAGTGAAACCATATGATAATTGACTTTCTCTGCTTGACTTATTTCACTCAGCATACTCTCCTCCAGTCTTGTCCATGTTGATGCAAAAGTTGGGTATTCATCCTTTCTGATGGCTAATATTCCCTTGTATATATGGACCACATCTTCTTTGTCCATTTGTCTTTCGAAGGTCATCTCAGCTCTTTACATAGTTTGGCTACTGTGGACATTGCTGCTGTGAACATCGGGGTACATATGGCCCTTCTTTTCACTACATCTGTATCTTTGGGGTAAATACCCAGTAGTGCAATTGCTGGTCATAGGGTAGCTCTCTTTTTAATTTTTTGAGAAATTTCCACAGTTTTTCAAAGTGGCTGCACCAACTTGCATTCCCACCAACAGTGTAAGAAGGTTCTCCTTTCTCCACATTCTCTTCAACATTTGTTGTTTCCTGCCTTGTTAATTTTTTCCATTCTGACTGGTATAAGGTGGTATCTCAGTGTGATTTTGATTTGAATTTCCCTGATGCTTAAGTATGATGAACATTTTTTCATGTGTCTGTTAGCCATTTGTATGTCTTCTTTGGAGAAGTGTCTGTTCATGTCTTCTGCCCATTTTTGACTTGATTTTCTGGTTTTTGGGGGTGTTGAATTTGAGAAATTCTTTATAGATCTTGGATATCAGCCCTTTGTCAGTAGTGGCACTTGTGAATATCTTCTCCCATTCTGTGGGTTGCCTCTTTGTTTTGTTGACTGTTTCCTTTGCTGTGCAGAAGCTTTTCTTCTTGACAAAGTCCCAAAAGTTGATTTTTGCTTTTATTTCTCTTGCTTTTGGAGACGTGTCATGAAAGAAGTTGCTGTGGCCGATGTCAAAGAGCTTACTGTCTATGTTCTCCTCTAAGATTTTGATGGATTCCTGTTTCATATTGAGGTCTTTCATCCATTTGGAGCTTACCTTTGTGTATGGTGTAAGAGAATGGTCAAGTTTCATTCTTCTATATATAGCTGTCCAATTTTCCCAATACCATTTATTGAAGAGACTGTCTTTTTTCCACTGGATATTTTTTTCTGCTTTGTCGAAGATTATTTTATCATAGAGTTGAAGGTCTATATCTGGGCTCTCTACTCTGTTCCTCTGGTCTATGTGTCTGTTTTTGTGCCAGTACCACGCTGTTTTGGTGATCACAGCTTTGTAATGAAGCTTGAAATCAGGCAGCATGATGCCCCTAGCTTTGTTTTTCTTTTTCAGAAAGAAATGGGGTCTTTTCTGGTTCCATACAAATTTTAGGATTGCTTATTCCAGCACTTTGAAAAATGCCAATGGAGTTTCGATGGGGATGACAGATGGAGTTTCGATGGGGATGGAGAGTATAGATGGAGAGTATAGATTGCTCTGGGCCGCATAGACATAGGTAATATTTCAGTAGAGACCCACTTCTGGTGAGGAAGTGAGCCAGGCTGTTATTTGTGGGAAGAACATTCCAACAAGAACAAAGCCCTGAGGGAGACTATTCTTGAAGATTTGAGGAATAGCAAAGGGAGCCATGGTAATTGCATGGGTATGCCCAGTAATACCGTGAAAATGGGAGTGATTAGGAGGAAATGAGGTCAGAAAGCTAGTAAGTGGACAGATTATGAAATATTTATCATTATTCATTCAATAGAGCTTCTTTTAGAACTTCTACATGTCTGGATCCTAATTCCATGCACAGTGTGAGGAAAGCGTTGGTGTGGAAAAACATGTTACTAGGGCTCAAGAAGAAATATGGTCAGCAATCAAGTCAGTTTTCAAGTCAGTTTGAAAACAGATACTGATTGAGTCAGTCTTACATATTTCTAACTTACATGCAAATAACTACAGGCAGCATGCAGTTGGTGTCGCAGCATTAAAAGTCCTTGAGAATTTACCCGAAAGTATTTTTCTGATTGTGACAATAAAAAAACTTCTAGAAGGAGATAGCAGTTGAGTTGGATCTTGAGAAAAAGTAGGAATTTTGAAGTCAAGGGTAGAAGAGGGGACTGTAAGTGGAAGAAATGCCATCAGTAAAGGTTTATAAGCAGGAAGACAGAGGATATTCTGAGAATGGCCAATGGATCCATTTGACAGGACTTGTTAAAGGAGTCATGGACTGAAAAGGCAGGTTGAGGTTCAGCTGTGGATGGACTTGAATGCAATGACAAAGAAGTGTATGCTTTAGAAAGGGGAAACTTTAAGAATAATATTTAGCTTAGCGAATGCCTTGGTTAAAATGGAATAGGAGGAATTGGAGGAAAAAAAAAAGGCAATGTTCAAAAGAGGAATTCATAGAACAATACACAGCCTAATATAGCAATCCAGAACTGAGGGGCTAAGGACCTATATAAGGCTAGAGGAAATTTAATTTAAAGAACAGACTGAAGAGACACTGAGTTTCAACTGGGACTTCAATTAATGAAGAATAGAACAGGTGGGCATGTATTGTAACTCTAGTTCTAAGAGTTAAACAACTGCATCTGGGAGCATTATGATGCAGATGATCTAAGCATATGTATTTACATATGCAGTATACTCGTGTGTGTGTGTGTGCGCATGTGCATGTGTTCATGTGAGTGTGTATAGCATATATTTCCTAATTCCCTTCTTCTTTCATTTTGCTTGCTTCCTTCTCTTTGAATCTGGGTGTCTTCTTTTGTGACAAGATTGCTGAAGCTTCTTATTAGCTTAGCTTAATCTTATTCTGACCATCCAGTTAAGTCCTTGTAGAGTCTAGATTTTTCTAGTGCTACCACCAAACATATTTCAAAACTTACCTGTCCTGAGTGCCTTTCTTTTAGAGCTCTGTTTTCCAAGTGACAATTATTTGTAATAATTGTATATATTATAATAATTGTGTGTATGTATGTATATATACACATATATATACATGTACATGTGTGTGTTTGTGTGTGTGTGTGTGTGTGTGTGTGTGTGTGTGTGTGTGTGTAGTCCTGATGATAACACTGCCTAGATTCACTAGAAGTTTCAGGAACTAGTAAAGATAAAGAAAAGATGTAAAGGCATTCTGGGACTTTCGTTCTTTTCAAATCACTCAACATAGGTAACCATCCATGATATGGTAATTCTACAGGGAAACTCAATAACTTGGTTAAGAAAGCAGCCCCTGAAACCACACTGTGTAGATTGTAATTCTACCTATGTCTTCAATAACTGTGATAATGGGTACATATCTTGAGTCTCAGTTTTCTTGTTCTATAAAGTAGGTTAATTATATTAATTATATAATTTTTCTGCATTGAAGATTAAATAAAGTCAATATATGAAAACACTCAGAACTGAGACTGGCAGAGCAAGCATTCAACACGTATTAGCAATTTTGTCATATAAGTGATCCTTTGACTGAATCTCATTCATCATCAAAAACCTAGCCTTCCTAACAGTAGCAAACTAGGATGCCTTTTTAGGTGTGGCTTTCAGTGTCCTAAAACCCATAATTTACTTGGTGGATATTCAAAATTAACTTCAATATGGATCTTTGATTAAACCGCCAATGCACTCCAGCCACTGGGAAACTCATCAGTGGTTTGTTTAAGAGTTGTTATGGGGAAAGATTAGGAAACTGTTGCCAAGTTCTGGTTCTGTCATTAAAAAACTCTGTAGCTGGGGACCAAACATTTCACCCCCATGCACTTGAGGCTTCGCAGCAGTAAAGTGAAGGAGTTCTGTGGAAGACTCTCTTAAGTTTCCTTTCAGGTTGGCCTCTCTGTTTTTATTGTTTTAGTCTTTAAACTAAATGTAGGGGATATAGGGAAAAAATGTAGCAAAATGAATTGCTTGTCAGATACATTCATTCCTTGAAAATAAAAACACATACACATACACAAGTATGCCATGGACCATGTTCTCTTTGTTTATCACATTTGTGAGGCAGGAAGTTGAAGTTGTTTCCTGTTCTTGTGTCAGGTGGCACTGATTGTACAAATTTTGATACATAGACTTTCTGATCTCTCTGACTTTTCACTTTAAGTAAATGCAGGTTGACATGAGAGCAGATTACATTTGTCATATTTCTTCTTGTATATATTCCTGGTCTGGAAGAACAACTGTAGGGCAAGAAAATTGTAGAATATATTTCTGTCCCTCTGAAACAATGCTAACAGAGCCATGAGTTAGGACATGCATAACCCCTTTATAAATAGGATAACCATACATGAAACCTAAAACCAATACTAGATAAAATCAGACTGAGAACTTATCCCCAAAACTGTCTAAGTAACTGCAAGAAGGAACAAGTACCACTTGTTATGTCTCTGAGATCACAAAGACTTGTGTCCTTCAAGTAATTAAGACCTCCTAGCATTTATACCTACCTTAGTTAGACATTCTTTCAGACTCAGAATTTGGCAGATGCCATCTCTACCTAACAGTAGGATGAATTACATCAGTGTGGCGGGGTTGGGGGAGCTCTTCCTTTGGAGCTAATTATTTATTTTTTAATGAATCTTAACACTAGACTGAAAGCATGATAGAGTAATTGTCCTACAGATGAAGAGGGAGTGATTGCCTTAGGCAACTTGAGGAACCACTTCAGCCCTTACATGTTGAGTGTCCTATGTCCTTCCTTGCTGATCATTCAGACTCTACTTCTGACTCCCAGTATCCTAAAGCATCTTATTTCATAAAATCCAAAGCTACTCTTTGAGAGGGTGCTTCTTCATCCTTAGCTAAACTGTATTTCCATATTACTTTCATTGATCTTAATTTCACATACCAGAATTCCATTAAAGTGAGTCAAATTTCTCTTCCATATGATAGGATTCGTATATTTGAAGCAGACTGTTTTGGAGTTCTTGACTTTTCTTGGCTTTAACTATAAGGATTCCCAGCAGGCAGAATGAAAAAAAAGCCTCTGCCATGTGGAGGCAGATTAGGAGTTAGAAAGGAGACCAGCTCCAGAATGGGCTGGATATAAAGACGAATAAAGCCTACATACTGTATAAAACGGACTACTTAATTCATGAAAATATCTGTGTTTATTTGCTTTTTGTTATTGTAGATCCTTTATATGTGTGTTAATTAAATAGTTTAGCCTTGTCTCAGTTTTGGTACAGAGTACTGGAGAGAAAAGGTGACGTGTCATTTTTGGGGATAGGACATTACAGAGAAAAGAACTAATACTGGAAGACAACATGATTTTGCTATAATTCACCTGCGAGCCGAGGGAGTTTCAGTGGGCGGATTGCAAGAAGTGCAGATCACGTGCCTCTTGTCACCATGCGATGCTTCTTTCTGTGCCCGCATCTTAGGTTATGAAAATTTTTCCTGTACACTTAGACAGTAATTTTTTCAGAAGGTAGTCTGGTGGAGGAGTATAATATTCAGAGCTAAAATTTCCATCTGCCTAATGATTTAGCTGATTTAAAAGCCTCTGGGCACCAACTATGGCACAATTATCAAGCTTAAGTGTTCAAGATGTACCTACACAAGCACACACACCCACACCCACATGCGCACACGTACGTGGGCATCCATAGTGAAGAACTGAGAGAATGCTTTCTTTACAGCATTCAGGGTACAACCTACCCATTAGAAGGCTAAGTTCATATACGTTGTCTTTCCCCTTTAAGTGAAAATCTCCCTATTTTTGAAATTTTCTTGCCTAGTTATATGTCCATAAGGAGGGGTAGCCCAATAATTTTAAGCAGGCGTGTTTGATGGGAACCTGACAAGATGAATGCTGAATCATATTTCCATTTATTTCTTTTTGAAGAGTCCAGAACCAGTCCTGTGTAAGCAAGGAAGAAGGTGCCTCTTACACTTTATCATGAATCTGTCCCCGTTTTTTCTCTCTCATTGATTGCATTACATTCTTCCACTTCCCAATTAAAAGTTGATTCAAAGGGTCATATTTGCAAGTATATGTACTTCTGGAAGATGTAAGTTGATATAAATTGTTAATTTTTCGCCTAGCACCTCAATGAAAGGATAGGAATAGAGGGTAAAAGAGAAAATGGGCTACTTTCTGGAAGAGATGCTACAGTACCACAGTGACGGTATCAGGGTGGCTGATGACAGGCACCAGGAATGTGGGTAAGAGGGCATTTCAGCTCTGCTCAGAAGGCCCTGGCTCTGGCCTGTGCAGAGTCCCTCATCAACCAAGGGAAGAGGCAGAATGAGACCTTTGCCCTGCTTTCTTGTGTACTGCCTCCCTCCAGCCAGAGAGCACAAAGGATCCAGGGCTCCTGCAGGTGATTGAAAAGAAGAGCTTATTTTTAAGCATTTTACTTTAAAACGTACATTTCCTTCTGTTTACATCTGCATATATCTTTCCACTGATGTGGCAGCTTAAATGCTTTATTTACTTTTTAAAGCTCTACAATTGGCTTTTAAGTTGTGGTTACAGCTCCTGTCCTTTTCCAGATGCGATCCAATTGTACACAAACACATAAACAATTAAAATGGTGAGATGAGGTGGGGAAAAGGGCAATAAAAATGGTCAGAGTCAATTAAACCAGTGAAATAAAAAAAAATTAAACCGTGGAATGGTGTACACAATAACCCATATTTTATTATTTTCCCCTTACAACATTGTAAAAAATACATAAGCCCTTGATGTATGTACGTTTCCTTGAGAAAGGTGCTCTATGGCTCAGAGGCGGATTGGCGGCATGTGATGTGGGCAGCTGTAAGGTAACAACATGTTTTCCCATAAAAAGCAGAGGAAATAGGCACATAAATTCCATATAAACTGTCAGTGTGTCAGCTATGCTAACACTAGGGAAGCTGGTGCCCTGGAGCTACGCTAACTTATGCACCTTCATTTTTCAAACACACACTTCTTGAATTCACAAAGCTGAGCTGCAGTCAGGATACTTTTTTTCTTCTTCTCCTCCTCCTCCTCCTCCTCCTCCCATCAAGCAGTTGCCCCCTCCCCCACTCCTTCAGCTATCTCTTGCTTTAAGAAAGGAAAGGCAAAGGACAAGAATAAAAGAAGGGAGTATCCAGAAGTGATCCTTACATGTAGTTGCCATCTTGGGCAGTAAAGCAGTTTCTGGGTCCTTTTTGTTAACAACCAAATCTCATTGAATTAAATCTATAGAGCATCGTGGTGCTAAGTCTGTGGTTGAAAAGGTCAGGAGCGCAGAGGGGACTCAGAAGAATTCTCCCTCCTCCTCCCCCTCTTACCCTTCCTTCTTTTCCTCCTTCCATCTCTTCCTCTTCCTCTTCTTCATTGCTTTGCCATTTATTGGTCCTCTGGAGGTGACTTCTAGGACATAACTACATTTATTTGAGAACAGCACCCAGGAGATAAACACACTTTTTTCTCTTGCTGGTAACTCTATGTACACAGTTATTGAAAGTTAACACCACCAGTCTGAATTCAGGGTCATTTGTCGAAGTGAAGCAGAAGCAAAGCTTCTGCCTCCTCCCTGCAATGGTCCAGGTTTGCTGATGTGTTTTTGTGTTGCAGGGTAGTGGATCTGAAATTTTTTACTCATACTTTCAGATTCCTCTCTTTGAAATATTACGGTATCTATTTTTTTTGAAACTTAACACAGACTAGTTACCCAAACTCAAAATTTCCATTGTGTTAGGACAGTTGGCTGCGTCTTTAATTCAACTGTGCAAGATCTCATTGTCCAAGACTGTGACTTTCCATGTGAACAAGTTTCCTGAGTAGCCTGGGCTGAAATTTGTCAGCTCAAAGGGGCTCAGCATTTTTATCCTACAGCATTATAAAGCTATTGTGATTACTAAGCGAAATGCTTCACGTAAATAATATATAAGGAAAGGTTTCATTTGATCTTCATATATGAGGAATTATTGAGTCTTTGACAAATTTCAAGTCAGGATTTTGGAGGCACGTTTAGACTAATGTAAATCAAAATACACTTATCCCTTTCTACTTAATTAAGGAGTTGTAGGGTCCGACCATTTAAAATGTGTCCAACAGTCTGTCTCATCTAGGATTTAACAAGATTAATATGATGGAAAGCAAAAAAAGAAAAGAAAAACAAAAAAAGGCTGGGAATACAAATCACTTCAAAAGACTAAATAAGGGGTGACTGGGTGGCTCAGTTGGTTAAGCATCTGCCTTCACTCAGGTCCTGATCCCAGGGTCCTAGGATTGAGCTCCATGGCAGGCTCTCTGCTCAGCAGGGGAGTTCTGCCGCTCCCCCTTCCTCTGCCCCTGTCTCTGCTCGTGCTCTCTTTTGTTCACTTTCTCTCTCTCAAATAAATGAATAAAATCTTTTTAAAAACCCCTAAAAATAAGTAGGATGATCCCACAGTCATTATTTTTGCACATCAGCAATGCAGTGGATTTCAGCTATTTTCAACACTGATATCTAAACATCCATGATCATATTCTGTGTATGGGCCCAGCTCAGATCCATTTCTGTTATGGTTTGGCCATTAATAAAACCCTGTAATTCTTTTTCCCCCTCTTTATACTACTTGTCAGAATCAATTTCAGATAGTAGTGGACTTCTAAGAAACACATATCCAAGACTGCCAACAAAATCATTTAGATATGATAAGATCTAATCACTTATTAATTAATCACTCTGCACAACCAGATCATGATTAGCATTTGCTTCATTATCATGCATCCTGAGAAACTGAGACACAGAGATGATATTAGACCTTTCATGGATATCTAGAAGAAGTAACTACCTTTAACTACATTAAAGGATTTTAGTTTCCTACGAGGGATATTTCTGTCTATAGCTCATCTTGGTATGATCTCTAAGGTCTTTTACACATTTGTTTGCTCATAATTCTAAAACAGATAAAGTTAAGAGTGGAGTATGGTGTTTACCATAATAATTCAGGATGAGAATGACAATAATAACCGTTAGAGTTAAAGAAAAATAAAGCTGAGAAAGGATCATTAGTGAATCCCAGTGATTTGCCTTCTTTTCTCTATGTTGCTCAGATCTTCCTTTCAATCTACTTGTGTAACTGGAAAGCCAACTTCTTACTCTCAGAGTCAGCTTTGCATATGGGGCCTCTCATGTTCCCAGCAGGCACTGCTGTCGAACCAAAATGGTTTAAGTTTAATTATCTAGATACATTGCTCTCTGCAGTAACCTCACTATTGTTCTCACTGTAATCTACCACATTATTAATGCCAGATTTTTCCTATTAGCTTTTAAACTGTTCTTTTACACTGAGTAGTTTGCCACCAAATTGTTACCAATAAAAATCTCCAAATGCCTAAAGGTTATTTTAAACACAGTGTGAGCAATGCTGGTTTCATTTCACCATTTATTTTGTTGAGTCATTATCAGTATGCATTGTGTGAACTTATTGTATGCATTTTTTATGCTGCTGGGATGGCAGTATATTTTTAATGATCCCATTTTAATACGACTGTCCTAAAAAAAAATCATTAAACCCAGGGTTTAACAAGGACTGTGCAAACTTCACCTATCCTCTCTGCTTGTGTCAAATATTGTGGAGTGATAACTTTGGGAACCTAATATATTTGGAAATCTTGGCTTCCATTTCTTTTAGAGCTATAATGCGTACTAAAGGATGCTATAAAAGAACATTTTCCTTGCAGTAAGTGTTCTCTGCATCATATTCTCTAGTAGTCAGATAACCAAAGAGCTCAGGCGTAGAATAACCTTCTTTATAAATGTCAAAAAAATTTAGGTACATGGTATACACTTTAAGAAAACTTTTAAGTCATTGAAAATCTGGTTCAAAACCTATCATAAAAACCAAAGACATATTCTCACTAATATTGTTTGTTATGAATATATACTCTGGCTTGTGGCCATGCCACTTCTGGCTAAGATCTCATCAGGTTTTATAAACTAAACAAAATTAACTTGGTCAATATGGATGAGGACTTCTAATGGAAAAAGAAAAACAAAACAATTAGAACTGGGATAAGGAAATGGATGGTTAAATGGATAAATATATTGAATTATATATAAACTCACCTTCCCAGAAGGTAAAAATATGCTCTTGCAGGACTTGATACTTTTGTAGGATTGACTGAAGCTCTCCTAGTTCATAGAACTACCAATAGATATTTTGTCCAAGGGTCCTGGAAGATATACTGGTGTAATATGATGAAATAAGGCTCTAATTCTAAGCAGCAGTTCTTGTTATTATCTTGGGGGCAAGTGTGTGCAGTAGGGAGGAGAGAACAGGGTAGTCCAACCAACAGGCATGCCACTTATCCATCCATTCATCCATTCAGCCTTCCAACATGGATGCAAATTAATTAAATATTTATCCAGCACTTACTATGTGCCATGCTCCATAAGTAGCTTTCAAGTCATACCAACCAGTGAACAAGAAAGATGGGTTCTATCCATAGGAAACATAGTTTTGCAAAGTGAATTTTTTGACTTGATGGGTAATATAATCAGGCACAAACATGTCAAGGTTACAAGAGTTCTTTCCAGTCATGACACGATTACATTCCACAGCTGGAGGGATGAAAGCTAGAATCTCTGAGGATTTGGTGCTCAAATTTGGATACATCATACGAAAACCATAGCTGCACCCAGGGCTACTAATCAGAACAGGAGGGGTAAGGGATGGTTAGGAGAGAGGGAGGCATCAGTTTTGTTGATGGTTCTGATGCACGATGTGAGAAGCACTGCCCTATTTAGAGGGCTAGTGAGATCAAGGCAGACATATTTACCCCAGCTGAAGCTCCTGGCACGGCCTCAAGAGAAGAAGAGAGAATTGAGAGAGTGATGAAATGGGATTCAGGGCAGGGCTGAGGGTGCTACTTTAATCAGGATATGGCACTGGTGGTGGAAGGAATAGCAAAGGGGATCCAGAGGGAGAAGGACGTGGTAAGTTCTTCCAATAATCCAGATGCTGTGTCTATTTGTGGAGGAGTCATTAAACCTCACCCTGTGGCTGAACTTGGTGACCAGCTCCTCTAGAACTGGACAACAGCCTGGGAACTGAGGTGGTGGTTTAGACTTACCTAAGTTTGCTCCCAGTTGATACAGTTCATGTGAAAACAGACACTGGAAGGATGAGGCTTCAGTAGACCGCTCATCACTTCTGCATCTATACCATTTCAGGGATGGCTCTTGAGTCTGTTTAAAGACTTTGACGTTTGGCAGCTTGAAGAGAGCTATTTAGAGGGAGACTGTAGTTATGTCAGTACTGGCTTTAGGGTCAGAGACCTGGCTTGAATTCCTGCTCTGACTACATAACCGTGTGACTTTGGTGCAAGTTACTCAATCTCACTAAGCCCCAGTCTCCTCATCATTAAAGAAAATTCCTTTTGAAATAATTTGCTGGGATTTCGAAATAAGGTTGCTGGGATTGTGTTTTTTTTTTTTTTTTTAATGGTTGCTGAAATTCTTAAAAGAATTTTTCTTAAGTCCTTGGAACAAAGTAAAATGTAACTATCATTAAGCTCCCCTCTCTTTCATTCACAATAAAATGTTTCTTTTAGGTCAGTGTTACGTACAAATTAGTTCAATAAATTACTGGTGAAAAGAATGATTATGCTAATTTCTTTGCTTTTACATACTGTTGCCAACATATACAAATACAGTCACACTTCTTGTTGGCTGACGGGTAACCGAGACATGTAATTCAACCACCTTGAAAGTGGCTGAATTTTGATGATAGCTGGAAAGAAGTGTTCTCTGGCAGAGTAGGTACTATCACTTTGTAAATCATCAAAGAATGGAGCAGAATAAAATGTTTGATGGGATTTTCATGGCATTATCATATAGATTACAACATAAAGAAGAGTTTGAATATATCCAAAGAAGTGTTTCAGGATTTACATAATGAATTAAAATAAAAAGGCAGACTTAGATCTGAATCTTTTAACCGATATTCATCCATAGCAGAGTCAATGGTCTTCATTGAATTCCATCTGCAGTGAAGGGATCTGATGTGTCTTGGTAATGGTGTTGATGGTGGAAGAGTATGTAAAATCTAGAAATAACACAATGCTCTTAACCTTTAGAAGGGCAGATAAATGGAAAGAGTTCAGTTACTGAACTCTATAAACAATATAAAATCTCAAACTATCTCAGGTAAACTGTATAGGCAGGCTGTTGGCCAGATTGTGGAATTAAGATAAAAAAGATTCTCATTACAGTACTACACGCTTTCTCTTAAAAATGCCTCCTTTCCAAAATACCCATAGGATAATCTTGTGAACCTTTCTGAATTTCCAATGTAGATCTCCCAAATAAGTACTTTCTGTCCTTACACCTTTCTTAATTTGTCAACCTTGTGAAAATGTATCTAACTTAAAGGATAAATCTAACTGTAGGTTTTATTTTGACCAAAAATTGAAGTTGCCAATGCACATGGATGTCATTCTATAGGAAGAGCAGTTACATTTGCGTCTATATCTCATGCAGAGGTGACTGATGCAGGGGGGTTTAATTGCAGAGAACGACACTTTTGCAGATCATTTAGGAATTGGAGTATATCTCTAATGACCTTCATTACCTCTAATGACCCTCATATTACACAGCCACGTTCTCATCCAATATGTAGAACTAGACCTAGGTTTGAGATAGGACCTGAGTTGGATAACCTGCTTATTTGTTTGTTTGTTTTTTTGCTTGTTTGTATATGCATATATGTTTGCGTTGTATGGAGGAGGTGAACAGGAGTGGTGTCTTCTTGGTGAGATGTTTCCTTTGGTAAAGTGATTGCTCCACCATGAGAACAGGGATAACCTTCTTGCCTGCATGGAGGACAAACTGGTTTACATAGTATCTGTTACATGACATACCTGAGAACCAGAAAGTGGTGGTTTCCACCAATTTGCTTACACTGAACCTGGAGGGGAAACCAGAAACAGATATCAGCACTACTTGGAGTTCATTTGTGGCTATCAAATAGGTGCAAATATCAGTAGGGGGATCTTACAACAAATGAAAAAAAATATATGAGCCTTAAAAAAATGCAAAGGTAGGGACAGAAAACAATAAGAAGAGGTGCCCCAGAAGAGGCCATGAGATTGACTGTACTGAGTACATCTGCTCTTGTTTTAGGGTGTGGTTGCCAGGTTATGGGGGTAGAAGTAGGTCATCTCTGAAACTTACCTGATTCATTTCCTTTGTGACTTAATGGTTATAGTCAAAATGAAAATGTAAAATGGTTATAGTCTAAATGAAAATGTAACATTCTTTTCACTTGCAACTCATCAAGCCGATTTATAATTTGTCAGATTTGGTTTTGTGCAATTGTAATACATTGATAAAAAATTTTCAAAAACAAAAACAACAAACAAAAAAAACCTACTATAAGCACCCAATTCAAAATAAATCTGCACAGCTTATACATTTAACATTTTGACATTCCTAACAGGTGTGCAGAAACTTGCCTTTAAACTTGGGAGGCAGTTTGTTATAGAAATTGAACTACTTATTATCCAAGGCATTACTTGCTACATACTTAGGTATTTCCTTATATTTTTACTAGTGAACTTCTCTTGCTTTTTTATTATTAAAAAAGCTTTTAAATGATTAAGCCTAATCTCTGTAGCAGGATTTTAAGTATTTTGAAAGGGAGGCATTATTACAAATTTCTTGGTGTCTACAAAGCACCAAGTTGGTTCTTTTTATAGCATGTGTTCAATATATATTGCTGTGAATAGCATGCTCTCAACAGATATTTGTTTTAAGTAGCCAGTACCTAATATGTAATTGTTCAGTAAGTGTCCAGAAGTGATAGGAACTTGGGTTTGAATCCTCCCTCTGGCATCAAAATTGATCAATGACATCTAGTTCATGAATAAAACTGATTGTGGCTCCTGATTTATTTTTTTAATTAGTTCAATAAATAGATTCATAACTGAATTTCATTTATTTTATTAAGAAATTATTGAACAATACCTATTATAGTCTGGCTCTGTGTAGGAGCCTATATGCCAAAAATGAAAGTTACAGTGAAAATGCTTATATTTGTTATGATGTCAGTAGTATTCATATCATGCCCCTTCTTGGATGGCTGTCTGTAGCTTCATAATGAATACAGTTCAATCTTCACCTATGGTATTTGATGATCTGCTCACCTATTCTCCAATATAGATGTTCAATCAAACCACCATGGAGTCCTTAGCACCATGGAGTCATGTTTACTTTCAGTGCCATATAATTGATCACATAGAAATATGGTGCATTGAGATAGAGCCGACTTTGAAGCAAGATGGGTCAGTTCCAAGATGTGTCAAATGATTTGTAACCTGGATTGATGAATATTAACTTTCAGGGTAGTGAATGAAGATCAGAGATAAGATACAATATGTCTAGCAAAGGATCTAGACGAAACATAATCTGATAAATAGAAATCTATTTATGAGGATAGCAGGTAAGAAATAAGGTCATATCCAGATAATTTAGGGAGGTGAGTATGTAAGCTAAAGGAAAGGACTACACACACATACACACACATGCAGCCTCCCGCACTTGATTTTCTTACACCAGTTTCTTCCCAGAAGAGCTCAAATCTCAAATTTTCTGAACCCAGTGCCTTACATTGTGCATGCTTTTATTATTAGTTTACATTGCTTTAACTACTAAAGTTAAATAAGAATTCAAAAATGCTAATAAATTCAGCATAATTTTTATTTGACTGTTGACAAGAAAGACACACTTTGGCTGTTTCAAGAATTTGATTCACAAAGTTTCTATTAAAATGAAGGAACTTGTCAAATTGTATAAATCGGGGGTAGGGGGAAGAAAATACGATGAAAAGGAAAAAGCTCATCTGGATACCTTGATAATTTTAATTCCATTTATCTAGCATCTAGTATTTGTCAGATTTTTCTTCATTTCCTGCTGCTTAGTTTCAGACATTTGGTTTCTTTAATAAAGTATGGAGATTGTGGTCTGATCAATTGTAGCAAAGCAGAATGGAGTCCTAAGGTAATTTTCAGGTAAGTTGAAACAAGAAATAAAAAGTAAAACTCTCTAAACTGAAGTATATAACTCTCTAAATAAAGCATTTTTAGGGTCTAAAGTCTCTGGGTGATGCCCTCAATTCCCAAGTAGACTGTATATCGAGACCTGTCCTGAGCACAGAAATTCTAAAGAAGAAAATGAGACTGTGTGTAACTCCTGACCTTGACCTCATCCCCTTCCCTTTTAAAGATGGGGATGAGGCTCCTCAAATAGACTCTGGCCTAGATAAGAAAGAACAATCAATGTCCCAGCTACAAGAGGTTTCTTTGGGGTTAATCTTGCTAGTTATTGAAAGCCACCCAGGACAATTGCTATTCACTCTTTTCTTAAGGGAAAGAGGACTGACTCCATATCTTACTGTTGTCTGGGAAAAAACTGTGGTCAGTCACAGTACCATTTCACTGCCATCTAACTTTGAGGGGGGAGTGCAGTGGGGTACAAAGATAAGTGAACAGGCAAACAGAAAAATGTAAGGCAATCAGGGTCTCCCACTTGGGACACTTTGTGGCAAAATGATGCTAGGTCATGTCACCCAGGGCTCTGCTTGCCATACTATCAACCTACACATTTCTCTGTCTTTTCTTAAAATCACTTTTCAGTTTTAATAATAACTGAAAACCTAAAAGTTCATATATTGCTTTAATTATTCAACTGCAATCCAGATTTTTATATAGATAGGTTCCAACTAACAGCCAGGACAGGACTACAGATGTCAGTGTATGTGCATTGTAAATTTTGTTGTTTTTTATTTTTATAGTTTCCTGTATTTGGTGAATGCTGTTAACGTTATAAAGGGAGAAAGAGAGAACCCAGACAGACACACCTGTGTGATCAGAGACATTTAAAATGAGTATAATTCCAACCCTATCCTTTAAGAGTAGAGAGTATTGTCCCACTCATCAGCCAGGGCATTTGGCTGTGAAGTCAAAGACAGGAATATTTAATTACTATCAGCAAACAGAAACCCAGTGAAGACTATTTGTGTCAGTTAGATGCCAATGAAACTAAGCCTCTCTGAGATGGAGAGGATCGATTTAATTTTTTTCTCCTTCTCCAGATTTTTGCTATGACAGAATGACATACTCTTCATTCAGCCACTCAAGCAAAAGAGTGACTGACGATCCAATGAAGGTCAAATAGTTTTCCAGCCAGCTGACGCCGTTTCAGACAGACTTAACCCTCTTCAGCAAAATGGCTGGACCAAAAGGTTGTCTCTGAAGATCCGATGGGCTACCTTTCCAGAGACAACCTCCCCTTACTTCCTCTATCCTCAAAATACACACCTAAAGAGAACTTTCCAGTAGATGGTTTTACTTTCTCAAAAGGTTCCGCCCTTTTCTTTGTGTGCATTTGAAACATCCTGTGACTTTCATTCTACTTTGCTGGCGTTTTCCTGGTCTCACACCATTGTTGGGCTCTGGCTTTATTTCTCATCAATGTCAGTGCGCCCCAGGGAATTAGTTTTTCTCTTTCCCCAAATGAACAAATGCTTTCCCTAAATGAAATCTGGAAATATATGGCCTTCCTAACAAAATCATAAGGGAGGACTCTCCAGGAGGTGGGAACATTTACATAAAACAAAATCTCAAAGGGACCAGCCAGTCCTTCAGTTCAGAGCTCTATTAGCAGGCCAGAAGGGGTTCTTGCCTCTGACCTCTGATACTTTAGACTCCACATTTGTCAAAATAGCTTCACATTCTTGAGAGCTACACTGAAGTCAGGGAGGATTTTGCCAAATATCATCAAGTGTGCAAAAAATGTGACAAAGACAGGTGAGTATAGAGGACCTTTGCATTTTGGGGTATTTAATTCTAGACATTATTAGCTGAAGCTTATGGGCTCTTGAAGTTTATTTTTATTGTCCTGGAAGTTCAGTGCCAGCCACTGTCAGCCTGCCTCAGCACAAATCCCACTTGGCTATTTGGCCCCTAGGACCTGATTCCTCTATCAGTCTCTTGGAAGTTATGTCTTCCATTTTTACCTTCCCATTTCCTGATTTTTCCACTTTATAAAAGGTGAAGGATTAGTGATTTCTTTTAAAATGTCTATCAAAGTAAAGCACAGCAATGTGTAACAGTGTGTTTTGTATTTAACTAAAGCACAGACATTCACTCAAGCCTTTGCTCTGTTTTTTACAGATTAGAACACATATTGTAACTGATAGATGAGAAAAAAGAACACCTGAGTGGCTGCATCATTTGTACAGTTTCAACTTACAAGTCACTGATAAGCCAACCATGTGGGTAGAGCTTCCTAACTCCTTGGATAAGATTTATCCTACTCTGTGTTGGTGGTGCCTCTTTGTTTTCAAGTCTAGTTGAGTATTACTGGATTCAAGAAATCACTCTTCATGTGAGTTAACTCTTCGTGTTATTAACTCTAATTATACCCAACACTAAGGTGAGGAATATGGCCCCCACTGCAGGAGAAAGAGACTCATGGAAAATAATGACAGGTGCTGGACAAAAGCTACCAATGGCAGAAATTCTGCCACTTAAAAAAAATAATGCAATGTTTAGTAATTGAGCTTACCAAAGAACCTCAGTTTCCCCAACCTAAAATTTCTCTTCTCAATTTCACTAAGTTGGAATTGATTGAATATCAATATTATAATATACCCTTGAAGTGAAAAAAAATGTTGAGGTTGAAAAGAGGTGATCATGCCAGTTGGTGAATGTGCTACACATGCCAGTACATGTGGAATGTGGAATGCCCTACTGCTTCTGGGCAAGCCGCAGAGTCTCGCTCAGTGACCTGATGTCTTTGCAGGGGCACCTGACATAAAAGGCTATAAGTACAGATGTGCCATTTTCTAACAGTATAACTATAAGTAAATCACTTATCCTCCACTTGTTTTCACAGTTGTAAAATAAGGAAAAGAAAGCCTGGGGGCGCCTGGGTGGCTCAGTGGGTTAAAGCCTCTGCCTTCAGCTCTGGTCATGATCTCAGGGTCCTGGGATCGAGCCCCACATCGGGCTCTCTGCTCAGCGGGGAGCCTGCTTCCCTCTATCTCTGCCTGCCTCTCTGCCTACTTGTGATCTCTCTCCTCTCTGTCAAATAAATATATAAAATCTTAAAAAAAAAAAAGCCTGGGTGTCACTGGAAGGATTAGGTAAAATAATCTACATATAAGAGTTAGTGTTTAATAGGTACCTAGTAGTATAATACTATTATATTATTTTCTCTGTGCATTCTCCCCTTTTCCACAAAGACAAAGCAGATAAAGTACCTAAGATATATCAACACCATTCCTGTGAACAAACAGCCTTTTTCTAGACTTGCCTTTGAATGTAGTGTTCCAGTCTTGAATCTTCTACCAATTGATTCAAATCATGGGCTACTCAGTTTATTAATTATGCACCCCATCACACCATGATGCAAAATAGCTGAGAATGTGAAGGTCAGTACAATTCCAAGTAATGTGTTGAGTCGGGGAAAACGTACTGTATTTTAATCCAGGTGAAATCAATCTAAAATAATTTTTACTTAAAAAAATGAAATTAATGGGGTGCCTCGGTGGCTCAGTGGGTTAAAGCCTCTGCCTTTGCTGAGGTCATGATCTCAGGGTCCTGGGATCGAGCCCCACATCGGGCTCTCTGCTCAACAGGGAGCCTGCTTCCCCCCTTCTCTCTCTGCCTTCCTCTCTGCCTACTTGTGATCTCTCTGTCAAACAAATAAATAAAATCTTAAAAAAAAAATGAAATTACTGAAAAATGGGGCCTTCTTTTCAGAAGTGCTACAATGTATAGGAATACAAGCAGGGACTAAGAGAAATGGCCTGATGCTATTTTTAGATGATGTAAAATACCCAAGACTCATTTATAGATGAGAATTCTGCATTTTATCCCTGCCCCGAATCCCTGCAGCATAATACCTGTTGTATTGTTTTGCTTTGTTTCTGTTTAAGTCTTCCCTTTCTTTTGGAAATTGCCCACTCCACCAGTCACATGACAGCCATTGGAGCTGCCCTGTGAGTATAAATATTGTATTAACTCCAGGTGACATCTTCTACATTGCTTGTATATAGTTTATTGTGTAAATGGTAACCCCATATGATGATACAAGTGGTGGCCGCTCTGCAGTATGACCCTGTCCTTGACCACAATTGATTGATCCAGGGATTTACACATGATCTCAGAATTAAAAGATGCCAAGAGAGAAGGCCCGTTATCTCTAGCTGCTAAAACCCATTAATCTGACTTAGTTCCTCTCTTTTTGAGGTTTGGATATTCAATACCTGCTTGGATACTCTCAGAAATCCTCTTATGTTTCTGGTAGATAGATTCTTTGTTTCTGCATAAAGCAGCAAGATGTGGCACACATACCAGACATGTGGAGAGATGCAATGCCTACTTGTGCTTCAGTACCCTGAAACTTGTGTTTCAGGACCCAGATCATTGTGACAGAGGATGAAGGTTCTGGGTTCAAATTTCCTGTGCCTGAATCCGGATCTCACCATTAACTGTAATAGCCTTTTGCAAAATATGTGAATTTAGCACCTCAGTTTCTTCATTTATAAAATGGGAATAAGAGTAGTATCTCCTAGGGTTGTTGAAAGGATTCAAGTATTTGAACATAGCCTAGTTTTCTCTTTATAGAGTCAGTTGTTATATTATTACCATGTGAAAGTCATCTGAAATTTCTTTCATAAATTCTCCAAACCTCCATCTGACATGATTACTTTTTTCTTTCGTGCTGCCACTCTCATCTAAGCACTCCTCCATTAGATCTCCTGATAGATTGTTTTACAAATTATTTACTTACATTTCCCTTTCTTATTTGTGATCTCTTTGAGGGACAAGGTCTAATTCAACTTTTGCCCACATGCCCAGCTAGAATGATGTCAAGTGATCGTGCTCAATAAATACATTTGAAAAATGATAATTACAAAATTACTAAAAGACTAATACATAAAAATCACATGCTGCTGTTTGTTATTATGAGTTTCTCTATCCATTGATCCAAACTTTCTCTATTCATCTGTTTATTCATGCACTTATTTGGTAATATTTGGGTAGACAACTACAATGTGGTATGTTCTGTGGAAGTGTAAAATAACAACAATCTCTCTCCTCCAAAGCAGTTTGCAATACAGGAGGGGATAAAACAGGTACCCAAATTACTGTAATATAATGTAAAAGGTGATGGGTTTTATAATAGAGGCTCCAGGAAATTGCCATAAAATGTAAAAGTTGTAGAGATCATTTCAGGCTGCAAAGCTTGAAAAAGACTTCAAGGAGGAAGTGCATCTGAGGCCGTTCTTAGAGAAATGAATATGCTTTCAATAGACTAAAAGAATATTGCCCCAAATGGGAAAGGTCTGCAGGTTAATGAATTTCTGCTAAGTATGACTGTTACTGACATTTCCTGTCTGTCAAATGGACTTTGAGGAATGTAATCACAGTCTGTGGCTTGGATTTGATAAAGGTAGAGGTCAAGCCTAGAGATCTGTGTTTGCTTAGGCTTGTACTTTCCCAAAAAGCCACTTTAGTACTACCTACATCTCTCTGCAGATTAAATTGAGCAAATCGATCTGTTTTAGTTTCACTCAGAACAGAAATCAATATTGGAAAAATAATTTTGATATCCGTTATGAACAAAAATGATGCAACTGACATTCTCTTTGAGTTGTTTCCTCAATATTGGCTGTAGTTCTTTTCAGGAAAACAAAATCTCTATCTGGAATTCTACCTGGGAATAATATCATCCAACACAGATTTATTGAGTGTTTACTATATACCAGACATATGCTGTCCATCGGATTTTTTGGGTCAGGAATATTTGACGGAGGTATGATTTATGTACTATGAAATGCACAGACTTAAAGAGTACAGTTTCATAAGTTTTGACAAATGTGCGCATCTGTGTATCCCATGCCACTATCAAGATAGACGACATTTCTATAGCCCCAGAAAGTCATGCTTCCTAGTAAATATCCATCCCACCTCAAATACAACTACTCATCTGATTCTTTTAGCATAGATTCATTCTGCCTGTTTGAACATTTCTTGGAAATGGAATCCTACTGTACTCTTTGTATCTTACTCTTTCACTCAATAAACTTTTTTTGAGATTCACCTATGTTGCTTCATGTATCAGTAGTTCCTTTTTATTGCTACATATTATTCCCTTGTGTGAGTAAACTACAGTGTGTGTTATATATATATATAGTATATTTTAATATACTTTATATATACAGTATATATACAGTATATTTTAATCTGTTTTTCTACTAATGGGCATTTGGATTGCTTTTAGTGTTTAGCTATTATGACTAAAGTTGCTATTCACATTCTTATACAAGTTTCTCGTGGTATTATTATTATTATTATTTTGAGTTAAGGACCTAAAAATACAGTTGTTAGGTCATGGAATATATGCATATTTAACTTTATGAGAAATTGCCAGACCTATTTCCAAAGTGTTTGAATAATTTTACACTTCCACCAGCAATGTTTGAGAGATCTGTTTGCTCAACATTCTTACCAACCAACATCTGGTGTTTGTCAGTATTTTTAATATTAGCCATTTTGGTGGGTAGACAGTGTCTCATTGGGATTTTTACTTTACATTTCCCTGATTAGAAATAATGCTGAATGCTTTTGTCATGCTTTTTATACATGTGTATCTCTTCATTTGTAAAATGCCTGTTATGGTTTTTTACACATTTTCAAAATTGGGTTGTTTTTCTTTTTATATTGACTTTTCTAAGTGGTTTATTCTAGACAAATCCTTTGTCACATACACATATTACAAATATTTTCCCCCCAATATGTAGCTTACCTTTTAATTTTCTTAACACTGTTTCTTAATGAGAAGTTTTAAATTTTAATAAAATGCCTACCCTATGACTGACTATGTTTTTTTCTAGAGCTCTGTAGATTTAACTTTGGGCTTAGGGCTATAAGCCATCTAGCATTGAATCTTTGTATGGTGTGAGGTAGAGATTGAGTTTCTATCTTCTATATAGTTATGCAGTTATTCCTGAATGTCTTTGGAATGTTTTATTTTCCTCCATTGCGTTACCTTTAATTTTGAAATCAATTGAACAAATACAAGTGGGTCTATCTTTGAAATCACCATTCTCTGCCATTAATCTGTTTCTTTATGCAATACCATATTACCTGGATCAATGTGGATTTACATTTGATCTGAATGCCAGCTACCATAAATCCTCCAAATTTTTTTTTCTCTAGATAACTTTGGTCACATTAGGTCTCTTGCATTTCTGTATAAATTTTAGATATAGTTTATCAATTTCTACAAGACACTTGCTGCAATTTTTGTTTGAGAGCACACCGAACCCATAGAATAATTTGTGGTATAGAATTACAATTGAATTTTGTATATTAATTTGATGTCCTGCAGCTTTGCTATATTTACTTATTAGTTCCAGTGGTGTTTTTTACAGGTTTCTTAGAGTTTTCTACATATGTTACCAAGTGTCCGCAAATAAAACACTATTTCATCTTTCCTTCAAATCTATAAGCCTTTTATTTATGTTCCTATCTTATTGAATATGCATATACCTCTAGTACCATGTTGAGTAGAAGTGGCAAGAATTGAACTCTTATCTTTATTCTTAATCTTAATTGGAAAGTATTCATTCTTTCGCCATTAAATGTGAAAATAGCTTCAGGTTTTGCATAGATGTCCTTTATCAGCTTGAAGAAGTTCCCCTCTATTATAATCTACTGATAGTTTATTTTTTTAAATTATAAATAGATGTTGAATTTTTTTCCATTGTTTTTCTGCATCTATTGATATGGCCTGTACTTTTTCTCTTATTTTTGTTAATGTGGTGTATAACATTGGTATGTTTTTGAATGCTAATCAAATCTTGCATTTCTAGGGTCAATTTCACTTGGTCATTATATATTACTCTTTATATATGTTGCTGAATTGAATTGGAAATATATCATTAGCAATTTTTATTTGGATGCATGAAGCTTTTGGTCTGTAATTTTGTTTTCTTGTATTGATCTTCTCTGGATTTAGTGTCAGGGGTATGTTGACCACATTAAATGAATTTGGAAGTATTTCTTTTTTCCTGTATGGTTTCTGAAGTTTGAATAGTTTCCAGTACCCTGTCTTCAAATTCACTGATCTTTTTCTTTGTAGTTTCTATTAACTTTTAAATATATATGTGTGTGTGTATGTATTTACACATATTCGCATATATTTATATAAATATATGTGTGTGTTCCTCCATATATATGTATATACATACATACATATATATATATATTATATTTTATATGCCTTAAACAAATTTGTAATAGTTCTTTTTAAAACCCTAGTGTGCCAGTTCCATCATTCTATGCTTTATTTCTCCTGGCTTTTATTATTATTGTTTCTTTTTCTGGTTTTTCTCTTGCTTCTTCACATATCTAGTAAGTTTTGGTAGTGTGTCAGGTATTACAATTTCTGTGTTGTTGAGTATTGATATTTTGTTATTTTTCTTTGAAGAGTGTTAAGTTTTATTTAAGTAGGAAGTTAGTTTGCTGGTAGGTCAGCTTGTTCCTTTAAAGGCTTTGTTTTAAGTTTGAATAGGCTGAGTCTAGGTTAACATTTACTCTAGGATCAGATAAGCTTGCACCTATGATTTGGTCTTTCTGGGATCTTGACTGAATGTTTGAACTATTCAGTACTTTCTCTTTACTCTCGCTGTCAGAACTCAAATCTCTTAGTCCTGTGTGAGACCCATAAATTATTTGGGTCATAGTTCCCCTATGGTTATTCTTTTTATACTAGTGCTTTTGCTTGGCTTTATAGAATTTCATCCTAAGCATGCTCTGATTAGCATTTATTCAAAGACCCAAAGGGGCCCTACACAGGTTTCTGGAGCTCTTTCCTCTCTGGAACCATGCCCTGCAAATTTCAGCTAGCATCATAGCCTCCAAAGTCTTATCTTTGTCCCTTGTCTTATGATGTAAGATCATCGTGGTCTGTTTGAGCTCTTCACATATGCTGTGTCCTGGAAAATGTGTCCAAGCTGAAATCATGCACAGTTATGAAACTCTTTCATTGTTTACCTCATTTTGGTATTGTAGTCATGTATCACATCTTATCCTTTATCTGAAAATAGTATGTTTCATATATTTTTCCCAGTTTTATAACTAGAGAGGCTAATCTGTTACCAATTATTTCATTACAGCTGTAAGCAAAAGTATCCATTAGGTTTTTTTTAAATGTTTTGTCAAACTAGTGATATGGTCTAGAACTAGGGAATTATTGTAAATAACATAACTAAACATAAATCACCTGGTGAACTCAAAAGTGAACTTGTAGTTTGATGGAAAATGTGGTTACCGGAGTCATTATCACATGAGAACCATATGCTTTTGGATTTTTTTTTTTTAACACTACTGTGGAAAACAACCAAAATTCTGAAGAACAACAAAATTTGTGTCCCATATGTGCTTTTTGGATGGCTCTTCACTCCAAAATTTGAGAGGTAGCCAGGTCTATTGTATAGTTTGTCATATCACCACCTAACATTATAATTATTTTACTGGAACATATCTGTTTAATTGTGCTTTCCAAAGGGGGACCAGAATTAGACCTGACCCAGAAGTTGTTTAGAAAAATGAAAGTTGAATACTCTGGTATTGGGAATCCAGAGAAAAATAGTGGTTTTGTGTTCATGAATTTATAATTCAATATGCTGCTTCCCAAGAATTATGCTCAGAAATTCCTCTTCTTATTACTATTCCTCTGCATATACAAAAGGTTAAGTAGTGATATTTCTTTTTTTTTTTTTTTTAAAGATTTTATTTATTGGACAGAGAGAGAAAGATCACAAGTAGGCAGAGAGGCAGGCAGAGAGAGAGGGGGAAGCAGGCTCCCTGCTGAGCAGAGAGCCTGATGTGGGGCTCGATCCCAGGACCCTGAGATCATGACCTGAGCTGAAGGCAGAGGCTTTAACCCACTGAGCCACCCAGGTGCCCCTAAGTAGTGATATTTCTAATGATATTCTTGCAGACTGGCTTCTAAAGCAGAAATATCATTCCACAAAACAGGACTATTTTATTTAAATCTTCAGATTCTTCATATAATACATATTTTCCTAGCATCATGATTTTCATGTATGTTGTACAATAGATCTGGATTCTAGTCTTGGCATGTGAATTACAAGTTTTATGAATTGGGGGAAATTTCTTTTACTTGATTCAGACTTAGTTTCTACCTCTGTAAAATTGGAGTCATGAGAATACCCATATCCTGCAGGATGTTTTGAGCAATAAATGAGGTCATGTATGTAAAATGCTTAGTAGAGTGCTAGGAACTTGCTGAAGACTAAGCAGATATTTACCTGTATTTTTAGTGCATTAATACAAATACATACAATGAGATAACAATTGGTTAAATGTTTTTAAAAGATTTTATTTAGGGGCACCTGGGTGGCTCAGTTGTTAGGCATCTGCCTTCGGCTCAGGTCATGATTCCAGGGTCCTGGGATCAAGCCCCGCATCAGGCTCCTTGCTCGGCAGGGAGCCTGCTTCTCCCTCTCCCACTCCTCCTGCTTGTGTTCCCTCTCTCACTGTGTCTCTCTCTGTCAAATAAAATAAAAAAAGATTTTATTTATTTATTTTAGAGAGAGAGAGCATATGTGTGAGTAGGGGGATGAGCAGGGGGAGAGGAAGAGAATCTCAGGCAAACTCTGCACTAAGCCCTAAGCATAGAGCTTGGAGCCTGTAGAGCCTAGAGCCCAGAGCCCAACATGGGGCTCAGGCTCACAGCCCTGAGATCATGACCTGAGCTGGAACCAACAGTTGGTGGCTTAACTGATTGAGCCACCCAGGCACCTCTCAAGTGCTTAAATTGAGAAATTTACACACACACACACACACACACACACATTTATTCAGGAGCCAATTATGTTCTTAAGCAATACCAATTGGGTTGGTTAATTTTGTGTGCCAACTTGACTGAGTCACTGGGTCAATCATTATTCTGGGTGTGTCTTTGTAAAGGCATTTCTTTTTCTTTTTTTTAAGGATTTTATTTATTTATTTGACAGAGAGAGAGATCACAAGTAGGCAGAGGGAGAGGGGGAAGCAGGCTCCCTGCTGAGCAGAGAGCCCGATGCTGGGCTCCATCCCAGGACCCTGAGACCATGACCTGAACCGAAGGCAGAGGCTTTAACCCACTGAGCCACCCAGGAGCACTAAATGCAAGCATTTCTTGATGAGATTAAAATTTGAGTTGGCAGACTGAGTAAAGCAGATTACCCTCCCTAATTTGGGTGGACCCTATACAGTCAGTTGAAGACCTGAGCAGAACAAAAGGCTGAGAAATAAGGAGCTCCTCTTGCCTAAATTGATTGAGCTGGGACATCAGTAATTTCCTGCCTTTAGACTTGAATTGAAAAATATACTCTTCTTGGTGCTCAAGCCTGCTGGTTTTCAAAATGGAACTATAGCATTGGCTCTTCTGGGTCTCCAGTTTGCTGACAGCAGATCTGGGTACTTCTTTGCCTCCAGATTACATGAGCCCATTCCTTATTATAAATCTCTCTGTCTGTCTCTGTCTCTATGTTTCTCCCTCTAGTATATATCCCATTGGTTCTGCTTCTGGAGAATCCTCTTACACCAAGCCTCTGTAATTTTATCCCTTCAGCCCTGTTCTCATAGATCACAGGGAGAGAGGGAATTTCTGACTTTCCAAAACTCCTCCATATACACATCTATGTCCTGATATTTACTGGGTTTTTTTATTTATATTTTTTATTTTTTTTAATTTTTTTTATATTTTTATAAAAATATATATTTTTTTATTTTTATATTTACAGTTCTTCCCTGTTGCTGTTACTCTGAAAATAGAAAGGGATAATGACATATTTATTTACATGTACTGAGCAGTCACTGAGAAAATAGCCTAGAGGGGGGGCAATAAAAGTACACCAAGAAACAATTGTTTTTCTTACTCCAGAGACCCACAGGATGAATTTATAATGTGAACTGTAGGGGGCCAGCCCATCTCTGACTTGAAATGCATTTGCCCTGAATACTTAGTCAACCCTTTCTGATACCAAACTGTCTTAGTCACCTTTAAAACACAAGGCAGAGATCATTTTAAAGGCAGTAAGGGGAAAGGCCGGGTACAATCATTCCTCAGACACATTTAAACTGCCCCATCGACAGGCAGTTAGCACTTACTAGAGTGGTACAAGTTACTAGAGACACAGGGCGGTCCTGAATCTGATGCTGAGAAATAGAACTTGCAAACAAGTATGAAGTGCCATAAAAATAAATGACAACTTCTTTCTTTAAAAGAAATTTTTTGGGATGCACTACTCTGATGAAGGGAAGATAAATGTGTGTTGTCTAATGTATTTCTCATATCAACTTAATGGCCTGGGTTCTGTTTTTGAGCCCCAAACCTGGAAATTAGGTATGCGCTGCTGTGACTTAGCTTTCGTCTCTCAGACTTTAGTTCTTGTGTTTCTTCCTTAACTTTAAAGCAACAAATAGTCATTGATTTCAATCTATTTACAAAACGTTGTTCCAAACATGTTAAGGATGTAGATGTGATCACAATATAATCCCCTTTCTAAAAGCAGCTTACAATTCACTGGAACACTTTAACAAGCCTTTATTGATCACTCTTATGTGTCAGATTGTGTTCTAGGTAAAGAGGATACACAGGTAAATATGACATATTCTTTGCTCTTGATAAATGTATATCTACTGAGGGACAGACACACAAAATGAATAATTGCTGTAAAATAGAGGTATATACAAGGAGCCTAGAAGGAAGAGTGAGTAATTCAGTCCGGAAGAGGGGATGGGCTTGGTTACAAATAAAACACTAAGATGAGAATGGGGAGATGTGTATTCATGAATCCAGCACTTTTCTAGAATTCATATTTAAAAAAAAAAAGAAAAGCATAGAGTATGCGGTGGGGGGGAGACTTAAAAAAAGATTTTATTTATTTATTTATTTGAGAGAGAGAGAAAGAGAGAGAGAGAGAGCACATGTGTACATGAGTCAGGGCAGGGGCAGAAGGAGAGGGAGAGAATCTCAAGCAGACTCTGAGTTGAGCGTGGAGCCTGACTCAGGCCTCAAACTTATGACCCCGAGATCATGACCTGAGTGGAAATCAAGAATCAGTCACTTAACTGACTGACCATGTTGCTTAAATCCAATCCCAGCAAGGAGGATATTGGAAATTTTCCACGGGTCTCGAATGCCCCTTCTAATTCTGGATCTGGAAGATGTTCTCTAAGTTTTTTCAGCGTGTAACCTTTTATATACAATTTACCTCTTACAAATTACTCTTGCCTTATTGGTGCTTAGTCTTAAGATTTGATGGCCTAGTTCAGAATTTGAGGGCAAAGGCTGTGACTGACATTTCTTTTGCAAGAAAGACAATGTTTTGTACAAAACAAACAGGATATAACCAGTTGACTGATAAAGATCATTTCTACTCCATGACACAAACATTCAAGTCCAGTTTCCTCATCAGTGATGAAAAGACTTCTCAGTGTGATGAGGAGCCTTCCCTTACCCTTACCATCTTTGCTATGCAATGCCCTCAGAGCATTATTCACCATGATTCAAGGATTTCTGCAGTCACTCCATTGGATCATGTGTGGGACCAATGGAAACATAAACGCCCTACTTCAGAAATAATTCACTGTTCAGGAGCTAAGGAAAGAACATTTTCTTGGAACATAAAGGAAGCATAGAATGCCTTCTAAATGGAGAATATATAAATGGTGATTTTTGAGTACCCATTATTCTTTGGCCAAATTAAAAAATAATAAAATGTGGATATGCATAATAGTGAGAGATAGGGATATATTGGATACGTTCCTGGCCTAAGCGATAGTTAAGAGTCACAAGAGTTCTTGGAGCTTAGTTTGCTTCCAATAAAATAGGGTATATGAAAAATTATGCACCAAAAAAAGAAGACTTCTATTTCCTGGTTTCAGCTTATGTAAGATTTATAGATACTTAAAATAAATGTAAAAAGCATGTAAATATAGCTGGAAGGTATAAGAGATAATATAAAGATCCTACTTATTTCTGCAATAGGGACTGGCTAAATATTAAATAGTAAAGATTTAGAAGCAAAAGTGCCTGCTTTTTTGCAGGTCAGATTTATTCAATGACTGGCTCCTTAAACTATCAAAAAAGATACCAGTGTGAAGTATTTGGGTGCACAAAAACTGGAACACTCATTTTACTCGAACACTCAATGCAGAAAATCCATAACTTTTTAAAATTTAACACCTCATCTATACAAAAACACTCTTCTGACTGTCACAGGGAGATTCAAATAGGCATGGGATATGCCCGCAAAAAGCTTAGAACCCAGACGAATTAAAAATATCAGATGTACACACATACATATTGAGATAAGACAGCATCATCCCCTCTAAAGTATATACCTCAGTGAGTGCTTATATAATCAGAACCACAGATTTATAAGAGGGAGTGGATGCTTTGCTGAGTTGGTTTATCAAGGATGCCCTAGTGGTCTTGAGGATGAGGCATAGAATGCCTACCCTGTCTGGAAAGAACTGTTCCTATATAGGATTATCAGGAGAGAGTTTTAGGAGCAGGATTGCAAAGACCCTGGTATTAGGGCTGAGAAATATGAAGTTGAGTCTATGAACAATGCAAAGAACTTAGAGGATTTTGAGCAGAGAGTTATTTATTTATTTATTTATTTATTTATTTATTTATTTATTTATTCACTTACTTACTTATATTTGAGAGAGAGAGAGATTACAAGCAGGCAGAGAGGCAGACAGAGAGAGAGGGGGAAGCAGGCCCCCTGCTGAGCAGAGAGCCCGATGTGGGGTTTGATCCCAGGACCCTGAGATCATGACCTGAGCTGAAGGCAGAGACTTTAACCCACTGAGTCACCCAGGCGCCCCTAGGAGTTATTTATTGATGGAGGCACTTTTGGGTTTTGGATCTGGATGAACTATGCAAGGCGATTTTCAGAGAAGAGATAGCAAGTAGTTAGATGAGAGCTAACCCAAATTTGAATCTATGAAGGTCAGAATTAAAAGTTTCCAAGCAAAGTGCATGGAATTGCCTGGATTCTGGATTTAATCAGAGGTGTCAGAGTGTCCTTTCCACTCTATTTGCAACACTTTTTTTTTCCTCATAACTTCATAGATTTTTATTATAAAAATTCTAAATTCATTGAAGCCCTAATAATTTTGGGTTTATATTTTTCTCTGATTCTTTCATACTAAAAGACCCAAACTAATCTCCCAAAGACTTGCTTAGCTTGCCAGCCTTGCCAACTGAGCCATGGATTGTGTATTCCGAGGATACTTCCTAACTCATCCTCATATATCTAAAGGTTGGAATTGAGTGGACAGTGGAATTTAAGAAGTCTCACTGTGTCGTCCGCCCCCCCCCCCCATTCCGTAGTTAGCCAGGGTCATGCTTCCTGGGAGTGAAGCCAAACCTGTCCGAAAAGAATCCAAGACTATTTCACATTCAGAAAGAAATAATAAGATCCTTACCAAAGTGTACACATTATATTAAATTCTCATTTTTAAAAGAATAGGCTTAACAGAAATCCACAATTTCTCTTAGTCTCTGATTCATGAAACTGGTGCTATGGGTTATAAACAAGCACTAGGAAAATGGCATAGCTGAGGAGGTGTGGAACAGGAATCCGGGGGCCTGGGTCAGCGTCAGCCTTCCAGAAGTCAGCAGTCCAGGCAGGAAAGCACCAGAGAATGATTCCATGACCTGCTGCATCTTCCTCTGGTCAAGAAAGGATGCTTTCCTGGTTTCCTTCCCTCTTCTTGTTCCCTCTCTCCTACCTCTTGTGTCCATCTCCTTTTCTCTCCTCAAGTCTTCCCTTTTTTCCTTTGTGTCTCTCTTTTTGAGGAGGAAGATGAATTTATGTTTTAGTTTCATTGAACAAAAGGTTGTTGAGGATGGAGCGCATATTTCTAGTTGTTGCCGGTTTTCATATCCTTTAGCAAAAAAGACCTTTCCCAAAAAAGCCCAAAGGTGGAGCTGTTGCAAAGGAGAAAGGCAGACAGGCCAGCCTCGCCCGCGAGGCCACCGACACACACAACGCAAACACTCACACGCCAGTCTGCATGGAGGAGCCACAGATCCTGGAGGCTTTGCTTCCAAAACATAAACATTTCCTTTTTTTTTTCTTTCCCAAAGAGAAATAAAAACCCTGATTACAGCAGATGCATTACTGCCAAACTGTGCAAAATAGAACAAGTATTAAGTGTCTGCTTAACCCCCTTTAATTGTTAATTCCATGCACTTTAGTAGATTCCAGTATTATCAAAATAACTGCAGGGAGAAAGGATTCAAATTCATTTGGGTTCATTAACACCACCATTTATCAGTGTAATGTCCTATAGATAATGATTGGGGGGTCATTCTATTTTCTCCATTTCTACACTTCTGTGTAGTGTGCTGAAATGCTCTCGGATGGTTACATTTCTGTGGGAAAGAACTAGAAAAAGGCTCTTTTCAGCAGCTGAAAAGAGGCCTTCCGCCTCTGCATTTGGTCATTTCTCAAAATATTTCCCACAGAAGCACCATTTTTTTCTTCCAGGATCCTAACTTGATATTTTACTTTCATCATTCTGAGAAGCAGCAGCAAATTTTGAAAACCCATTTTATGGAGAGAAACACACAGAAACACATTGTTCTAGTTCCTCCCAGAAATGGGATGAATTGTCCCCATCCATTTCCACCAATTTTTAGCTCTTGGTTTTGTGTAATAGTTTTTCCTGTTCTGCTTGAAAAACAGAAAGCTCCCCTACCCCCTGCCCAATCACTTACCTCTTCCTTTGTCTCTGTCCCTAGAGCAAAGAGCTCCAGATTGATGTCTTGAAAGCTACTAAAGCAAACAATTTAGCTAATTTCAGAATATCCTCATTTACTCTCAGAATATGATTTCACCCTCATCACTTTAATGTTTACTTTCAACTCTGAGTTGCTGGTAAAAAACAGGGACAAAGTAACCTGGGATCTTTTATGCCACCAAGACAAAAAGGTATTGATCCTTTTTGCCTCTGGAAAAAAAGGTTTCTAATAATTTCCAGATATATTGTAGATTGCATTGCTATCTTTAATTAAAACATGACACAGGACAGAAACCAATTATTTACTCTTTTAAACCATAGGGCCACCTTTGTCCTAATGGATTCTGATGTCTCATTTGCAAATTGGCAAGTTTGTTTTTAGTGTGTGTCTGTGTGTGTGTGTGTGTGTGTGTGTGTGTGTGCGCGCGCGCGCACTTGTGCTTGAATGCAAGCACGCTTATGCATTTATTCTTGGCTTTGCTACTGGTGACATTTAAATGTGGGTTTATGTCAGGTAGTTAAAAATATATAAAAGGCTGAGTTATACCAACACTGCCTATCATGCATGCCCCCAAGATGACTGAGGGAGGAGTTTCCAAAGTGGTTTTATTTATGCAGTGTGGGTGCCCTGTGAAACAGAACTTAAGAGGCAGGGGCTAAAGCAAAGTGGAGTAAAAAGAAATGCCTTGAAAGGGAACTGATTTCAGATACAGAAATAAAGGAACCTCATCCTATTACAAGAATACTTGAACTGGCTCAGTCCCTTCCTTATTTCTTATTCTCTCCCAGCTATTTCAAAAGGCGCATCTCATCGCACGTCTCTGGGGCTTTCCCTCTGATCCAGACCTGGCCTGTGTTCTGTTCTTTCCTTTCAGACACTGCTGGTCTCCAAGACATCTCCTCGGCAGCTTTTGCCATCTGGAGCTGTCTGCTTTCAACTCTGCTGTGCAGGCTCAGGCTCCTTGAAACTGTCATCTCGAAACATATTTATTACTTCCTCACGCCTGGGCTTCTTGGTGCCACGTTCCTTCTGCTCTTTGATTATGCAGGGCAGAGGCAGTGTTATTTTACCATCTGAATTAGTGCTAAGGGGTGCTGTTAGTGTGAAGAGCATGGCCTCTGAAGGAGAGGGAGACATCGCATGATGCTGCCTCCCCACTGCCCGGGCTGCTGTTGCTGGTGGGTACTTCGTGCAGCTCTGAGGCTGGCAAGCAGGACCTCCTTCTCCCCACTTTGCTGCTGCTCTCTATACTGTAAGGTGCAGCTCATGTGCAATCAATCTCATGTGGCTGTTCCTCCCTCTCACTAGGCTGATAACGTACCCGGATACCTCAGGTGGCAGTACTTTTTAGGTCATTGCCCTTATCGACTCTATCCTGTGGAAGAGGCAGACTCACTCACAAAATAGAGGGGAAGTTGTTTTAGAGATCAGAAAACATGGATATTTTGAAAAGCCTTTCCCAACAAAATGGCAGACCTGCTAAAGCCTTACAGATAAAGTTAATGTAATCTTCCATGAACAGAGAAATCCATTTGCACATTTGTATTTGCAAAACTATCCCTGGGGTCTATGCCTTATGACCTAGTTACATTTAATCCCATGGTAAAATCACATTTCAGAGACCCGGGATAGATACAATGAGTCACAAATTTGAGTGCATCCTGTAATGGCAAGAATCCTGTATCACAGACATTAGACAATGATCAAAATAGATTTTACTTCTTTCCTTTTTTAAATTTTAAACTTCACTTGGCTCAATATCTTCATTTATACCATGGGTTCTTCGATTATGGTTGCCCCTTAATTGATAACATTAAATGAATGAGTGGGAAAGTAACTGCCAAATGTGTCCCATTGCAATTTTTGACAGATGCTCTGATATGAGCTGCTGTAATAATGGATAAGGAGGGAGAAAGTTCCAGAAGGATTTTAGAGTTCAGCCTTGGTTCAAGGGGTCTCATTAGTCACAGATGAGAAATATTTACATTTTCCATTAATTCCAAAGAACTCCTCAAATTTATGTGGATTTCCATGGCGAGTATTGCGGGGGAGATGTAACAAAAGTCTGAGGAAGAAAAGGAAACTGAAGTCTTTGAGGGTCTACTAAATGTAGGGACAATCATGTGTCTTATGTTTATAAGGCTGTTGAATCTCATAACGTCTTACCGGCAACCGCAAAACACAGGTATTTTTATCACAGTTTTATACATGAAGAAACTGAGGCTTAGAGGACCAAGGTCAAGGTGACCTCCTGATTAAAAAAACTTGCCCCCAGGGTTAGTCTGTTATGAAAGGACCTTTGCTGGTCTGTACTTTCAGAGATCCTGGCAAAAAATCACAACCATATAATTAAGATCCAAAGAGAGCAAATGATGCAAATAGAGACCATGGAAGACAATGAGGCACAGATCCACACGTTTATCCATTCGGTAAAGTCTATGAGTCCTCAGGTTGCAGGATTAGAGAGCACACAACCTGCCCCATCTGTCAGTGTGCTCACACCTCCCTGCCAAGGACCAGGCTGAGGACTAGAGCCATCCGGAAGAGCGTTCTCACAGAGCGCTCTCCAGGGCCATTTCTAAGTGGAATAAAATTGTTTTGTCCAATTGCTGGCTAATCTTCTTTTAGAAAAGAGAGAATTTGTATCAGATGGGGAAATAAAAGGGCAAGTTACTAACACCCGCTTGGACATGAAGGATAGAATCAGGTTTCAAATGTTATTAAATTTTCACCAAAGACTGAGGGGAAGTGAAGAGCTTAATGTTGAGTTATTATTATTTTTTAATCTCTGTTCTCATTCTTTATGCTCTTAAGAAAGAGATGGGTCAATGCCCTCGAAAGTAAAGGAAATAGAAAAAAGTGCATTGAAACACTCGAAAAATAAATAAAACATAGGGGAAATATAAATGGTGCTTTGTGAGCAATGGGAAACCCAAATGACCCTTGTTGTCTTGAGATTTATAAGTCTGCATATCACAGATGCCCTGTTGCTTTATTCATACTGTTCAGGGAGAAGGCAGCCCCTAACCATCAGCACCCATCATTAAATCATTACAGAAGTGCTATTGTTAAAGAGACAAGGCTTTAAAAAAGACACACACACACACACACTCATTGTGCAGATTTATTTTACCAGAAGTCGGGGTGTTTAGATACTTTTTGTATTGCTTGGGCAATGCATAGAACCTTCAAAGCCATGATTTTAGAAAAATAAGTACACTCCATTTTTTTTTTTCTTTTTCCAGTATGGTCAGTGTTTGGAGACCTGAATCAAGGGCAGGTTTAAAATGGGTTGAGGAGAGATAGATGGACTTGGAGTATGATGAATTGATTTTACTCCAGTGCTACATTTAAAAATGTTAAACTGATCACTGTGCATGTGTCTATTGATTAGGCCAATTCTAAGACTACTACATACGTGCTTATTGACTATGCCAATTTTTAGAAGAATTCTAATCAGGAATACTCCCCTCTTTCTTGAGTCCTGACATCATTTCTGACATTTCCTCTCTGCTAATTAGATTACACATACTTTAAAGTTGCCTAGAAAGCCTGATATATTCGGCACCAATTTCTACTTTCCATCATGTGTCCTGAATCAAAACAAGGATAAGTGGTAGAAGTGTAATCTATCTTCAGAGAACTACAGTTGTGATTTCAGATGATTGCTTCATTCTTAAAAAAAAAAACAAAAAACTTCATATCTCTTATATTTGTAAAGCAAAGACTGCACTTATGTTGGTAAACTTCATGGTGACATATAAAAATTCTCAGGCTTTTGGCCCTTTTTAAATGAATATTCCTTAGCCAGTAAGATCAACCATCTTTTTAAATGGGTATATGGAAATCGGCATGGTTTACAGCAAATTTTACACATTCATCAAATGGTAGCTTGGACTTCTCTTCCTGGGGGAACTTCCTGATCATTTGGCCCCCCATGATTTCTGCATCTTGAATTCCTATAGCATCATTATGTCTACTGTCTACTTTGTTGTTTATGTGGACTTTGGCATATGCTGACATATCAATTTAACTGGATATGATTTTGAAATCTCAACTATATGTTTAACTCTTCAATAATTAAAACTTTGTCTTAAATTTTCCTTCAGGAAACTCCTGCTGCAATGAATTTCTAGCACAGTGTTTCACAATCTCATTTACTCAAACATCTTTGAGTACCTATTCTCATTGCTTATTGAAAATGGAGGAAGTTGCTACACCCACGTACATGAGATATTTAAAATAATATAATCTCTATAAAAAATAAAAAGAATACATTTACAGAATGAATTCAGATGTACTCCAGTTAGTGTAGAAAGAGGAGAAATTTCAATCATCAACTTCATCTGTGGTAGATATCAGCAGAGTCCTCCAAACACTACCTGAAGTTCCACATAAAATTTATAACTGGTGAGACAGTCTTGTTTGCAAATTTATGCCATAGTCTGAGATTTGCAGAAGCCCAAGACAC
Source organism: Procyon lotor (assembly GCA_028646535.1). NCBI lineage: Eukaryota > Metazoa > Chordata > Mammalia > Carnivora > Procyonidae > Procyon > Procyon lotor. The sequence continues at coordinate 23,798,313 of CM053616.1, forward strand.
TTACCTTGTTTACCAGATGTATCTTTTTTTTTTTTCAGATGTATCTTTTTTATTCACTGGTCATTCCACCATTTTTATTGGATTTCAAAGGTGAATAAACAAAACAAAACAAAAAGCCAGGGTATTCAAGTATTACTTTTCCTTCCCTCTCTCTCTCTCTCCCTTGCTTGCTCTTTTGGATATCCTATAGGAGAGCCAGCTTAGGTAAAAAATTGAAAGTACATTTTAGGTGGCCTTGGCCAAAAGAAGAATTGGGCAGAAAAGAGATATACTATGAGATTTTGTATCATTTCACCCAATTTAGATCTAGTTGTGGTGAGGATGGGAGGGTGGGAGGAGGTGGAATGTCAGACTGAGGTGTTAACCTTTTTCTGATGAAAGAGAAGACTGTTGCTGAGGAGGGAGCCTAGGTGTCCAGTGGCCATGCCATACAACCTGGTGAGATGCCATTTATATTGGAGTCCATGTGGGCGGTGCTTCCTAGGGATGTGCAGTGGAGCTGTAGAGGACATGTCTGCAAGGCCACCCTGCTTCCTCGCTTGGGTCTGATCCTTAGGGTTGATATCTGGGTGTCGCCATGACGACTATTTTGAAATCCTGTGTGTGCACATTTCTACCCAGGGCAGTGATGTTATTAATGCCTAGAATTTAGAGCAACTATCTCTAGAAAAATCCATTCACCTATCATTGCTCCAGGAAATTATGTTTCTTTTTTGAAAAATGTTACGGTTCATGTGCATATTCTTTGCTTTTCTATCCCGTGGGTGCCACATACTTGATGTGAAGCTTTTTTTCCTTCCTTTTTTGGCAATTAGAGTGCAAAGGTGCCCATGAGGACAGGGTTTGGCGGAATTTTACTAGTGAACACAGGGGTGCCGACTGCTGGCAGACAGAACCACAACTTATTTTGAAAACATACGTTTGGGCTAAAAATGATGAATCTGTATTTATCTTCTTAAAATGCTCTCAAAGGGGAAGAAAAAGGGGAAAAAAACCTTGGATTTGGAAAGCGTAGAGACCAGAGAAAAGAAGGCAAAATCTGCTTTTCCCAGTAATTTATCTTCTTGGATGCTTCCCAGTGGGCATTGGGTGCATTTCCAGTCTATATTTTGAATGGTAAAATGAATATTTCATTTAACCAACTGTATTCCAGAATATGTAACTATCCAAAGCCTCCATATGAAGAGCCAGAAGAGGCTGCTTTATCTCATCATATATATGACAGAAGAAAGTGTTTTCCAAGTAAGAAATGCTAGGTGTCATCCCTGGACATCATAACAGCTGCACTTTTGATAGCTTTGCAGTGCTTTCCAGCAATTCTTTCTGGTTAGGTTAGTCATGGTTTCCAAGATGCTACTATAAATGTTACCTGGGACCATTTTGCCCCCATTGTTTAAATCTTTATAATCAAGAAGTAATTAAATATTTTAAAAAATCAGTTGAATGAATGGGGGGATTGGGGATGTTCATGATAAGAGTACCACTAGCTCAGTTTCTCCCCAAATGGATAATCCAGGGTTGAGAATTAGTCCAATTATAATACAATCATATTATAATAACAGATTGATAAGTATATAAATAAATACTTTTGTCTGTATTACTTAAACTGAAGACTGGTTATATTTTTTCTTAATTTTCTTTTTTTTTTCCTAGTTAAAAGTCAGTGACTATCTTGTTTACAGTGCTCATCCAACTTTAATGTGCATATGAATCAACTGGAGATTCTATTTAAAATGTGTATTCTGATTTTTGAGGCTTGGGTTGTGTCTTAAATTTCTCCATTTCTAATACCCTCCCAAGAGGTGCCAGTGCCATTGGTCCACAGATCACACTTGTAGCAAGGCTCCCCATCCCACTACTTAGAATATTGTTTGGCAAGTAAAAGACCCTCAATAAACATTTGCCAATAGGTGAATGAATGGGTAGATAAATAAATCTCAGACACATTCTTATTTTCAGATTCCTTTTTATCTTTTCTCCTAGTTGGGTTAATTTCTGAGTTTAATTAATACAAATGAAATTGGCATTTGTACTAGACCAACAAGTGCTAAAATGTATAGTTTTTCAAATGAAAAATAAGACCTTGTTACAGGGAAAATAAAATTATGACATGTAATGTCATCACATTGTTCAACAGATTAGGAAAAGAGAGCCAATAAAGTAAACTACAAATAGCCATATGATATAGTTAAAAATAAAAGTTGGGTGAGGAGGGTGGTTATACCAGACATACCTGGAGTCAAACCTTACTTACTCATCTTGTCTGCTGGGTGGCCTTGGGAAGTCACTTTCCTAAGCCCCAAGATCCTCCTCCAAAAAATGGGAAAGATCCTTCCTATATAAAGTTATGAGGGGAGAGACTGAAATAAATTTTATAAATGTTAGGTTTCTTTTTCTCTTCCCTCACCCTTGCCCAAAGTAACATCATAAGGAAGTGTCCCAGCGAGATGGGAATTCCAAATCACTTTGTTGCCAACCCTCTGCTCACAGAAAGAAAAAAAAAATCAGATTTGTGTAGACATGGTCCTCCAGTTTGGGAGATCAGATGAAGGCAAATGTTAATCTTGGGAGTATTTATTTCTCCACATTAATTATCTTTTTACTAGCTTTAGCAGAAATGGACACTAGCTTTATGAAGCCTGAGAGTCTGAGAAAGTTGTCTATACTTTCTACTTCAGAAAGCTTTTTCCAAGATGAAAATAGGACATTGGCCCTAAAATGTCAGCTCTTTCCTTACATTTTCTTCTTTTAAAAGTTTCTACCGGGGTGCCTGGGTGGCTCAGTGGGTTAAGCCTCTGCCTTGGGCTCAGGTCATGATCTCAGGGTCCTGGGATCGAGCCCCGCATCAGGCTCTCTGCTCAGCCGGGAGCCTGCTTCCCTCTCTCTCTGCCTGCCTCTCTGCCTACTTGTGATCTCTCTCTGCCAAATAAATAAATAAAATTAAAAAAAAATTTCTACCAACTTTCTTCAATAGCACATTCTTGGTTTTATTGTCCTGATGGCAAGAAATTCTCATGTTGCAAATGCAGTGATTTAAATATATTTCCTTCCTCCAGGGGCACCTGGGTGCCTCAGTGGTTTAAGTGTGGGACTCTTGGTTTTGGCTCTGGTCATGATCCCAGGGTCCTAGGATGGAGCCCCACATCAGACTCCTTGCTCAGCAGGAAACCTGTTTCTCCTTTTACCTGCAGCTCCCGTGCTTGTGCGCGCTCGCTCGCTCTCTCTCTCTCTCTCTCTCACACACACACACACACACACACAATAAATAAATAAAATCTAAGAAAAAAAAAAGAAATGGACAAAAGTTAAGGAAGCTGTCAGAAACCAATTGCCATTTTGGGCTAATTATCACAGAAATTATTGTTAAAATTCCTGGAATGTCAATAGAGACAGCAATCTGGCTTCCTGTAAGTCTGGTTTATAGAAGGTTGACTTCCTGGCTGGTTTGTTGTAGGTAAGAGGGCTGTTTCCTGTGGAGGTGGCTGCAGGTGCAGGTCCAAGTTCCGTTTTTTATATATGATCTGGCCATTGTTCATTTATATATTCAATCTCTTCTCCTACTCTTCTCCTCCTACTTTCCCCCCTTTTCCTCTATCTTCTTCCTACTTTGATACTCTCCATACCAAAGTCAGTACAAGTATGAATGATGGAATATTTTCTTTCCTTTTAGAATCTTTCATATTACAAAATTTCTGCATACCTATTGAAAAAATGTCAACCAATACAGAGTGGATACAGGACAAGAAAAAGGTCACCCTTTCCTTATCATTGTAGAATAACCCTTGGTTAGCAGCTTGGTGCTCATTTTGTAAATTATTTTTAGATATACATGTACCATTCATTTAAAAACTAAAATTATAGCATATTATATTTTAAAACTTGCTTATTATCACTTATCAAAATACCACAGACATTCTTCTAAGTCAGAACCCACAAATCTATTGTACTATGTATTCAGTCACAGACTCTAAGTTCACTAGATTATAAACTCCATGAAGTCCAAGATAGTAGCTCTGTTGTTAATTCTCCTTTCCTAAGCCTCAACGGTGCTAGCACATTGTAGGTACTCAATGATGCTTGTTAAATGAATGAATTTAGGTTTCATTTTATTTTTTAAATTAATATATCAAGTGAAAAGAAAATCATTTGTAGTCTTGAACTTACATGCCTGCATACTTATATTTCTGTCAGGCAGAGATTGCTAGGAATAGAATTGTGGCAAAATGGATAAACATTTTAAATATTGATATAGATGCCAAACTTTCCTTCAAAAGAAGTTAGTTATTACTGTTTTGTTATTTTGTTATTATTTCCATTAATAACAGAGGTAAGATTAGATAGCACTGTCTGCTTACCCAGAATCGATGGCTCTCCCTACTCTCACCAACCACCTCTTCTGAAAATAAACCAAATTTTATTTGGGGTGTCTCCCCTCTTCCTGGATCCTATTCATTCTTTAAAGAGGTTTGACTCCACCTCTGCCCCTGTTAAGGACCTGGTTGTTACAAACCGATCAACACATTTAATTCTCCTGGCCACACTCATTAAGCATCTGTTTTAAGCAATCTAAAAAGAGTTGATTTCAGAACTTTTACTAGGGATACTAGAGGGGAAAAAGTTCTCTTTATCTCCTTGAGGATGGTGGTGGTTCTGCAAATGTGAAGCCTAGAACTGTAGCATCAAATCTGTCCTCGCTGGGGAATCTCATCATAGGGTCATGTTGGCACCAGGAAAGCAAGTGGGATGGCAGAACTGAGCCGGGTCTGAATCAGTGCGACCCTGAAGGCTCATCCACTGCAGGACTCGCACTTACAGTAAGGCAGTTGAATTGTGTTTTCTGACATATGGCTCTATGGTTCTTCTCTTAATTATTTTATTTTCTTATGTTTTTCCAAATCATCTTGGACCTAAGGATACTCAGGAAGAAAGTGTCTTCTAAACAACTCACCTTCCCAAATACTTCTAAAAGAATCTGGTCACCTGAAGAGTTTCTCCCTGTGCCTTACATCTCATTGTGTTCCGTTGTGTTCAGTGTTTCCTTAAAATGCTTCTCGGTTGCTCAGGTGTGGGGGATACTGTGCAAAATCCCATTTTAATTTCATTTTCTTTCATTCCCTGTAGAGGAGAGGCATCTCCTTTCTCGCTATTGGCATCTACACGCTATCAGCTGGGTCATAGTCTGGTTCGAGACCCAATTTTGAGCCCAAGCCAAGGGAAAACCTCCTTTGTGTTGAGGTGCTTCACATGCTGTTGCTGATAAAGTTGTGCCTGAAAATGGCTCAGCTTCTGAGACATCATGGAGCCAGCCAGGTCTCTTACTAGATTTGCCCAATGAACATAAAGAGAAGAATTATTAAGATCCAAGCATTAAGGAGACGCTTCGGATGAAGAGGGAATGGAAAAATTCCGTGAGAAAGTGGCATCTCAGTTTCTTGATATGGGTGTGGTTCCCGCTGGCCACTGCACGTCTAATACCCTCCAGTGAGAGCACAACATAGGCGCAGACACTGGGGGATGAAGCTTTGCCTGGGAAGCACTGTGAAGGCCTCGAGGTGCTGTGGCACCAGTAGCAGTGCGTTGTAAGTGGCTGCTCTGCAGGGCTCACCCTGCTGTGTAGGACTGACCTTGGTGCGCCTGCCATTCTTTCTTCTCTTCCTCTTCCTGCCATCTTTCCCCGTCCAAGGGGTATTCAGACATGGACCAGGGGCAACATGACACCAAAAAATATTTTAGCTGCATGTGAGAGCATACTGTTGTGCAGACTTTGTAATACTAAGCCTCTCTGCTTGTTTAAAAAACAGACCCAATAACAGACCCAAAAAACAGACCCAATTTTTTTCAGATCTCTGAAAAAAATCTCATAATACTTCTTAAATCTGTTAATCCCTCTCAGTGTATATGTTTTTTACCCTTAGGTTGTGGCAGCCAGAATCCCAAATGGACTCAATAATTCTCATCACCTAGTCACACTCACGTAGTGCCCTCCATTGTTGGAGGGTGGATGGGATGGGGTGATGACTATTGATGGCTGACCTCCGGTTTCTCTAGAGGTGGCAAACCATGAGAACAGATTTACAACCAGCAGAGTAGGGCCAGAGTCATTAGAAATGAAATGATGAAGAGAAAGGGGTATCTTTTTACTGAGGCCAAGTGGAAAGAAAATTTCTAGCCCCTTCTGAGGTTTAGATCATGCAGCAGAGTCTTGGAAAGCTGAGAGATGGACACAAAATTAAGTTCATCACAAGGTTTTATATTTTAGCTTAGCTAAAGGAGTAAAATGTGAACGAGAAGGCAGAATGGCTCTTGGGATTCAGGTCGCTTGGTTTTTTCTCAGTTTGTAAATGCATGCTATCTCTTCACATAATGGTGGTAAATATATGGTAGAGCCCTTATGTAGATCTAACTTCTTCAGTAGTTTGCAGAAGGAAGGAATGCTTCTCCATTATTTCATGACATTTTAAATAGGGCAGGAAAAGGTGATCTATGCCATCTAGCAAAACTCCATGGCTCAAATTATCTGTCGGAATTTATGAACACGTGAAGAAATGGGTATATTACTCATTATTATAATAGACAGATTGTCTCTTGTACTATAGAAAGGATATTTTAACCAGATTCCAGTGTTTATTTTGCCAATCGTAGAAGTGTGCCTTTTGGTATACCTCTAAGTCTATTTGAGACTGAGAATTTATATAAGTAAAATGGAACTCTTTAAAGAGATGCTCTGGAAGTTCTTGACTCGTTCTAACGTTCTGAGAGTCTATCTCCATTATGCTATGGATCTTTCAGTCATAGAGCCTCTGTATGTAATTATAACAGGAGAAATACCCACCTCCACCCTTGACCATTAGATCTTCAGCACATTGGTCTAATGGAGTGAAACAGCTTGGTGCAAGAAAGGTTCCAGGGTGATCAAAGGGGCCAAAAATACAGTGTTTTCTTTTTTTTTTTTTTCCTTAAGTCAATAGCATAAGTTTGTGTCAAGAGTTCCTGTGTTACTAAGGACAGTCTGAAATTTTAAGTGACTTGCACTTAAAAGCATGCATGGCTGTTTTATCCAAGTAAGTGAAATGGATCCAAAGATGAAAGTCCCATTTTTTAGTACTGCCACAAATCCAAATTAAGGAGAGGTGTCTGCAAAAGCCTTTGATTATAGATCATAAAATCTCCAGCTTATATCAGACACTGTAAAATTGCTCAGTGACAAATGAAATGCCTATGCACTAAATATATCTTTTAAGCACCTTGCAGTTCAGGTACGTTTATCTCTGAGATACAATAGTACTTCTGCAGGTCACAGGTACAAGGTCAGAAATGCTGGTTCTGCTGGTTTGGAATGTAACACTTAATGGCCCATTATTTGAGGACATAGAGCAGAGGCTTCAAGCAAATACACAGACTATATTTCATGTGGAAACTTCAGAAGCCAATAGACCAGCCATATTTAGAAATAATGATAGACCAGACCCAGCATGCGCATGTATGGCTCAAAAAATACAGGGACCCACCGGGATTCAGCTTTGTAACAATAGCTTGCATCTGTGTAGTGTTTTGTAGTGTCTCAAAGAACTCTCACATACAGTATCTCATTTGATCTTCACAGCAACATTGTGAAGTTGGCAAGGCAGGAATTATTATCCTCATTTTATAGAACAGGAAACTAGACTCAGGGAGGTTAAGTGACTTGGCCAAGGTCACCCAGATGACATGCAGCAGAATCACAGGATTTGAATATACATCTTCTGACTTGAAGTTCAATATTTGTTCCATTACAACAAGCAAACAAAAGCTGATAATGTCTATTCAACTACATTGTTGGTCATTTCTGGTTCTAAAAGTCTACACTATGGAGTCGGGTATAAAAGTGTAGTAGGCATTTGACAAACTTGTTTTTCACCTCTCTTGCCATTTCCAATTGCCTAGAGATGAAACAGGTATACTTTGACAATGACAGTAGCAAAATATCTCAGTTGGGTGGCCAATGTGAGAGGTTTTCCTAAGAGCACACTGGGATATACGAAAAGGAAAGAAAGCCAAGAACCACTGGATACTGAAATATGAGAATGACAACAAGAGAAAAGACAGCAAGTTGATAGTAAATGGAAACCGAAATACTGAAAACCTGCTTTGCAACATTGTATTCTAATCCAGTGAACACCTGCCTCACCCTCCTCCAGTCCTTTCTCCAGCCCCTTCTCATTTGGTGATGCCTTGGTCCACCTTCTTGGTGTTTCTTGACTGTTGAGGAGCCCAAAGGTCTATTTCTCTCTCTTCAGGTAAATGAGTTAAGTTTTGCCACTCTCCCCTTCCCATTGAAGTGTCCTGTCCTCCTTTGCCTCCTGCTATGCAGAAGAGGCAATCCACTCTAAACGTGATAAACAAAACAATTGTAGGTCATGTGCCTACATCCCAAGAAGAAATGCTACCTCTAGACCCACTATGGCTGATCACTGTCATGATGCCAGACGTTCCTTATCCCACTCCAGCAGCGTGTACCATCCATAGATCTCAGATCTTCTTTCCCCTGGTGAGCTCAGTCAGGGTATCAGATGCCTTTGTCATCCAGTGTTTTAGACCGTTGCCAGTTCCTAATCAGAAGGGGCAAGACAGATGGGATCTATCTAACATCCTTGTTTACCCAAATTTCTTTTGAATGGGGTAGGTGGGGGATTTTCATAACCCCTTTCCTGCCCAAATAAAACCACTATGTGACCCAGAGAGCAGCAGTTGTTGAAGGCTTAACTGTGCTTTTCTTCCTCTCGCCTGAGTCCCTCTCCCACGTGTCCTGCATACTCAGAAGCACTGAGAGAGTACCTCGCCACCCACAGAGAGCAACTGGGAGAGTTCCAGATCTTACCTGTAAAATGACTCAAATGAGTGTTTTGTTTTTAACACTTCTCTCTCTGTCCCATGATTCTGATTCTTGGGACCGAAATCAAAACGCTGTGCAGTCAGCAAGAAGGATCACTAAATGCGTCAGTCGGTGACTTGAGCCTTCCTATCTCCTACTTTCTCTGAATTTTTCAGAGACGGAGAGAAAAGTTATTCTTTCGAATTTTGTTGTTGTTGAAAACTGGAGAGGATATGGACGTGAGTGTTTGGTAATTCTTGCCTTCTCTCAAGAGTGGAGAGCATGCGGACTCCTCCTCTGACTTTGCATGGTGAACCTCTGGCTTCCACCCTTCTCACCGAGGGAGCTCAGAGACCCAGATTGTAAGGAAGTTTGGTTGAGATGATCAATAAAGGACTCCTGATTCCCTCTTGCATCCAGCATGGCAGTACATAAATGCATTCTGAAAGGTATTAGAAATAGAATCAGGCCTCCTTACAGAAAGGGGAGATGCCTGTGCTCCTGTCAGGACTGCTTGCGTTACATCTCCAAAGGGACTTCGCTAGTGAGAGGCTTTTTCCTCTGAGGTGCTTTGTATTAAGGCATGAGCAGGTGTGCAGGGAGGCAGGAGCAGGAATACGGAAGGCAGCACATTTAATTTAACTGGAGAAGAACCTTGTGAGAACTCTGCATTCTGTTTTTGAGGATGAGTTTTGGGGAGCAGTGGGAAGAAAGAAGGGTGCTGGAATCTCTAGGGCTGTGCATGGAAACCAGGGTTTCAACGTAGGCTGTGAGTGAGCAAGAGAGGGCAGTGTTGGCACATCTAAAACAAGGCGTGGAGGTTTACAGGCTGAGCTGTGAGAGACATTTTTTTGTTGTTGTTTAAAATTTATGAATTCTTATTGTTGTTTGTCTCACCCCGCAAACTATACCTCCCCACACACACATTTCTCTTGGAAGTTTTGCCTGACCCTCGTCAAATAAGAAACCCCAAAGTAACATCTAGCTGAAACCTTCGCAAAGATTTACCTGTGATGACGGAGTCGAGGATGGAAAATAAAGTAAACCTGGGAAGGGAAAGAATAACATGATAAATTACTTGTAACTAAATGGTATCATTTCAATCAAAAGCCTTTTTTTTAAATGAATGAACTTGCTTCTTTGCTTGATTCTAGCTTTAGCAAGAAGATCAAAGAGATTTATGACCTGTGTCTCTTCAAGCCTGATGCCAGAAATGAACATGTTCTCATTAATAGTCATTTTCTCGTCAAAAGAAGGCTTTTATGCAGACAATGTGCATTGCTTTCATAGCTTGCTCGTTGGCAAAAATTTTTATTATGAGTTAGATGGCTCATTTTGGGGATGCTGTGTTGTGTGTGTGTTTGCATGTGTGTTGGGCGCATTTAATTGCTTTGATGTTTCAAATGTTCCAAACTTCTGTGGCCCATAGATTTTTCAACTTTGAGAATCCTGCCTATTTTGTTGAAGTGGGAGATTCACTGACATAGTGAGAGGTCCAACAAAGGTAAATCTCCAGTCTTGTGGATGTTTTGAGTCTAATGACATGAAGAGATGAAATTTCCTTGGGAGTTCAAATTTTGCACATTTTAGTATAGCCAACTTCATGCTGAGACTCCATGGTGTGACTCTTGTGGAGACTTAAACAATTATCTGCTAAATTTGAACAACAAAATTCAAAAAGCTGAATAATAGAAAAATAAAATAAATAAATACAAATCTTTCTTCTCCATTCAGAAACAGAATGTTTTGTTCCCTTCATTGACTAGTTTCTCTTTGCTTGTTTATTGAATACATTGGCCCCAGTCTGTGTTTGAGTATATATTTAGATACACAAAGAAATTAACAAGTAGAAATAACTGAAAAGTTCAGTTAAACAACCTGTTTGAATCTTTGTCACCAAGTTAATCAACAGGCCAGTTCTGGGACAAATAAAACCACATGTAAAGTAATGATATACGCTTGGGAAAATTTTCCAGGTTTGACTTTAAAACTAAGAGATACCAAGACATAATACCACCTGTGGGCCTTGAGTCACTGTGGCTGGCTTATGTCCCCACTCCTACACCAAGAGTGGCCTCTGCCCATTGGAATTTTTTAACCTTATTGTGCTATACAGAACATTCTTCCAAAATGAATGTCTTTTTTTCTCAAAACATTACATGTTTTGGCTTTTATGATAGTACATAGTCTTAATTTTCTTTCTACTTCTCTGGCCACTTTTCCTCAGCATCTTTCAATTCTATTTATTTACCCAGCATCTAAATATTAGAATTCCCTCAGTCCTAGGAGCTTCTCTTCTGCATTTTTTCCTTAGGGGATCTCGTTCATTGCCATGCTATTAAATGTCATTGATGGGGTTCAGGACACACTATCCCCAAATATGGCACCTTAGCCTACTGATTATTTTAAGTGGAAGGAATTTGAGAAACAGCAGGTGCAAAAAGGACTCTCTGACCTTCATCATATTCCCTGAAGCAAGTCACAAGACCCTGATGTGGGAGGTACTCTCCTATACCTGGTGTAAAGAAGCATCCTTACATCAGAAGATGGAGTGACGCAGAGAGGACTCCGAAGCAGGCCTCATTCACTTTCCTCCAATTTACTACCCTTAGCTCATACCCTTTGTCTTATCATGTTTTTCCACGCCTTTCCACTCTTCATCAAACCTAGTATAACAGCACTCACATTTACCCATTTCTTTGGGTCTTCATTTCCTTGGGAAGGTTTCTGTGTCATTAAACTTACATTAAATATATGTGTATGCTTTTCTCTTACTAATTTGTCTTTTGTTAGTCCAGTTTGTACGGCTCTGGCTGGAGAAGCTAGAAAGGCAGAAAGAGAAGGAATTTTCCTCTCCTGTAGCATCTCTGTGTTGGTGACTCCATGTTTCCATCCACCTTAACCTCTCTTTGAGCTCCCGATTTGCATAGCAACTGCTTACAAGGTTGCCACTGGATGGCTCACAGACTCTCAAGTTGAGAGGACCCAAATGTCATTCTCAACCTTCTTTTTCCCAATGCAATTTCCTCCCAATCCTTAATCTAGAAAAGCTTCCATCATTTATCCATCTGCTCAATTTGATTCTTCTCTCTCTCTAATACTTCCTCTCTCATTCATTCATAGCTCTTTTGATCTGCGTGTCGTGGAGTGTGCATGTACACGCGTATTTTCAATGGATATATTTCTCTGTATCTCCACTGCTCTAACCCAATTCCAAGCCACCGCTGTCCTCACTCACCCAGACTATCACACGTTTCCTAACTATTCCCGCATTAACATTCTTAGCCTGTGCATTGCATTCATTGTATAACAATCAGAGTAATCTTTTAAAATAGTTGCATGATCATTTTGCATCTGTAAATTCTTCACATCCTTAAAATTCTTCAGCGTTTCTCCTTTCACTTTGAATTGTATTTTATCTACCATGCCTTGGCCCATGAGACCCTTGCTTTCCTTTCCGACCTCATTTCATGCCTTTCTGTCCCTCCTTCACTCTGCCCCAGGCCCTTCCTTGGACTTCCTTTGGGCACACTTGCTAAACTATTTTCTAAATCAGGGTTTTTGCGCATCCTGTTCCCTTTGCTCTTCCCAGGAGAGCCTTCCTGTGTACGTTTAATGTCCACTCTTCACAGAGACTCCCTCTGACCCCCCCACATGACAAGTTTCCTCTCTCCGCATCTCTAGATCACTGTGCCCTGTTTTGCTCCCACAACACAATGCAGGAGAGAGAGAGAGACGATACTTGTTTTATTCACCCAGTGAATACACTCAGTCTTAACAGTGTGTGCTACATATTAGTCCCTCAATAAATACGAGTGAAGGAAGAACTTTAAAAAGAAGGAAGGGATGGATAAACCTTTCATAAGTAGTGAAATAGCTACTTTGGAAGGCAGACTTGAAAAGAGTAAATTTTCTTAATAAACTAGAAAGGGTTCTCTCCAAGCTACACATAGAGCTTTATTTATAGAATAAAGTAGCTTTTATGGTTTGTAGGCACTTTAATATATAAACTGGTCTCTCTTTGTCTGGCTGGGGACTATGTGCTTATGATATGCGGAAAGCAGAGGTCACTTGAAGATATTCTCTGCCCCTAAGATCGTAGCACTTTTTCTCTAATGAGCTTGGAAATTCCTGCTCGGAAACATTTAATGTATCAGTGCCAGTATTATATTTAGTTAATTCTGAAATGATGATATTGATTCAAAACTACTTGTCCAGTGTGACCGGAACTATCATTCAAAACAGAATTTATTTGGCTGGGCATGTTTTATGGGGGTTGCTCCCTCAAGACCGAGACAGTGCCTTTAATGGGCAGTACCTGCCTCCTAGTGGGATGGTGTCTTGCTCACTTACGTGGCCAGAACATTTTTTAAATGAATCTCCCACAAGTCTAACTGGATAGTGAAAAATGGTAAGAACTAGATAAATTTAAAATAAATAAATAAATAAATAACAACAAAGAATAAAGCCTAGACTTGGTCCAAAACAGTGAACACTTCAAAATGGGTTAGGACATTTCACAAGGAAAATGAGGCAGGAAGATGTTCTATTTTGTAATCTGCACGATCCCACTCTTGTCAGCAGTGTTTCCATTGTTCTCTGGGATGCACTGTAGTTTCTTTGGCAACCTGTAAACCTTGGCCTCTGTATGTTGCTCTAATGGGAAAAATGAGTTACTTCAGGAATAGCATCTTAAATAACATCTAACTAGAAAATGAACATAAGAGAGTACAGAATGAAGACAATTATGATGCTCAAGTTCCTAATCAAGCCAATTCAAAAAATGTGCATTATTTCAGCATTATACACACATATTAAGTAGTTTACATTGAGTGAACTTTTTCACAATTTTAAAATACCTTTTTATTCCCACATCAAAACAGTATGGGACACTGAAACAAACAGAAACAAGGACATTTTTCATTCCAAAAAAACCCCAAAAAACTAAAACAAAAAAATCTGTGAATACTAGAATGTGCAATTATTGAACACATTGAAAGCCAAAGTGTCGAGATGGGATTTTGTGATGAGTTTTTGGAATCTGGGCCAGACCTTACTCTCCAAAAGGAGGTGGGTAACAATGTGTAGTGTCAGAGATATGCCAGGGGCAGAGAGCAAGGAAATGGTATGTATATTGCCTGTATGGAACATTCCAGATCCACAAAATTCTTCCATGTTAATGCACAATTCTAGATTTACCATCTAGGGTCCACTGTACCTAACCAGAGCCCTTCACACTTGCCCATTATGTTTTCCTCCACACCTTTACACACGTTGTGTTCTGCCACTTCCTGAAGGCAATCGTCTGCTGTCACTCACACTTTCCCTGCCCTCTTGATCATCCTCTCCCACTTCTCCGTGTTTGTTTATCCACATCAAACCCAACCTCTGTAAGCCCAGAGGGTAGCTCATATGCTTTAATCCAACTTTTTCTGGCCATTTTGTTTAAGGGTTAAAATCTTTCTCTTTTGAATTCCTATAAAATACTTATATGTACAGTGCAAGTCACACTTAATCACATGCTGCCTTTTGACATGTCTTCTGTTATCTTGAACCCACATTTGCAATTTGAACAATTATTTTCATTTACATTTTATAAATTTAAGTTAGGATATTAAAATTGGATCGTAAGTCTTGAGGCCAAGGTCCATGACTGATATATTTACTTTGTAATTTTCACAGAAGTCAGAACAGTGTTTTGCAAACATCCATTTACAACTGCTAGCTTCCTTTTTCAGAGCCTCCTGGACCTGCTAAATTTCCTGCACAGAAATGCTATAAGGAGGGTCTGGCTTCGACTCTTCAAACTCTTTTGCATCAGGTAGAGAGACATATCTAATTTTTTTTTTTTTAATTTTGGTTTGTCAAGTTACTCTAGGATCCCTCCGTCTCTCCTCAGATTCTAGCAGTGTAGATTTTACTCCAGTGGGAAAACCAGCTGTGATGGCACAAGGAAGGGCGGGCACTCAAGCTGAGAGTGTCCTGACCCCTTGGCCTGCCACGGACAGTGTTTCATGGTTCTCAATTTCCTTTTTGTCCTGTTTACTTTTTACCATCCCTTGTTATCTTTATTTGCTTGTAGCACAAAGCATGGAATCTAATCGGCAGGAGCAGATAGAGGTTTTGCTCCTATGATGCGCTGTGTGCTCTAGATACAGCGGAGCCCAGAATGGGCACAAATTCCCAGTCAGGTGTGTTTTATTGTGTCACTTAATAGGTGAGACTATGGGGCCCAGAGAGGGTGTTTCCTGCGATGTCAAAACTAACATTGCAGGATTGGTAGTGTTCTGTTTTGTTTTAAAAGAATATGACATTTGTTACAAATTGAACACAAAAATAAGCCCCTCTAAATAGGGACCAAGAGCTGTCCTTTTATCCCACGCCAGGTGCCCCCAGGCCCTCCTACTCCAGTGCCAGTAAAAACACCATTTCCAGGATCCTGCAGTTTTAGGCATGTATGCATAAGAAGAAAAAAAGGTGGCAGTTGGTGAGGCTTTATGAAACGAAGCACCCTGGGGGATGAGTTGGGGCTATCATCATTTTGAAACTAGGTACCCTGGCCATATTATTTTTCTTTTTTTCTCCCTGGTTTTCAAGCCCTCCTGCCACTGTTAGGCTCCCGTGTTTAGGATTTGTGCGAGTAGCCGAATTTGACAGGTGTTGATCATCTGGGCTACAGAAAGGGAGCACGTGAAAGGGTTTGCTATAATGACAAGAAATTATGGAGCAGCAACATCCAGTGTGATGCAGCACAAAATCCTCTCTGCGAGAGCTAAAACTGTGCATCAACCACAGCAGTGCCAGGCTGTGTGGAGCGGCCACCGGCCACCTTTAGTGATAACGTTGCTAGGATATGAAACTCCAAACGCACTCACTGCTGGTGTGAAAGTGGGATTTCGTATTTGGGGGCAAAAAAAAAAAGAAGAAGAAGAAGAAGAAAGAAAAAGGAAAAAAAAAAAAAGAAAGAAAAGAAAAGTCAGGAAAACAGTCAGTCCCTGGTGCTTTTGCTGGGCATTAGAGGCACAGGGATGACATCACCGGCAGCCTATCAGAGCTCTCCAGCTTTGTTCAGGTTCCGAAGCCATGTCATCATCACCGATGTAGCCCAGAAATGAAAATAGAACCATCTCTAAATATACAACAATGAGAGCCAAGCATTGCTTTAAAAGGATGAGAGGACCAAGAAAAACTCCTTAAATCATAGTGTCTTTCTTTCATCAAGTGTACATAAATCTAGAGTTTGGCTCCCGCAGCCACTAACCTTGATATTTAATTTAGTCTGCTTGAGACTTTCCAAACTGGCAGTCAAAACTAATTAATACACAACTGAGACCATCACCCAGTCATTCCGGTTTGCCCCCGGATATGGGAGAGAGGCAGGTCGGTTCTTCCCTAAAAGGCAGCTGTGGAGTGGGATCCTGGCTGCAGTGTCAAGGGGACAGTCTGCCTGGTTTGGGGCCGACCTGGGAATATAGGGCTCCCCAGCAAGGTGGGTAAGTGGCTGTCATTGTCAATACGTTTCACTTAGCTAAAAGCACAGTTTACAGTTGTTGAAGTTTGATTGATCTGTTGATAAACACTAATGTTTTCCAGTTGACAATTTCTCCATGTTAATTTCTTTAACGCTGGCAGACCTGCCTGGCAGGGCCCTATAAATAGTATCAGTGTCATCATCCTTTTTAAGTTATTAATGAGCCATCGTGTTTCAAGGGGCTGGGATTTGGGGACAGGTTGTGCTTGACTGCAGTTTCTGACATTGATACGTTAGCATTTGGAACTTGGTTGAGATGAGAACATGTTTCTTAAAAAAATTACAGCACTGGCCAAATGCATCCATAATAAAAGAGAGTTGTTTACAATTAGTGACTAATTAAACTTTGGAGAGAGGACTAAACCGCCAAGCCCCTGCACGCAGCATGTCCTTGATACTGGGGCATTAGTATGGTCCCCACCTCAACTGCAGCCGCCCTCTGCTTTCTTTGCTACCTGTCTCTGCATATACCCTGTTATCACTGAGATAAATGAATGCCTGACTCTGGAAATCAGCTTCAGCCCAGACTGTTCTGTCTGCCAACTGGTGACAGGGGACCGGAGCAGACTTCTCCAATTAGCAGAGTCCCCCATCAGGCAGCTGGATGCACTGTTTGTTTTCGGACCGCACGCTGCAGCAGCTGAGCCTCTGGCTCAGGTCTCCTGCCCTGGTAAACTTGAGTCTAAAAGTAAGACAGACAAATGGACAAGGTAGCGTATCTTTTGATGTCTTTCTCTCAGTCCAGCTCTTCCTACTCCCTTGGGGTGATTCAGAGGAGCACCAAGTGCAGGCACAGTACTGATGGTAGAGGTGGTTTGAATTCTGGTGGCAGGATGCAGATAGCTGCATTGCTTCTAAAGGGCACCAATACAGGCGTGACACCTGACCAAGCTAGGTTTCTTATCACCATAACTCAGGTATTTCCCTAGTCTTGAATTCTTTCATTGCACAGAGGTGACCCTTTGCTGAACCAGGATTTTCTGTTTAAATGCTTGACCCCACATCTTTCATAATTACCCTATTTCCTGCACTTTAAATACCTAATTTCTAATTACATAGATCTATTTTCTTCAGAGTTGATCTTGGATTCCTGACTCATGAGTAAACACATTGCTATTATGGTTTTAAAAGTTCCTGTATGTATTTTCAAAATAATTTAATAAATTTGTTCCCATTGAACATATTACATTCAGAAGATCTTGCTCAGATATCCAAACTTAAGGAAATGAAGGGGCTGATTGGTGTCTCAGTCCCAACATATGAGGCCTGACACCGTAGGAGCATGGAAATACAGAGAAGACTGTACACATTTAGTGTCCACTAAGGAGATTTAGCTCAGCTGAACCAAGTAAAAACAAGCTTTTAGTTTCTCTTCTGGGTCTGACTCCTTCTCATTTCTTAGCAAGGGAACTCAGCAAAAATAACTTAGGAAAAATGGCAAAGCTGATAAAACTTTTTTTTTCTCTAAACAATAATCTAGTTAAGTTGTCTACCATTCAAAGAATATAGAAAAATTAGGTTGGTACCTTTCTGTAAACCAACAACTTCCAGCATATAATGTTTAGCCAGAAACTGGTACCAAAGAAATAAATATCTGAATTCAACAATATTAATTATATTTAGAAGCATTGAAAGGTATTTTTTTTAAAGATTTTATTTATTTGACAGAGAGAAACACAGCGAGAGAGGGAACACAAGCAGAGGGAATGGTAGCGGGAGAAGCAGGCTTCCTGCAGAGCAGAAACCCCGATGCGGGGCTCGATCCCAGGACCCTGGGATTTGACCTGGGCCGAAGGCAGACGCCCAACGACTGAGCCACCCAGGCGCCCCGAAAGGTAGTTTTGAAAATTAAAGTTACTAATCTGTTTGGTTATAAAAATGGTTTTATAATACTGAGATTTGCTTCCTTATAAGATAATTTGAGATATTTAAGGAATAAATTCAAAATAATGAAAATTAGCAGATCCAAACATCATATTGCAGGAAGCTTGATTAACATTGAGATATGATTATAAAACAATAGCAGTTAGAAGGAAAGAGAAGTAGAGGAGAAGATGTTCATTTTTTCTTGGGTGGATTCTGAAGTGGCTGTCAGGGTAACTCAACAATTAGAATTGCCAGAAGATTTGAGTGATGACAGCCTCACTGAGACAGCTATGTCCTCACCAGGAAACTAATGTGAAGAAGACATACACTCCACTAAGCTTATTTAAAGAAAAAAAGGCAATAGTCTCAGATAGCCACTGTCCATTCCTTAAGCATTACTACTAGAAAATTGTCCAGAGCAATCATTGGCAGCTAAGAGGCTATGAGGTGGCAAAAGAAACTGTGAAAGACTAAAGAGATGTCAAGTGGTTATATTTACTTGGTCCAAAAAACTAACAACGTGATTGCACATATGAACCCCATAAAAATCCCCAAAAGGGTAAGGAAAAGTTGCCATAATTCAAAATAACATAGAATGATGTGGATATCACACAGAGTGTGTGACTGCAAATTCAGAGACATGGTGACTACGGAAGTCAAATTTCTGGACTTTCTTGTTGCTCATCTTCAAAATGAGAGATGAAATGAATGACCTATATTAACGTCGATGGCCTTGATACTATATTATTTTTTGTTTAAATATCTGAGATACATTTATATATCTGTTATATGTGTATGTATATATATATAATTTGTATATAGCCACCTAAATTATACCATATATAATATAGACATATATATTTGTGCATTACATATGTATAAAAAATGCATGGCCAATCTGGTAGAACACTCTTTCTCTAAAACTTAAAGTATAGTTAACCAGGTATAAGAAGTCTCTTTATAGCTATAGTTTTAATGTATCTTATGACAATATCTAAAGGAAGTCCATCTTTCCACATTTCAGAATACATTTCTCTTCCCCCAAATTGTCAAGATTTGATTAAAATATCTTTTCTCAGATGTAGAACAATTTAAAACAATTGAAACAGGCAAGGGAAAATCTGTCTTAGGGAGCTTTATTCCATCAACTAAGGTTCCATGATTTAAGGTAACACTCTAGGTAAAACAGAACTTAGCCAGGTGGGTTTTTTGAGGGGGAGGGAAGGAGGTATGCTCTCTATACTAAACTCTCTTGGCCTTGATCTGAAGAAGACCTTCTTTTGCTCAACAGGACCACAGATAGTGTTAATAGGGTCTGAGGCTTTCCTTTCTCTTCACTGGAGCACTCATCAGCAACTTTTAATCAACAGTAATCCTATTCCTGGTACCATAGAAAGGAACTCCCAATAGGTTTCTTCTAATAGTTCAAATTTTAAGATAAAAAGGTACAGGTTACAAAGACAGAAATGTCATTAGGGATTTAAATTTTGTGGGGTTTTTTTGGTTTTTGTTTTGTTCTTTTTTTTTTTTTAAAGATTTTATTTATTTATTTGACAGAGAGAGAGAGATCACAAGTAAGCAGAGAGGCAGGCAGAGGGGGCGGGGGAAGTAGGCTCCCTGCTGAGCAGAGAGCCCAATGTGGGGCTTGATCCCAGGACCCTGGGATCATGACCTGAGCTGAAGGCAGATTTAACCCACTGAGCCAACCAGGTGCCCAAATTTTGTTTTGTTAAGTACATTCTCTGGCTGTAGGCTTTGGTCATTACTTATCCAGACTATTATCTACACCAGCTCTTTGGAAAGAAATGTCATACATGCCTGAGGGAATAAATATGCATGTGTTGACTGATGCTTACACTACCTGCTGTCACAATGTCCTCTTCTCTTCGTGAGTGCAGTAGCTATCCCATTTGCCACCATTCTGGGAGGGCAGGGCATGGCCTCTGACATAGGCATCCCTGTCCATGAAAGCAGGTATGTTCTCATGTCCCCTCCTTGCAGTGGTGCACTGCTCACAGATCCCTCCTCACCTGACAAAGACACTACATGATCATCTCAATTCCCCTTGCTTAAAATACCACGCACACATGAACATTTCCCTTCAGGTATTCCTCATGCTGTCTTATTACCCACTTTTAGGTTGACAATGACCAAAGTTGGCAGTGATACACACAATGAATCAATGATCACACCATCTTCAAAGAATTTAAAGAATGATACAGTTATGGTCACCCAGCTGCCCTGATTGAAGCAGAAATAAGGCCTACCAGAGTGCTTAGAATAGTTGCTCAGTAAAGATTAGGAGTGTGTGTGTGTTTGTGTATGAGTGTGTAAAATTGTAAAGTGGGTCAATATTTTCTAATATTTTCATTTTCTAATGAAGAACTGAAAGGAAAAAGATTTTAGTTTAATACTTTATTGTGTAGAAACTCAATCTCGGGGCACCTGGTGGCTCAGAGGGTTAAATAAAGCCTCTGCCTTCTGCTCAGGTCATGATCTCAGGGTCCTGGGATTGAGCCCCGCATCGGGCTCTCT
>CM053616.1:23819195-23940347 GCA_028646535.1 Procyon lotor
AGAAATTTTACCTAAATCTAGGAAAAGATTCATGGTTAAGTTCAGTTACAGAACAACTGGCTAATTCATATCACTTGTTTTACCTATTAAGCACTCCATGCAGACTTTAGAGGTGTTCTAATGAATACCCTGCCAGGATTTCAATGCAATGTGATTTGTGTTAGAATCATTTAAGGAGAGTCCGGCAAAGGAAGGTTGCTACCATTTGTTCTTATTATGTGTATGGAAGGACACAAAGAAGATTTGTTATCTAGTAATTTTTCTATGATTTTGGTACATTGGCTCACATGCATGCCAGTTGGGAAATTCCCCAACAGTGTTGACATTGTGTATTATGGGAAATGGATGGCTAGTAGGCACTGTTGTGTGTTATGGCCTCTTCCATCCTGTGAGTGGCATATATTTAGAGAGACACTGCCAATGCCTCAGGATAAACACAGCCTTAAAACCTTCCACTCCAAAATATAAACTGCGTGCTCCCTCAAGCTAGAGCCTTCCTGGAATACTCTATGCTTTATTGATTTCCCTCTTCTCTGAGCTCCCAAAGCTCTTAAAGTCTGTATCACCCCATTAAGAATGCTTTCATATGCCATCTTGTACTATTAACTAATTGTTTCATGTGTATTGGCCTTGTTCAATTTGATTGTTAGTACCTCTTGAGTAGAAACCCTTCTTCCTCTTTTTACCATCCATCACCAAGAAAATCCTTGGAATGTAATTGACACAAATAACTCATTGAATTACTGGCTAATTGATTAAAATACCTGAGTTAACAAATTATATCTTAAATTTGAGTTATGCTTGGGGTTTTGGCTAGGTTTCAATAGGAGAATGATATAATGAGAGGTCAGGAATCAGAAATTAAAATAACACCTCAAATGTCATCCAGCTGCCAGGTAGTCTTTTCCCAAAGAATACTAAATTGTTATTTAAAAAAAAAAAAAAAAGGCTTGTCTTCCCAGGTAAAATCTTGAGAATATGAACATAATTACAGAAATAATCTAAAACTCAGAAAATTGCCATTGAGGAAAATTAAGGGGATTTCAACCCAAGTTACTAGGTTCAGTATTTACCTCCATGCAAAAAACTCCTCTGAGTGTTCAACTCTTCAGTGTCAGGCACGATAGAGTCTCTATCTTTAATAAGTCACATAAATAATATTATGTGGTTCTACTATAGAAGCATAATGTTATATATGAGGTGTTATGCAAACACAGAGAATCAAGGGTGGGAAAAATCAACCAAATGGAGCTCAAGGAAAGAAATTGGAATAAAGGGAGTGCTTACAGAAGTATAGCCAAGCTTAAGCGGACCAACAAGGCCATGTTGAAGGATGCAGGGGCTACCCATTATTAGATGCTGATATCATTTCTAGACTTGGAGAACCAGGGAGAAGAAATAGTGTTATGGGAATTCAATGAGAGTTGCCACCACAGAGAATGAGCTGCTCAGAAGGGACTGCAGGCAGGGGTAGAGGCAGCCACTGCCAGAGATGTGATTTGAAACAGAAGGAAGAGGGAAGGAACTTGTTCTTCCTCTTGCTTTTTGATTTCCTCTTTGTGCCTTCCATAGCTTAATCTGAAACCAGTTCTAATTACATTTAAATGGCCAGAGTAAGTCACATGACCAAGCATGCTATAAATAGGGCAAAAAGCCATCATCCTTGCCTAAGGCAGGACAGATAATATTGTGAATGATAATACAACCTACCAAGCTCACTGAGTCCAAAGTTACTGGACTTGTAAGCAAGTTCTTGAGTCACCTGGCTCCTAGGGGTGATGATATCATGTACTGGTTGCCTATTAAGGTCAGGTTCACAGCCTGTAGGACAGTGTCTTGATGTCACAGGATACATTTCCCAAAAGGTTTCTCTGACCTTCCTGAATATATGAGTTGCTAAGAGGTGGATTGCTTCGGTCTCCTACTCCTGCAATGTCCTGGTCCCTATTTCCAGATTCATTTTCATTACTTCTCTCCCTTTTTTTTGGCCCAAGAGGCTGACTTTTATGGCTTGCTTTGTCTTGCTCCCTTCTGAGTGGATTTAGTCAGTGGGAAGTACTAGCAGAAAATCAGAGGGCAAGAGCAGAGAGAGAACTGGGGCTATTTTTTTGAAGATTTATTTCCCTCTTTGACATTTGGCAGTGGTTGAATTCTCCTCCAAATAGATAGAAAGCCCTTTCAGTGCAATGACTGTGCTATCTGCACCTTCTACATCATTTTCATAACTATCTGCATCCTGATGGCAGTGTTTCTAGTCAGTCCAAACTCATGAAGTTTATAGGCCACTGCTGAAAAATTGCTTGTAGAACTTGTTTGCCTATGGAGGATGGAAGTGTTTTTATGTTTTTGGTGAAGTATCATTTCCCCATATTTATAACCTGCATGGTATTATTTTTATGTCCTAAGCTGTCTATTGGTATATTTGAATTTTTATTCCTTGAAAATTCTTATCTATACATGTTGGAATTCCCAGGGATAGAACCTTACCTTTATTTGCCTTTGGAAAGCCACATACCTGTTCTCACCACACCAATAAGTAATTTCAGTCTGCCTTTCACTGATCATGGCACTATTTCATTAGTCTTATTTTATTACTCAGTAAAATTTCTGCACGTGATTCATGGCATCTTGTTCTTAGTTGGATTTTTCATATTTCCTTATTTTGGAATACCTATCTTTACTTTCAGCGTATTACCTAAATGAAAGAAAAAATATTCTCTTTCCTTATTTCTATCATATAATGGCATATAATTGAGGTCTTGCAAAATATTTCTTATGAGATATGTTTGCTTTAGAGTCTCCTTAAAAAAAGCAGTCAGTGTCTTAGCATTTTTATAGAAAACCTATGAATCTTTTTAGAGCTTGGAAAGACCCAACCTTTTGCTATTATTAGTTGCCATCAAAATTAAGTTAATTTTCCACTGAAATAAGGATTCTTTGAAGGAATAGGACTACCAGAGTTGCTTGGAAAGGGAATAGGTTGGGACAAGTCTTCAAGGAAGGAAAAGCATAGTCATCCAGGAGTGGTAGGAGGTGCTGCTCACCATACTACTTTGGTGAGATGGTCCTAATTGAAAACATCTGATGTCCAGGTAGTATTATTCAGCCCTCAACATTTCTAAAGATACTCCTGTCAAGTTGTCCTTATGAAAGAAAAGGACAGATTTGATGCTGCATTTCTGACAGCTGCTTCTTCTCTCTTTTTTGAAGTAGGTTCTGCACCCATTGTGGGGCTTGAATTTACGACCCTGAGGTCAAGTCATATGCTCTACCAACTGAGCCAGCCAGGCACCCCCTTTTTGTTTGTTTCACGTGTGTATGTTTTTTAAAGCAATCTCTATGCCCAACAGGGGTCTCAAACTCAAGACCCCGAGATCAGGAGTTGCACACTTTACCAACTGAGCCAGCCAGGCACCCCTCAGCCCCTGATAGTTTCTTTTACAAGTGACTCTGCAGCCTCTAAACAGGCATTTTTTTCCTCTATGAATGTCTCCTGCTCTTCTCTCCCAGAATGCTTCCCTTCTGCCTCTCCACCTATAACAATTCTCACCATGGTTCAAGATCTAACCATATAGTACTGTACTAATAAGCCTCTCCAGGTCACCTCTGTTCTGATTAATCTCTCCTCTAAACTCTAAGACTCACTGCTTATAGGGCTTGCTGTCTAATTAATCATATACTACCTAACATTGCTCATACTGTTTCCTTGTATTATTATTTAACTTTTCATGTGTATATATTATCTTCCTACCTAAGAAAAGTGTTGGAAAAGTAATTTTACAAAGCCAGTTCAGTTTAGTGCGCTGAAGACCGTCCAGTGCTGTGCTCGTAATACATTCTTTGCGGCCCCACCCGCAAAAAGAATTGCTTATAGCTCTTTGTGATTTGGGGGATAGTTAATGAAAATAGCCTTGTAATTTGATTTTTAAATGTGGAAAATGCTTCTGATGTAATAACTTACTCTCTATTTTCTCATATTGATGGGAAGAAAGAGAACCTTTTCATCTAACAAGGAGTATCAAAACTCTGGGTGGAGATTCAGTGACGTTATGGAAAAGAGGATATTGAGACAGGAGCCAGCGTTTTGAAGAATGCTGGAATCAATAAGGGTATGACTTAGGTGCCTGGGCAGTGCTCAATAAGGCTCTCTTTCTAGGGCTTTCTAGAGCTACCATATTTCTTTAAATAAGTTGGTTTGCCAGGCTTTCAATGCAGAACCATTCAGGGAGTAAAACCAGGTATAGACTAGGAAGAAGCTAAGATTTTTGATCAAAGACATAAGTCAATTGACATCCTACTTTAGAAAGGCTAGAGCACATGGGAATTGATATGAAGGGTAAAATACAGAGTGAGAAAATACCCTGCAGCGCAGAGAGATATGAAGCAGTTTGGGACAAGTCCCCAGAACTTGATTTTTGATTGGCAGGTAAGCCTAAATCAGAGAATTACTACAGACAAAACATGCAAATAAACCAAGGTCCTTGAATTTTTAAATTATCATCAAAATGTTTTTCTGCACGGGACACATAGATGAATCCATTGGTAAATTATTTAGAAAAAGTACAAAAATGTGCTTTATATATTATAATGAGTATTTGCCCTATAATAAGGTCTGTTTCTTAAGTCCACATTATGTGTTTGCTGCAGACCTTCATGGTTTCTGCATGTCTTTGCCCTTACACCAGGGCCATACACTGGGCACTTCATAAAAGACGAACTCCGGTGCTCTCTTGCTGTTCACAGCCTTAATTCTGAACCATTGGTCTTGACCCATTTTTTGTGCCACGTTCCAGACTCCATTTGATTATCTCAACCTTGGCCCCCATTGCCCATTCTCTTTCTAGCATCACTTTGCCTCACCCTTTATCCTTGAGATGTTGCACTGGCATTCCTTGTTCTCCCTCCAGTGATGCTAACTCCACTGCCATAGGTAAATGTTCTTCCTCTTATGACCAGGTCCTGGAATGCCCTAGATCAGTGCTGTTTCTTTCAGTCTCCTATAACCCTCACTCCAGGTAGCACACCCTTTCTGTTCATCTTCAAAATAGGCACCAGGAGTATTGTCGATTAGCCTACAGCTCTCCATTTCCCTGTGATGAAGGGAATGCCCCATTCTTACCTGTATCCCATTAATACCTATCAAAAGTTTGAACATATGTTGAGAGCCTGAGACACGTTTCGTAATTTATTCATACATTAAAAAAACCTATAGAACAACAGGGGCAGATAGAGTTGTAGAAATGAAAGTTGGGTGAAAGAGCAAACTGCTGATTTTGCAGCTTCACGTCAGCATAGACTTTTTTGTTGATTGTTAGCAAACTGGCTTTTAGATGTGGAAATGAATCAGTGATCATAGATGATGGAGAGGAGAAGCAGCAGCAGGTTACCCCAGGACCAACGTGTCCCGAGGTAGGCTTGGATGGTCCTGAATCCTCTTCTCCTCATCTTGAGTGGTGGAGCCTGTGCTCAGCTCGGCTCTTTCCTCACCAAACCAACCTCCTGACTGAGCCTATACAGATCTCTTCTAAGTTCCCAGCACTGGCTTGTTCTAAATAGTTTTGTTCAGCAGCTAGGTTGGATGAGAAATTATCACTCTACCATGTTAATATTTTCTTATCTCAGATGGGGTTGCAACTCTCACAACGGTCTTCATAGTTAGCCTCTGCAACGTTATTTCATATTTAAACAATAAGAGGAAGAGGGAAAGTCATGGAACTTTTTTATATGGGAGTTTGGGCTGGAGATAACCAATAACCCAGGCAGATTGAAACATGAGTACTCTACTGTCAAGAGCAGCATTACAGTTTGCCACTTACAGAGATTTGAGAGATACTTAGGTAAGTGGTGTGATCTTAGTCCACAAACTGAGAAATATGGAAATAGTGCATTTTTCCCCCTAAAATTCAACTTAGTAAGAAGTTCAAGCCACTGTTTGGTCATAATGGTAGGAAATTTAACCTTATTCATTCTGGATTCTTTTTTCCCCTGGGGGCCCATTATATGTTACATGTTACATTATAAAGATGACTTCTGGTCTTTGGTCACCTGCCCATTTATATTCTTACCTAAGCGATAATGCCACATTAAATTGGGAAAGGGCATTAAGAAATAAGTAACAGAGATGAACAAGGTATGCCTCCAAATGTATTGGGGTCATTTGGGCAATATATTCAAATATATTGACTTTTTTTCGTGCTCCTGCCTGTTCCAAGAGGTATAAAGACTTTAGAAAGAAATTTACAGTCAGATATGGAGCTATTGGCTCTTTCTGAGGCTTATGATTTGGTTTTCTTTGCTAGTTTAACAGGGTGAAATAATTACAAATCAAGAAGCTTCAGCCATTGAGTGTGTAATCATAAGACAACTTAGTTATGTGTCAATATGTAGTTCAGGAATTTGCTGAAATTGAACTTAGTACATCCCACTGGAAGTTTTGTTTTATTTTTTGCTTAAACAACAGAAATGTATTGTATCCCAGCGCTGGAGACTTGAAGTCCAAGACCAAGGTTTTAGCAGGGTTTGTTTCTTATAAGGCTTTAAGGAAGGAGCTGTTCCATGCCTTTCTCTAGCTTTTGGTGGTTTACTGCCAATCGTTGGCATTCCTTGGCTTATCAAAGAGCATCACCCTGACCTCTGCTGTCTTCATATAGTATTTTCTCTGTGTGCTTCTTGTCTGTCTCTGTGTCCTCATTGGAATTAATGACACACCTTAGCCATTAATTTATATAGCTTTTTCTTTTTTTTTTCTCTAAGTAAAGAGATAACTCTTAGAGGAGAAGATTCACTGTATCTGCAGAGTTTGAAATTCCTTCAGCATTCAGAGTGTTTAGTAAATACTTCAGAAATAGATTGGGGACAAAAAAACAAACCCCTCACCACCATCACCACTAATACCAAGGGAAAAAAAAAAAACAACAACCCTCAAAACATTGTATGGAATGTGTTTCAGTTAATTTGATTATTTTGTTACAACTCATATCCAACTTGTATATTTACCCTAATTCAAACAAATCGTATAAGAAGACATGATTTAAACCCAATAGTATTATCTCACCATAAACATGTTGGTTTTTTTATCTTCCTAAGTGTAAACTTGCCCATATTTAAAATGACTCTCTGTCACCTGATGTGGAAAGATGCCTTTTAAGGGGAAAATGACTACAAATACTACCAGCCATAATATTAAGGTGCCCAGATGAGTCTTGGAACCCCCACCAGGCAATGGCTGGAGAGGTAAATAGGGCCAGGGGACGTTAATAGAAATAGTGTTTGAAGTTTAGCTGACTATAATTGTCATAGATAAAAGCAAGTACTCATCCTCCTAGAGATTGTCTTTTTCTCTAAAACTTATCACTCTTAACCACAAGTTTTAGTAAAAGTATGAATTGTGGTTCTATGTCGCAACCAAAGAGCACCTGGAGAACTTGGGATGCTTGGACTTGAGGGTCTAGGGAGTTGTTAACCTCTTGATCGCATAAGGGCATTGTGTACATCTGACCACAGGGACACAGAGCAGCACACTCTACTGGAATGTTCTGTATTCTTCCTAGTGGCAGTGTAAACGTTGCTCAGGCTTTCATGAGACCTGAAATTCTCTGACTTGGAAGCAGGTGAGGTCATGAGAACTAGTGGTAGAAGGAGGACTAAGTGTGAAGAAGGGCAAGTAAACCTTCCATCTAAGTTTAGGACACATTTTGCAAACTTTACTTTGTTTCTACTTCCATGCTTTATAGTCTAGGGCTGTGTTCCACATTCACTCATCCTCAAAGGAGCAGTTCAGGTGTTTAAAAGCCTTGTGAAAGAGCCTTCCTGAGAACTGGGATTTGCCACTCTCAGAGGAAAGAGAGATAGAACTTTATTAGCATAATGCATCCACTCCCTCCCCCACCCTAGACCCTCAGAAAGTCAGTGTTAACCTAGAGGGAGGCCAAGTAAAGGATGATCATCAGAACTGTGAGAAAAAAGCAATTTTGGAGTGCATTAGCCCAGGCGGATAGGAGAAGAATGAGAGCTATAGTCCAGGGGAAAATCAGAAATGAGGTTTTCTTTTCCTAAAACAAGAAGGGGAGACAATTACTGTGGACCTGGTTGGCAGGCTTGCTTTGAGATACTAATTCACGCCGAGCCTTACTCCTCACCCTGAAGGGTTGGTGGGGAAACAGGATTGTTGCTAAAGGGAAAATCAGAGCCCTGTTTCCTTAATGCCCCCCCAGGGCAACTCCCTGTGGAACTCCTTAATTCTGGATTTGCTTTAGGCGTTCCACCCCACTAGTACATAGCCTGGGGCACAGCTCTACTGATAAGCTTTGGGCAGTGGATTGGCGTGGGAGGAAGACTCCCCATAGGAAGAATGGGGGCCTTTAAAAAGAACATTTTTGCCTAGACAACTATAGATATCTCTTGTAAAAGACCTGGACAGGCATTCCCTGATATAACAGCTTAAATTCACTAAGAAATAAGGCTAGAGTTTGGAAGAAAATAGGAATAATTTTTTTCCAATCTATTTTTCTGCCTGTTGTCCCACCCTCCCCCTCCTGTATGCAATGGTTGGCTTTGGCATTATCCTCCTAGGCTCAGTATGAATGTCCCTAATGTCCTAGGAAGTCATAGACTCCTTTGAGAGTGGGTTTGAAGCTGTGAATTCTTGTGGGTGGGAAAGACAATGGATAAGGGACAGAACCAAATGCCCACAACATTTTGCATTTAATTTTAAATATGTTTGTAAGATCTTTGAAACCTATTCTCCAATACCCCTTAAGATTCTTGGATGTGAGGGGCACCAGGGTGGCTCAGTCAGATAAGCCACCAACTCTAGATTTGGGCTCAGGTCATGATCTCAACCTGGGATCATGCTGCTCGGATTCACAGAGGACTCTGTGCTCGGCAGGGAGTCTGCTTCTTTTCCTTTTCCTCTCTCTCTCTGCCCCCCCCCAATAAATACATAAATCTTAAAGAAAAAAAAGACTCTTGTATGTGAGGTTAAGACCCCTGCTATAGACATGTACGCGCCCAGTGATTCTGTGGAAATGTTTAAAATAGACTCAGCAATAGATCAATAACCTTCTAATGGTTAAGGATTGGATCCAGCCTGCAAAGCAAGTGCTTCACAAGTGTTGGTGGTCACACTTTATTGTGCACTAGTAAGTGTCTAGCATTCTTGTGCCTGTCTCTGCCCATCTCCATGAGGCCTATAGACAGGAGAAAAGACTGTTCCAAATAAATTGATCTCACAGAAATTATAGGATAAGGTGAGGGAGGCAATACCAATGGACAAATTAGCTAATGTCGAAAGACAGTAAGTGAAATTACTGAATGTTGTACAACAAACATGTGTAGAGAGAGGACACCTCAATTATGTGGGGAAGACCAGGACTTCAACAGTGCCCCAGGTTGGGACTAGGATTTTAAGAGATGAGAGAACATTAAACAAACAAACAAACAAACAAACAAACAAACAAACAAACAGAAAGATGTGAAAACATGCTAGGGTGGGAATGAGACAGCCTGCAGAATAATCCTAATTAAACTAATAGGATAATGGCAAGTAGACATGACAAGGTAGAGATATCCCTGATATCCCTAAGAGATTCTTACTGTTTTGTTCAACGGGGTTATAAAAAACCCTGAGAGCTCGCCAGAGAATCGTCAACTATATCTAAAAGAATGGGAGAACTATTTCAGGTTTCCAAAAAGGACCAACCTACAGTTTCATCTATTACAGAACTCATTGCCATTGGTAGATCACAAATCTAGGAAGGTACGGTCAAGGGAAATTTAAAAAAAAAGCCTTTACCAATGAGAAGTAAAACCAAGTCTCATTTAATACAGGAGGCAGAGATACTTGGAAAGTTCAAACAAGAGTATTTGATGTATTTCTTGTATGTAAAATGATTAATCGGTAATGATATTAATAAGTCAGGTTGTCACTCTAAAAGCCCCCATGGAGAATTCCCACTGGAATGGAAGCTACATCCTGTAGCCTCACAATTGGGATGAAAATTGGACTCAGTAATAGCAGAGGAAAGGAGAAATTAAATGTTATAAGCCTGATAGAAATGAGAGGGCATAGGCAATGAGAGTTGAAGAGCAAAAGGAAATTTAATAAGGGTAATGTAATAAGCTCTTCTGTCTGGCAGACACTGAAGGAGATGACTCCCCACCCAAAGGAGAAGGGATGACAGGGATGTCTAGAGAGACCGATTATTTAAAGGAAGCTCAGAATATGCCCTGAATGAGCTAGTATGATGGCGAAGAATGCTGGGGTTGGGGTACTGACGATACTCCGTGATACACCTCTCCAGCATCCACTTCCTCTGCACTACAACTCGGCCTCTTGTTACGTATGTTTAATATCAACTCTGATGGGCAGCCTGGCCCTACCCTTGTCCCATCCGTGTACCTGCTCAATTAAAGATTTGCCTGAGCTCCTCACACCTGTCTGTCACTACATACTTGGAGACAAACAACGTTTATTCAATGCTTTTGCTCTACACTAACTCTAGGAAGTCATTAAGTCAGGAATTATTATTAACACTATACAGATGTGAAAGTCAAAGTACAGTATGGTTAAGAGGGTTTTCCAAGGTTAATTGTGAGCCTGGAATCTGAGGCTCCTGGTTGGGTTCTGCTAGTTCACCTTTTTGTTTTCTCTAAGAGTAGCAAGGGGAGCAATAAGGATTCTTTCTCCTCATGTTTCCAGTACAGGTCAGAGAGCAGTGCTCTGTGCTGCTAGCTATGTAGAATAAAGTGCTGTCATAGTAAAATCTGATTCTGGCATAAAGCTTTACAGGGAGACATTTTGCATAACAAAGTCATTCTTGTATCCCAGGAGGAATGGTCTACAGTAATAGTATTTTGTTGATCTGGTTGCAACAAATAATCTACAATTAATAACACTATATAATAATTTCTTTCTTGGTTGTTCATAAAACATGCAGTCTCTAAAATAAAATACTTGTTGGTTTATTGCTTAAGTATTGTTCAAGTATGGTTTTCTAAAAAAATCAATTGATGGAAGAGTATATTTTGTTAGAATTCTAGGTGCGGAGGCACGATGTCCGGCTCTGTACCAGCCCAGCTCTTCCAAGTTTGGTTTCTGCTCTCAGGCATTGCTGGTCAGCTCTCCTAATCTTTCCCAGCTTTCATGTATCACCATTCAGCTCCACCCTAGAAGAGAAATAAAATGCTATGCAAATGGCAGTTATAATAAACAAATCATCTTGGAGGAGGAAAGGAAATGCGGAGTTAAGTATATCAGAAAACATCTCTTCATTTCTGAAGTCACTATAAATTTCTGAGTGCCCTATAAATATTTGATGGATTCTTTGTTTTGTTTTGTTTTTAGCTCCAGCTCATGCCAAGGGTAAATATGGTTTACAGAAAAAAAATCATTACAAGATGAAATAATTTGATTTTTTTTTTGCAGTATTGCTATAATGAAGTATGATTGGTATCTCTTTTCATGGTGTACTCTTATGCAGAATTAGAAAACAAGCAGTCAATCCTACCCTTCTGCCATACCTAGGAATTTTTTTGAACAATGTCTGTTAACTTTCCTTTTTAATCACCTTTCTCCAAAGTGCTCTTTGATCTTTGTCTGTCTTAAATATACATCTACACTTGCACCTAGACATACTTATACATGTATGTGTCGGTTTATTTTGTCATGTATTTAGATTGAAATATTGTCAAAAAAGAATTGGATGAGGGACGGCCAGATTATATAATGCAGTCACCTTTCATTCAGTGGGAAGGTTCTAAATTGGTTTGGATTGGGCTTCAAAAGCATGGTGGTTACAGCCTTCATGTGGAAATAGCAATCCAAGACTAAAAATTAGAACAATCATAATACTCAAGACCATAACCACCCTGAGTGCCCAACCTGTGCCCAACCCTGAGCTAAATGACTGCCTTGTAGTACCTTAGTTAACTCCCCTTAACATTCATATATGGTCGGTGCTACTACTTCACCCTGCAGACTTAAAGAAGATATAGGCTGAGAGAGGTTAGTTCCATTGCACGGAATATGCAAGTAGAACTTAAAGTGGGAGTCAAACCTAGATTTGTTCTCCTGAAAACTGTTTTTAAACATGGGAAAACTTAGTACAGATAGGTTAAGAACAGTCAAACTACTGCATGATGGAGGGTGTGTTTAGGAGGCACAATACTCTTTTTCTGAATTAAAACAGGGTAGTACAGATAAGATTCAAGCTTGAAATTTTAGACCAGTATTTCTCAGTCTTTTTTGGTTATTAGCCTTCCTTTCCATGGAGCCTTTAGAAAATGTTTTCCCAATTGCTTTCCTCATGAAATGTTCATTTGAGAATATACTGTTTTCTGTATAGGTACTATATGTCTATCTCCACTTCATACATAGAGAGAGTAAAAGTTTTTTTTCATCCTCAGGAACCAATTTACACTTCTGTTGAGAATGCAAGTTTTAGAGTTATCTAAGTAGTGATAGAAAAGTCTTAGTATTCAAATATATAGATCCCAGAGTAGTAACAAAAATCTTTAATCTTTACATTTCCATTCTTCTTTTAACTGTAATTAAAGACTTTTCTGGTGTTTATAAAAGTGAATACGATTTAATCAATATATAGAATTTTGCTTAATAAATTTTTAAACATATTTGACTATTTGTTACTTTGCTTCATTATCAGCATGTTGAAAGATAAACAAAATACTGGTTAGAACTAAATTGACGTAAATAGATGCTACTTTACCTGAAATGAAGACACAATCTTTGTTAGCAAGTTTTCAAATATTAGGAGAAATGAAAAAAGTAAAGAGAAAAGCCTTCAATATAAAACAATCAACATTCGCTAAACAAAGTTTATATGCCCAAATAGATTACACACCTACATTCAGTTTTTGCAGTACAAAAGCATTAACTCTTTAGTACTGGCTTGCTTGAAATTTGTATATTTTCTTGTCATGTTTGTATTGCTGTTATTTTACTGGTTTGGGCCCCTTTTGCTCTCTTTCTAGTTTTGACTTATGTCTGAGTTGCCTTCTTCTCTAAAACTCTTAAAATTCCAAGAAAGTATCATTATTTTCCATCCTCCGAATCTGAAGTATTATTATTTTAAGTCCTCTGGATGCAATTTCATGATTCATTTCATCCCTTATTCCTGATCCTTTGTGTGACCCTAAAGTCGCTATTCATTTCTATGTAGTGAAAACCTTCTGCCATGTCACAGTGGTACCCCAGACCTAGGAGATGGCAAATACACAAGTCAGGCGTGGCTCCTGAATGTGGGAAATGGATGGCAGAGTTGGGGAATGCCAAGAGATGACATTTAGACATGAGCTTGAGATGAGTCATGGTTTTTGAAGTTAAGCTGCTCTGGCTCTTCTTATTTTTATGACTTTAAAAAATGTATTTAACCTCTGTTCACTTCAGTTTCCCCCTATAACAATAGTACCACTCCTCCTCCTTCTGCTACTACTACCACTAATAAAAATTGTTATTACTAAATAATAATAATAATAATAATAATAGCAGCTAACATTGATGAGATAATTACTACATGCCAGATGCTCCACTCATTTAATGAACACAAGGATTCCTGAAATATGAAGTATGATTATTTGCATTTTATAGATGAAGCTAAAGTAATGAAAATGTAGTCCTGCCTCCTGAAAGGGATGGCAGAGCTAGAAAATAACAGGAGGAGATTTGAACACAGTCTTGAGTCAAGAGCCCATAGTTGTAACTGTTACACAATGTGTAGTGGATTAGATGTCTCCTGAAGTTCCTCCAAACTCAACTACTTTCTGGTTCTGTGATTTTCCATTATTCCATCCTGGTCTGGTTCAGCACTACAGAACACCTTCTTGCACTTAGTGATGGTGAAAGCTAAGGCTCTCCTTCAGTGAATATATGGAACTGGAACGTAAGGGCACTAGGATATGGCCACAGGACCACAGGGGAGTCACACAGTGGCTACTTTAAAAAAAAAAATGTCCTCTTTAATTTCTTCTTTCCCAGGCATGTTTCTCATGTTATTAGCGCAACAATGATTGACCATTAACTATCATCAAAAATTGGGAGAGAAAGAAGTGGGATGGGAGGAAGAAAAAGAGAGAGACAGAGACAAGGGGAGAGAAATAACCACCAAAATGGCATATATTCACAGAGAGACTACGAACCATTGTAAGGTGAAGAACCGGCTAAAAAGTAGACAAAGATAAGGAGATAACAAGTGCATTTCCATGGATAAAATTTAGGAGAATTTTTATTTTGAACAGATAATAAGTCTTGATGGAATTTGTTACTCATAAGCATGGTAAGTTCCTCATCATAATCTAACTCATGGCTGTAAAGTTAAGCTAATGATTTGAATAGCTCCAGTTGACTTTCAGAATTTTATATAAATGGACTTGCTGCTTTTTTTCTGAATTAACTGAGTCTAGTACTTGATTTGATATCAGAAAGACCCCATGGTCTTTGCCTTCTTAGAGCTTCTGGTCTAAAATGTATGCCATTGATATAAGAAAAACATATACAGGCATAAAGCAACTTTTCTGTCTCACTGAAAGAAGTTGAGCATTACTCAGTCTAAGAAAGTAGATTTATTGAGTGGCTACCATATTCCCTACTCTATACAGAATGAAATATCAAGACTCTTTGGAGGGATACTATAAAGCGTTCTTTGCCCTTGAAGAGAAATCTTGCTCTCTTTTGGCAAAGTTTACTCTTCGCCTACGGCAAGTACTCCAAAGGTGGGGGCGGTGCCTTTTGTACTGACTTGGGACAAAGCCAGAACATAACAGATTTGGGTTTGTGTAAACTTCTTGGTGCCTGCTTCTTCGTTGAGGGGTGAGAGCCTCAGCTGGAATGAGCTACTCTAATTCCCAGCCCTTCAAACTAACCACCAGACGATAACCACTCACAACAGATATTGACTTTCCATGCATAAGGATTCATTTTATGTGCAAAACATTTCATAGCGTTCCAGTCACAGCTCACTGGTTGTTATTCCAGAAAGCATCTGTCTGAACCACTAATCGGGGTTTCTTAAACAAACTGCATTAGGCATCTCTTACTTGGTTTTGCAAATTTCTTAGAGTAAAGATAACAGATTTGAAATGGTTGTGTATCAACAATATGATCAAATATGCAAGGTATAGTAAGGCCTATGGTAGGGGCCTATTTTCTTCTGAGATTAATAGAGATTTCATGGAGGGATAAAAATTGCTCAAAATGTGTTCTCTGGAATACCTAGAAAAAATGATTTTTAGTAAAGTAACTCTGGGAAATAATATATACTGCATATCACTCCTAGAAATTTATAAATATGCTAGCCTATTAGGACATACATGCACGCACACACACAGTACCAACAAAAACACTAGTGCCCCATGGAACTCTGTGGCAGCAGAACATCATGGGAACAACTGGAATTAGTAAAAGAAAGACTAGCTCCTCTTTAAACCAGCTCTGTGACTTTAGACTCAATTTTACCTCTTTGACTTGTTTTACCTGTCTGCCATATTCAGGTAAAAGTATTTAATACCTCAGGTAAGCTACAGAATTTGCAGAAATAGCAGTTGTTAAGTAGCTGTGAGAGCACATTGAAGTATAAGAGCAAGGTAGGCAAGTGACAGACGTCTGTAGTTCCAGATCTTGGCTTCAGCACAATTACTTTTTTTTCTTTTTAAGATTTCATTTATTTATTTGACAGCAAGGAGAGAGATCACAAGTAGGCAGAGAGGTAGGCAGAGAGAGAGGAGGAAGCAGGCTCCCTGCTGAGCAGAGAGCCCGATGCGGGGCTCGATCCCAGGACCCTGAGATCATGACCTGAGCCTAAGGCTTTAACCCACTGAGCCACCCAGGCACCCCGGCTTCAGCACAATTCTAAGTGTATCACTGAGGTTCTTTCCATTGTTTGTAACTCTCATCTTCATAACAGAACATTTACTGAAACAACAGTGTACAGCTGGCTAGGTTCTGTAGACAGTAGTTAGCAGGATCTGCATGTACATTCAGGTAAAACATTGTACAAGTTTTACTTCCAGGTAGTCATGATTGAATACAATCCTCAAATACTATGTAATCTGACTGCTTTACTCAAAGACTTGAATTAAATTATTTCTCTAGAAATTTGTAAAATTTCTATGGTTCCTTTGTGGATTTATGATGCCCAGGCCTCTGGGGAACTCAATTTAGAAACCCCATTGTTTTTCAGATAAGTAAAACAATGTCTAGAAAAGTAACATTTTCTAGGTTCCCCCTTGGGGTCTGTCTTTTAAAGCAGCGCCTGTTTGAGACCTTCTTGGTTCTGACCACTTTCTTTTGGGGGTCTCACCACTCATCGTACCAAGAAGCAGCTACATCAGACACATT
This sequence comes from Procyon lotor, assembly GCA_028646535.1. Taxonomy (NCBI): domain Eukaryota; kingdom Metazoa; phylum Chordata; class Mammalia; order Carnivora; family Procyonidae; genus Procyon; species Procyon lotor. The sequence goes on from CM053616.1 coordinate 23,835,547, forward strand.
TGTATGTTGAGGTACTGTTGGTTAGTGGAAGTGATGCTATGTTTTACAGATACAATGAAATACTTAGAATTTTTATTTTTAAATTTTCTTTTTAGATTTCAGGTCTGTGTTTACTGTTCGAGGTCCCAAGCATCATTATTGTAGGCCCTTGGAAACCTCATAGGTAACTAGAGGACCTTAAGTATAAACATCTTGTTTCAAATACTCATGTTTTCCTCTAAGCACAGAATCTGTCCCATCCAAGTGATCTCTCTCTGCCCTTCTCTCCCACTGTCAGCTAGTGTGGCTGGCAAAATCCATCTATTTGTAGGGCCAAACTCAAGCCCCATTCATAAAGGTGTTTTTAATGGGTCTCCTCCATGTCTGTACTTCAAATTTGAGAATTTAATCCAGGATCATATTTTTCCATAGCTGGTACTTTGTCTTTCCATTAGATTGTGCATTTTCCATGAGGAAGGGCTATACTTCATTTTCTCCTTTTCCCCTACCAAGATGGACACGTGCTCCAATGTATAGTGAATAGAACTTGAGGGCATTGCTTGAGAGTTAAAAATCTCTTCTCATGTGTTCCGGAGGTACAGTCAGTACAGTGTATGTGCAGAGAATATGTGAGGTCGTGTTTGGCGCTCTTGCCCCTGGAGTCCCCTCTTTGTCCATGCACCACCCTGGGGACAAGAGATGAAAGAAGTGTTGCACATGGCTCTGTCTTGCGTAGTTTTCCAGTTTGCTGTCCCGTAATGTAGGGAATGTAGGAACCAGGATACAAATATCTGCCGATTGCTACACAGTTGAGTGAATGGGGATTATAGAAGACCTGAAGAATGCACTTGCTTCTTTTCTGTCATCACAACAGCTGGTTTCATAAATATAGTCTCCTTTCTCAGCTTCTGGTGGCCCCAGGTTGGCCTGGAGAGGTCTTGCTACAGTGGAGGTTTGAGACCATGCACCTACCATTGGCCTCTCTCTCTGCACCTACCATTGGCCTCTCTCTCTTGGTATAGCCTTTTAGGCCCTTGCAGTGTTTTGGGAGGCTGGTGGCAACCCCAAACCTGGGCAGTACAGCCTCTGTTACTTCCTAGAGGGTTTGACCCCTGACAGACTATTAAGAAGCAAAGGCTTAGGTTTATTTCAAAGCTGGCAATCTCTGGGTTGAGCAATGGGCCATCTCTAGGATATGCCTAGGAATTGGAATGAAGTTGGATACTTCCAGATAATAGATTCCTGACTTCAGCCCATGTGTCCCTCCCCATATCACACTTTCTTGTGCCACACACACAGACATACGCACACGTGCATGCAGGCATACGCATCTATACCCACCACATATTCATGCCAGACACACACCACAAATGTGCCTGCATGCCACACACCCCACACAAGCCAAAACATGAGCAGCACATGAATTCACCACATTCATTACACATTCAATCTCTCTCTCTCTCTGTCTCTGTCTCTCTCTCTCTCTCACACACACACACACAAGAGAGACAGAGAGACAGAGAGAGACAGAGAGAGCTTATGGTTCCATACTAGGGATGTTGCAGTGAGAGTAAGCAGTGTGCAGGAGTTTAACCTGAATGCTAAATATATAAAAGCCAGTCCTTAGCCCCACATCTTTGCCTGGGCATATCACTTTCTATTTTTTAGAGTCGTGCACACTATGTCATGTAAAACTTGAAAGTGACTTTGTAAGGGAGTGTTCCCAATTTATAGACAAGAACAGAAAATTCAGACATGGTCTGTGACATGTCCCCATTCTAAAGGGGATGAACTAGATATCCAGATTGTCAAACGAAGTCTCCTTAGTGCTATTTCGAGAACTTACCGTTTTGCCATTGGCAGTAGAGTGAAGTTGGCAAATATATAACCTTGGTACCCCAGTCAGTCTTGATATTGCTGTCCTACCTTCCACAGGGACCTCTCTCTCAGGTGACCCTGGCTGTCTAGATCCCTCACTGTGAGAGCCAGGAAAAGATTGGAAAAACTCATCATGTGGAAGGAGAAAGGAATGATGAAATGTAGTGCACTTCTACTCCCAAGAGCACCAACCACGTGGGCTCTCTTGCCGTTTCTTTACAATGCTGAAACGCTGTAAGCTTTCACAAACACTGTTTCTTTATCTAGGCCACTTTGTTCCTATTTTTCACCTCCATGTTACTACTCAGCTTTTGGAGCTTGGCTGAAATTGCACTTCCCCAAATGGGCTTTCCTTCACTTCATAATCCAAGTTAGATGTCCTAGTTACACCCCACATAGCACTCTAGGAATTTTTTCTTAATTCCAAAGACACTTCTGCATTCTGTGCTTATTAGCTTGTTTTCTGAACATCTAGTTCCACTGGTATGTATGCTCATGAGAAGAGGAACAACACCTGGTCTTTGCATTGTTATTTAATCAGCTTCTAGCATAATGCCAGGTAAATGGTAGCCTTTCAATGAACATTTTGAATAAATGAATTTGTGGGTCAATAGAAGAGTTCATGTCCTCTTTCCCAGCGTAAGCTCCTTTCTCAATTTCCCTTTAACATGTGCTCGTTTGGCTCTGCTTTAGGAGAGATATTCTTTCATGGATTTCAGTGAATTAAATAATGAGTTTGGCCCAGAACTTCATGTAAGAGATCTAAGTCACTTATGGTATAAACATGGCTGTAAATGACAATTGAAACTGTAGATGGTCAGTGTGTCAAGGATTTTAGAAGGGGAAAGATCATACACGTGGTGTGGCTCAGGAGACACTGTGAAGAAGATAGCATTTCATGTGGGACTTATGATGGGAATGTGTTGCTTAACTGTTGGGGTCCTCAAACATACCCCGTTTTCCTTGGAGGAACTATTTTCCTACAAGCTTGACTGTGTGATTCTGGTAGGATTTTTCTAATCCCAGGTCCCTTGCTTTCATGTTTGCCCTGTGACCCATGTTTGCTCCATGACCATACCCAGCCATTCATAGTACCCTACTCAGCAGGTCAAGCTGGCCTTATTAAGTATCCTCTTTTGGGAAATTTTTAAAATTTAGAACTGGAAGATCAGAGGCCTGAACTTGCGCATCAAATTGTGGAGAAGAATTGAAGCCTGAACTATTTGTAGTCCTGGACCTGGCTACCTAAAAAAATGCTTTCTTGTAATAAGAGATAATTAAATGAGGTAGAGATAAGTCAGGTGGAGAGATGGGTGAGGGGGTGAGTAAGAGAGAGTGGAAAAGTGAACATGAGGCAAGACATGATGATACCATGGGAGTTGGTGGACCTAGTGACCCAGAGACTAATTCAAACTCTGTCCTTCTAGTTACATAAGTCAGTAAATATCCTTAGTTGTATCCTTCACTGCAGCCAGGTTCAGTGGTATTTCTATTTACAACTGAGTAATAAAGCTGTTGAGGTATTTATCCATTAGATAATTAGATGATAGTCTTATAGGCAGCATAAAAAAACAAAGACACTGAAGTTAAAAAAAAAGAGAGAGAGAGAAATATACATGGAATGTACTCAGGAAATAGAATTAAGATCAAGATCACAGTAACCTAGGGGTAGTTCTACTTCTCTGATAATGTAATTGCAATGATTATCTTCCATGTCTGTGTCTTTCACCTGTGTCTCAAAGCACTAGAACAATGCCTTGAGCATGTGAGGAACTTAATATATGACTACTGAGCGGAATGGGTTCTGGAAATAAAGTAATAATCAGATAAATGTTGGATTGTAGACTGTTTTCAGATTCTGGTCTCTGAAAGCTGGTATGGAAGGAATAACAATAACAAAAAATATGAAGGATTTAGAATAAAACCAATATGAATTTATATACTGCCCCCTTAATTCACTAGTTTTATAAACTTGGACAATTCAGTTGCCTGTCCTATAAAGTGAGCACAATAAAATCCAGACTGAGAGTAACGTGGGTTATAATATGAGATAATCTATATAAAATGCTTCTAGAAATATCTGACTCATCTTCAAGTATTCATGAAAAGTCCATTGGAGTTCTAGAATTCTTAAGAAGTGGTCTTCCCCATTCAAATCATCCTAAGATTTTTGTTAGAAGGTCACCATGCTTCTGTTTAAATATATTCACTACTGGGGAGATCCCTTGTTCATCTTCCATATTTGGACTTTTGAGGTGCCTTGTCCGATGTTCAAATGTGACTTTTCATCCTGTAACATTTACCCTTGGTTTCTACTGGAACTGTGGAGTCATATATCAGTCATTACCACTGTTGTTAGAATTTAAGCTAGAGTTTAAGCTGACAGGATCGGACATAGATTTTAGTACAATCAGTCCTTCTCTTGGATATAGTTAAAGAGATGAAAGAATAAATATTTTTGAGGATAGTTCTAGGGTTATTTTTTCCCTAAATTTAAAAGATTAAAAAATGTGTGTAGATATTTTAATTTAGATGTAGAGTATAGGTTTTTGAAATCAGTTCATGTCACAAATCAGAAGGGAAAAAAATGTCATATATGTTTATTTAGTTCAGTCAGCCCTCTACAAATTAGTATGATTTTTTTCAAAGTTTTATTGCATAATTTGGATTTATAGATTAAGCAAATTTTCTAAAAATAAAATTCAAAGTTCTTACAAGAGTCCTACATGATCTGTCTCCTCTGTTCCCTCTCTGACCTCATTTGTCATGGTGCTCTTCCTTGTAGTTCTGGCTCCAGCCCTCCTGGCCTTGTACTGCTTCTCTTTTCTCAGATCTGATTTTCAATTAGGCCTCCACTGGCAACCCTATTTGATATGCAACCTGTTGTCCCTTCTCCTTCCTTCTGCTCATTCCCCTCCCATTTGTTTTCAATTAAATGGTTCAATTCTCCCTGCTAGATCTTTTAGTATGTTTATTATTAACAGTCTGTTTCCCTTTGATAGAGTTTCAACTCCTCAAGGGTAGAGCTCTTTATTTCTTCTGTTCACTGATGTATCCCAAGAATCTAGAATGGTACCTGTTTATAGAAGTCTCTTTATGAGTGCTCACTGAGTGGGTGAATGAAGGAATGTGTCCATCCATATGTGAATGGAAGGAGGGAAAGAAAGAGACAATTAACACTGTACCCCAAGAGCAATTCAATCCCCTGTGATGAGGAAAGATCTTGGCAGTGCAGAGAGGCCATAGAACCATGAAAAGGAGAAAACAGTGTGGGATACTTCAGGAAATGACCCTAGGAAGCTTGAACAGCAGAAAAATCTGGCTCAGACTTGATGGGCAGGAGAAGAGAAGTGGAAAGCAGTTAGGAATGGCTAATTTTCCCCATGAGAGTATCAATACATGCTTCCACTCCCAATTTCCTGCCTCTGAACAAAAGCCTGTAGGCCAAATCTTTGGGTTGGTACCATGAGTGGTCTCTCAGGAAAATAACAGATGACATTTATTGGAAACACTAAGGATTCCAGACTGCACTCTGACTAATCCACTTGCTTGTCCAAAATTCTTCGCTACTACGTAGCATTCACTGTGTCTAGGTCTTGTGTCCTAGGTCTTGTGTCCCTCTAGTAAGAATTAAATCTGGAAATTGCAGATTTTGAATTGAATTGAAAAAGACTAAATTTTATTCTCTTTTGAGTTCTCTTTTGTCCATTAGAGCTCCTCCTATCATGTTGAGACTGTTGAAGCGGCTTCAGGGATAGAGCTGGCCAATTAATAATAATAGATATTTTGTAAAAACATGATTATTGTATTTATTCTGTGGTATGTCACAGAGTGTTTACACAGAAGATTACCCATTATAGGGGCACTTTACTGAAATAAATATTTCCAAGGCACCAGTGGGGGAAGAACAACACAACAACAAACCGATGACCAATTCACAAAGGGGTAGATCTGTCCCTTACCCTCCTGTATATGAAGAAGTCATGTGGTGTGTAGTGAGAGTCTGCAGACTAGCAACCATCCAGCCTTCCAATCTCTGACATCAGCCAATCTTCAACGGACAGCGAGTCCAATCCTCTCAGCTGTTCCTTCTGTACTTGTTATTGCTATGTCCCCGAAACTAAAAAAAAAAAAAAAATTAACTCGAGCCCCTTTTTTTTCTTTTAAAGATTTTATTTACTTGTCAGAGAGAGAGAGAGAGAGCGAGCGAGCAAATACACAAGCAGGGGAAGTAGCAGGCAGAGGGAGAGGGAGAAGCGGGCTCCCCACTAAGCAGAGAACTGGATGCAGGACTTGATCCCAGAACCCTGGAATCATGACCCAAGCCAAAGGCAGACGCTCAACCGACTGAGCCACCCAGGCAACCCAGTAACCTGAATCCTTTAAGAATTCTGCACCTTGGGTTTGGTACTCAGTGCAACTTAGGAGGCGACCTTTAGCTGTCAAATTAATTGACCTGTTTTTTGGACAAAAACTTTTTTTTTTTTTTGGCCAAAAACTGTTTTAGAAGAATCTCTATCACTCTTTTCAGTTTTACCCTCAACCAACTTCCAAGCCTCAAACTATCTACAGAAAAAAAAATTGCTAGGTACCTTAAAAAGAACATAAATGCAGTAGGTGAATATACCACTTACCATTTCTCATGCCTAATTATCCCGAAATCTATAGTCATGTCATGCGTATTTGCTTCAGAAGCTATTTGCTCTTTCAGACTTCCCAATTCAAAAGCTGACTGTGCATTAACACATCCTTGTTCTCTGCTGCTCCTTTTCTCAGGTTGTATCTGTTTTTTTTACATTTTATTTTCTCTTTTATGTATTATGCCTTTTTACCACTGGGCCCTGGCTTTTTTTCCAAAATACATGTGTTGGGGGGGAGGGACAGGGACGTGTGTGTGTGGGGGGGGTTCACATGCACATGCACATCTGGATCCTGCAGTAATTGAGCAATTTAAGTTTAATAGAATTTCAAACTTGCCTTTGGAGATAGGAGCAGTTTTTCTAGGCAAAGAGGAAGAAATACAGTCTTAATGAAGCAGAGAGATAGTGCCAGTGAAAAATAAGATGTCTCAATTTATAAATTTTCATATATATATATATTTAAAATCTGTCCCAAAAATTGTTTCCCTAAATGCCACTAACCCCATCATTGACAAAACAAAAGCAAAATAGCAAAAGTTCCCCAAACAACAAAGCAATTAGAATATTTCTGAGGTTTGGAGTTTTCATTTTAGTTATATGAAACATTAATACGAATCTGGGAATGGGGAAATAGGGAAATGGGCTGATGTTAATCCACTTTTGCAATCCTTTTTATAGGGTTTCAAACAATTTAACAGCTGTTTAAAGAAACCGATGTTTTGATGGAATAACAAAGGTGAGGTTGTTGTGAAGAGGAGAAATATTAGGATTCATGAGAAATCATACAGGCCTTCATAAAAGATGAGCTACAAAGTTAAGCAATATTATAATAGATGTTTAGGCCCAGCAGGTAGCAGACATTCAGTGAATATTTGTTGGATAAATGGAAGGAAGGAAGGAAGGGAAGGAAGGAAGGAAGGAAGGAAGGAAGGAAGGAAGGAAGGAAGGAAGGAAGGAAGGAAGGAAGGAAGGAAGGAAGGAAGGAAAGGGAAGGGAAGGAGGGAGGGAGGGAGGGAGGGAAGAGGGGAGGAAAAAGGCTCTTGTTTTTAGTTCCTATGAGCTGTTTTAATATGTGAAGTGAAGCACCATGTTGCTTCTGAGAAAAAAAAAAAAAAAAAACCTTCAAGAATAATTTGTCAGTAAGAGAATCCTGAAACACGAGCCCCCTATAATCCTCCAGAATTCTATTTAATCATGCCCCAAACACCTCAGCATCTGACCCACTAGTAAAATTGGGCCCCAGGATAGAGGCTAAGCAAGGGCCCAAGGTAAGGTGCATTTGAAACAGAAGGATTTGGACTGAGATCTGTATGCATCTTTCTTCCTCACTGGAGGAGACCGTGGTCCTGCAGGAAGGGAAGAGTGCACTGGAAGAACATTGACTTGGCAATTCACTGAGTTTGAAACCAAAATCTGTTCGTGATGTACTTCTGCATTCTTGGCCCCCAATTTCCAAAGGACATGTGACAGCAACTTTCTTGCTCTCTCCCCTTACCTATTACTCAGTGTTTCCCAAGGAGTGAGCCACTTACCTGTCTGGTGAGCAGTCACTTCAGAGAATTCTCTCCTGCTCCCACACATCCACCTGCTTTCAGATGGTGTGCGCCGGTCTGCTGTTAGGCATGAGGTAGGCAGGAAGGACTGTGGTCGTCTACTCCTGACAGCGATAAAGTAGGGCAGATCAGTGTCTCTGTCTCCTTGGTAGGGTCCATTTTGACTGCACATCTAAGCCGTGTTCTCCAATCTCATTTTCATGATCTCCACTGTAATTTACGGCTAAGTCCTTGAGGTAAATCATTCATTTCTTTGAAAAAAGGTATGTTCAACTGTAAAAAGATTCTTGTGGGGGAAGAATAAGACAATGTTTATAAAAGCCTAATTCAGTGCCTAACACATCATATGTCCTTCTTAAGTGGCAGCTAAACCTTCTTTGTAGTTCCAACCATGACTCTTGTGTAGCCAGTATTCAATAAATATGTGTTAATTCACTACTGTCAAGTATGGTACCCAAGATTAAATCAGGTGGAAAAGCAAGATTTTTAAAAGTGTCCTTCTAATCTTAATTACTTTTTTATATAACTTACTCCCCACTAACCCCGTAAACCTGAAGCAATATAGGAGAAGCAAAGTGTTAATTTAGGCAGTTTTTGGTGATGATGATTAATGCAGAAAGATATTACTCACTAATTACAGACAGAACCCCCTCATTTGAACTCAATAACAGTTTTAATTAAAATTCTTAGTCTCCCAAATCATGGCTCCCTTAACCTGGTTTAATTATTTCGTGGGTCTTGCCTATGACCTTGCATTAATTTGCATGGTGCTAAACATGTTTCTCTATTTGTCTGGCTTTGTGCTGTTATGAGGGAATTTCACATTTTAGCTAAAATCAACATTAACCAAAGACGCCAGCTGATTAATTGGGCTTGGAGATGTGTCATACATGCACTTAAAATGCAAATAAATGATGGACTTTAATGGTGAATATTTAATAATAATGTGGAAGATTTCAGCTTGTTTATAATTTGTATTAAATGTGAATTTGTTAACTCTGTACCACTTAAAAAGTGCACTATCTGAAGGCAGTCTTCTTTTAAGTATTTTGCAACCTATGCTATTTCATGATGGTGTACAAATCAAATATAGGGTGTATATCAAAATTTAAAATGAGCATATCTCATTTTAAAATTTAAAATGAGTTGCAGTCTTACAAGCAACTCTACTTTAGGAATTTACCCTGCAGGTACATAAATATATGTACAGGAAAGTTTCACACAGAATTATTTGTAATAAAGAAAACTTGAAAATTACAAGAATGTCTACCGATAGAATGCATCTCAACAACAAGGCAAACGTGTAAGTACATTCTCATGAAATCATGTCCACAGTACACCATGCAGCAATGCACATGGGTTGCAGGGCTGAGGATAGAGATGATGGCTCCTCTAAGGATGTCATCTATTTACCCAGGATGCAGAGCTGAAGGAAAGTGAGATGATAGCACAGACGGGGAGTTGTTACACCTTGCCTTAGTGCAACTTACCCCTTGCTCTAGGTTCCCTTCAAGGAAGGCCAGAGCCAGACATTCTCTACCCAGGCAGGGTCCTGAAGCTGAATAATCAAGAAGCTGAATTCTTGCTTTGCCACTGACTTTGTATACCCTTGTTTCTGTACCATTCCTGTTTGATACTGAGGTTTGGAGTCTGATACTTTACATCTTCTATTTAGGATGATGTTCACAACATCAGGCCCTACTGGTCTTGATCTGAGGTCAGCACCAGCAAGACCATTTCCCATCAAAGGAACGGAAATAGAATTGACACCCAGATGTCCTTATCCAATATTTCTGCACCTAGAGCTTTGGGGTACCATAAATTCCATCTCTCCTAAAATTATTTTAAAAATAAAAATAAGAAGGAAAGACATAGCAGGTGATAAAACACTACTGATATATGAACTCAGTCTTATGTTCACTTCAGAAAGAGTAGAGCATACATGAAGGCACTAGCGAAGTTAGATTTCAGGTGGTGAGTTCATACTAAGTTATGTTTTCTTACTTTAGTTCTTCTGTATATTCTAAGTATTTCAAAAATTATGTATGTATACCTTCCTATTAATGGAATCCTGAATAAAGTTAACACACTTGATCAAAATCAATCGTCCTAGGTTTTCATACAATAGACTGAAAAATATTAAAATCATGGCTTCCTGTGAAAAAAGTAAAAATAAAACAAAGCAATTAATATGTCATTCACCTAATTAATGTAATAGCTACCCAATTGTTCTAAAGATAGCCCAGCTGAAATTGTATTTTGTATTGTGTATTATCTGAATATCATCCATCTCTCTCTTTTAGTCTCACTTGCTCGAGCATATACCTACACATACCTGTGCTTATACCTGTGTGCCCCACAGAAGGAAAAAGAGAAAAGAAAATATGCATATACATATCATATGCGGTAAATTTGTGTTAAAACAAAGACCAAGTAGTAATTTAAAATTAGCTTTTTTTAAACTCTGAAACTGCATCTATACATTCAGAATTTTTCTTCCTTTCTTTTTTTTTCCCAAGATTTTATTTATTTATTCTACAGATAGAGAGTGCGGGCGGGGGCCGGGGAGTGGGGAGAGGTAGGGAGGAGCAGAGCAAGAGAGACAAGCAGACAACGTGCTGAGTTCAGAGCCTGACATAGGGCTTGATGTCATGACCCTAAGATCATGACCTGAGTCAAAATCAAGAGCTGGATGCTTAACTGCCTGAGCCACACAGGTGCCCCCAGAATTTTTCTTATTTTTAAGATGCAATCATGTCAGGGTAAAGATTTATAATTTAATTCCCTATGACCTATCAGAACAGATATTATTAAGGAAACATTCTTGAAAACAAGGCAATGAATGCTTTTAAATAACATCTGCCCTCTAAACAAGAACAGCATATTTTAGGATAAAGTAAATGAGAAATGGTTTAAAATATCATAAAGATGACACAACTGTGCCCAATTTTATGGCACACCTGCCCCAGTCACTCATTGCCCATACTTTATAATTATTCTGAAATCTGGATTTATATGTGAGATACATTAAAAGAAAAAAAGATGTCCATAAATACTACTTTAAAATTTGTAGTTAAACAATTTAGGAATAATAAATTATAAGTTAGCAAAGGTATAAGATTTAAAGAGAAATTTAGCTTTGATTTTAAATTATATACAGACAGAAAATAAGTGACACTTTTAAATAAAAATTCAAATTCCTTAGAATATGAACATTTATTTCTTGGGGTCGTCTTAAAAAAGAAAACAACTCTTAAAAAAGAGTATGGTATTTCTTTACCATACTCTTCCATGCTCTGCTTTAGTTTAGTCTTTTCCAAGCATTTCATAGATCGTATCACAGATGCCTTGTTGAAAAATGTAATATCTTCATAGAGAATTCAAGTGGTTCCTTATAATAATCACTTTTTTTTGAAGTCTCTTTACACTGTCTTTTAATAATCTCCCTTAGACTTCCAGGTCAATATTTTTCAGAACTCTCAATGAGAAGAATGAGAAATACTGAGCTCTGGGAAAATTTTATTTATGGAATATTTTCCCATTTTCTGCTTTTTTAGCACCTTATTAATTCTCTGTGATTCTTTTCACCAAAATTACTAACCTCAACTTTTTTTATAGATTCCTTTCTTTTCCTTTGATATAATTCATTTATTCTTAGAACTTTGAAATTATTTAAAGCAATCATCCATAACTCTCTTCTAAAGTTTTGAGGTTTTGATTTTCCCTTAATCAAGTCTATCCTATCCTTTTAAGTGTGAAGATCATTTTCCTGTGGTCAATAATGGATGCAAAATAGAGTTTGATTGGTTCTGCCTTTTCTGTGTGAAATCTCACAGTGCCAACTCATCCAAAAGTTTGAAGAATTCATAATCATGTGTTAAAAATATCTGGGTCTGAAACAAATAATACATTATATGTTAATAAAAAAATATATCCAGGTCTGACTCCCAGTCTTGTGATTTAATTAATCTGGCATTGGATTCAGGAATCCCTGTTATCAATAAGGTACAGTGTATTTACAAACTGTGACTTGGAACCAATAGGAAACAGAAAAAGTCAGATCTTATAGGATACTATTGAAAACCTTTATAGAACAGGTGTGGTATCAAGGTAGCTCCAAGGATAATTCACTGAGTCAGAGCCAACAGAGTGTAACTGTAATCCTTTCCATGTTGTAAAGAAATCACATTATCCAGCAAGCCCAGGATTCTTCATCCATAAAATTCTAAAATTGATCTAAATCAATGTTGTAGACACTATAGTTTGCCTGACTCAATATTATTACCAATTTTCTTCTCCTTTGCTTGTCTTTACTGGAGACTGTTTAATATTTGCCTTCCTGGCTTCCTCTTCATTCAGTAGTGGTCCATCACACTGTGTTTTCCAATGGGACCTAAGTGAAACTGCTGAAATTTTGGGGGGAAACTTTATCTTTTCCGAGAAAAGGGAGGAAATTCTGTTGCCTTCTCTTTCTTCTCTTCTTTCCTGCCTTGAATGAAGACTGCATATCTGGACTGAAGTAGCCATTTTGTGATAGCTTCTGATTCAAAGTACATGAGGCAAATAGTCTTTAGCTTAGGATGCAGGAGTGGGAAGATTACATGTACCTGAGCCACTGATGTTATCTCTGAGCTACGAGTCAGTGGCCAACTACTTCCAGACTCCTTGGGAAAAACAAGTAAATAAGCAAATAAATATATAAATAAATAAATACTTTCAGGATTGAGCTTTTGTCAGCTGAATATTCTGTTGTTTGTAACCAGTCATGTTCCTCAGTCATTTCACAAGTTGGACTGCTCGTAAGAATCACAGGTTCAAAATAAGGTTTTCTAGGTCTCTCCTTCAGAAATTTCTCTACAGTAGATTTAGGATCAGAGCCAGTATCTGTGGTTATTATTAGTAGTAGTAGTATTGTTGAGATCTAATTGACATATAACATTATATTAGTGTTGGCTGTCATCAAGAACATGTGACTGCTGGTTGACCCATGAGATGGACCCAGCAATCATAGGCTCCCAGTCCTCTCCCCTCCCTCTGGGATGTGCACCCCACTGCCTTACCCACTCCCAGAAGTTGCTCCAAGGACATAGCCTTAAGATAGTGTGGTTGAGACCATCTGGATGGTCTATGTGATTGAATCTGGTGAAGGCCTCTATATAAACTTTGAGTTTTGGCAGGCAGGTACAGAAGTCTACTCATCTTGTGGCCATGTAAGACAAGCTTTAAATGTAAGTTCCTGTGCTTATTAAAACTGCCACCTACCAATCTAGAGTGGCCTGACTCTTTCTTCAGTCCCTTCTTGTCCTGCAAATACTGGGGTCAGTTTTGGATTACATGGGGCAGCTCCCAAGGAGTTTGTGAACTAACCGTTGGTGTCAGGTGTCCACTGGCCCTCTCTTATCCAGGTTTTCACTTTCTGTGGTTTCACTTACTCATGGCCAACCACGGCCCGGAAGCAAAAAATCCTCTTCTGCTATATTATTTGAAGGTCAGTAGTAGGGTCAGTAGCAGGCTAATACTATTGGCACAATGCCAAGGTCATTCACCTCACTTCATTTCATCAAGTTTTAGGTATTTTATCTCACATTATCACAAGACAAAGGGTGAGCACAGTACAATGAGTAAATCAGAGAAAGAGAGACTACATTCATGTAACTTTTTTTACAGTATAATGTTATATTATTAATTATTAATCTCTTATTATGCCTAATTTATAAGTTAAATTTTATCATAGATATATATATAGGAAAAACACATGTTATATATAGGGTTTGATACAATCTGAACTCTATGCCAGTCATAGGCAACCGCTGGGGATATTGGAACATATCCCCCACAGATAAGGGGAGACTGCTATACAACATAATGATTTGATACTGGTGTATATTGAAAAATGATCACCATAATAAGTCTGATTAACATCCATCACCGCATATAGTTATACATTTTTTCTTATGAGAACTTCTAAAATCTATTCTCTTAGCAGCTTTAAATAAGCAATACAGTATTATTTACCATAGTCATCATGCTATATATTATATACCATGACTAATTTTTTTTTATTAACGTATAATGTATTATTTGCTTCAGGGGTAAAGGTCTGTGAATCATTAGTCTTACATAATTCACAGCACTCACCATAGCACATACCCTCCCCAATATCCATAACCCAGCCACTCTATCCTCCCCACCCCCCCCGCCCCGAGCCCCAGCAAACTTCAGTTTGTTTACTGAGATTAAGAGTCTCTTATGATTGGTCTCCCTCCCTGGTCCCATCTTGTTTCATTTTTTCTCTCCTTACGCTCCACAACCCCCTGCCCTATCTCTCAAATTCTTCATATCAGCGAAATCATATGATAATTGTCTTTCTCTGATTGACTTATTTTGCTTAGCATAATTTGCTCTAGTTCCATCCACATCATTGCAAATGACAAGATTTTGGGTTTTTTATGGCTGCATAGTATTCCATTGTATATGTACACCACATCTTCTTTATCCATTCATCTGTTGATGGACAGCTAGGTTCTTTCCATAGTTTGGCTATTGTAGACATTGCTGCTGTAAAAATTCAGGTGCACATGCCCCTTCGGATCACTACATTTGTATCTTTAGGGTAAATACCCAGTAGTACGATTGCTGGGTTGTAGGGTAGCTCTATTTTCAGCTTTTTGAGGAACCTCCATACTGTTTTCCAAAGTGGCTGTACCAGCTTGCATTCTCACCAATAGTGAAGGAGGGTTCCCCTTTCTCCGCATCCTCGCCAACATCTGTTGTTTCCTGACTTGCTAATTTTAGCCATTCTGACTGGTGTGAGGTTGTATCTCACTGTGATTTTGATTTCTGTTTCTCTGATGCTGAGTGATGTGGAGCACTTTTTCATGTGTCTGTTGGCCATTTGGATGTCCTCTTTGCAGAAATGTCTGTTCATATCTTCTGCCCATTTCTTGATTGGATTCTTTGTTCTTTGGGTGTTGAGTTTGAGAAGTTCTTTATAGATTTAGGTATATCTATCTATCTATCTATCTATCTATCTATCTATCTATCCTATCTATCTATCCTAGATAGGATATATATATATCCTATATAGATATAGGATACTAGCCCTTTATCTGATATGTCATTGGCGAATATCTTCTCCCATTCTGTCCATTGTCTTTTGGTTTTGTTGACTGTTTCCTTTGCTGTGCAAAAGCTTTTCATCTTGATGAAGTCCCAATAGTTCATTTTTGCCTTTGTTTCCCTTGCCTTTGGCGATCTTTCTAGGAAGAAGTTGCTGTGGCTGAGGTCAAAGAAGTTGCTCCCTGTGTTCTCCTCCAGGATTTTGATGGAGTCCTGTCTCACACTGAGGTCTTTGATGCATTTTGAGTCTTTTTTTGTGTGCGGTGTAAGGAAATGATCCAATTTCATTCTTCTGCATGTGGTTGTCCAGTTTTCCCAACACCATTTGTTGAAGAGGCTGTCTTTTTTCCATTGGATATTCTTTCCTGCCTTGTCAAAGATTAGTTGACCATAGAGTTGGGGGTCCATTTCTGGGCTCTCTATTCTGTTCCATTGATCTATGTGTCTGTTTTTGTGCCAGTACCACACTGTTTTGATGATTATAGCTTTGTAATAGAGCTTAAAGTCAGGAATTGTGATGCTGCCGACTTTGGTTTTCTAAAGAGTTTTGTAAAGCCTACAGCATCTGGTATTCCCAGGCGGTCTCCCATCCAAGTACTAACCAGGCCTGACCCTGCTTAGCTTCTGAGATCAGATGATTTCGGATGCGTTCAGGGTGTTATGACCGTAGATGGAATGCATCCATTTCTTCCAGATTGTCAAATTTGCTGGTGTATAGTTGCTCATAATGTTTTTATAATTGTTTGTTTTTCTTTGGTGTTGGCTATGATCTCTCCTCTTTCATTCATGATTTTATTAATTTGGGTCCTTTCTCTTCTTTTTGATAAGTCTGACTGGGGGTTTATCAATCTTATTAATTCTTTCAAAGAACCAGCTCTTAGTATCTATTGATTTGTTCTACTGTTCTTTTGGTTTATGTTTCATTGAATTCTGCTCTCATCTTTATTATTTCTCTTCTCCTGCTGGATGTAGGATTTCTTTTCTGTTCTTTCTCCAGCTTCTATAGGTGTAGGGTTAGTTTGTGTACTTAAGACCTTTCTTGTTTCTTGAGAAAGGCTTATATTGCTATATACTTTCCTCTCAGAACCAACTTTGTTGTATTCCAAAGATTTTCATTTGTTTCCAGGAATTTTTAAAATTATTCTTTAATTTCCTAGTTGACCCATTCATTCTTTAGTAGGATGCTCTTTAGCCTCCATGTATTTGAGTTCTTTCCAACTTTCCCCTTGTGGTGGAGTTCTAGTTTCAAAGCCTTGTGGTCTGAAAATATTTTTTGGTACTGGTTGAGACCTGGTTTGTGACTCAGGATATGATCTGTATTGGAGAATGTTCCATGTGCACTAGAGAAGAATGTGTATTCTGTTGCTTTGGGATGGAATGTTCTAAATATATCTGTGATGTCCATCTGGTCCAGTGTGTTATTTAAAGACTATTTCCTTGTTGATCTTTTGCTTAGATGATCTGTCCATTTCAGTGAGGGGGGTCTTAATGTCCCCTACTATTATTGTATTATTGTTGATATGTTTCTTTGACTTTGTTATTAATTGGCTGCTCCCATGTTAGGGGCATAGATATTTAAAATTGTTAGATCTTCTTTTTGACAGACTCTTTAAGTATGATACAGTACTTTCCTCATCTTTTATTGTAGTCTTCTTCTTAAAATCTAATTTATCTGATATAAGGATTGCCACCTCAGCTTTCTTTTGATGTCCATTAGCATGGTAAATTGTTTTCCACCCTCTCACTTTAAATCTGGAGGTGTCTTTGGGTCTAAAATGAGTTTCTTGCAGACAGCATATTGTTGAGTCTTGTTTTTTTTATCTGTTCTGATACCCTGTGTCTTTTTATTAGGCATTTAGCCCGTTTACATTCAGGGTAATTATTTAAAGGTATGAATTTAGTGCCATTGTATTGCCTGTAAAGTGACTGTTATTGTATATTGTCTCTGTTCCTTTCTAGTCTGTTACTTTTAGGCTCTCTCTTTGCTTAGAGGACCCCTTTTAATATTTCTTGTTGGGCTGGTTTGGTGTTTGCAAATTCTTTTAGTTTTTGTTTGTCCTGGAAGCTTTTTATCTCTCCATCTATTTTCTTTTTTTCTTTTTTTTTTTTTTTAAAGATATTATTTATTTGACAGAGAGAAACACAGCGAGAGAGGGAACACAAGCAGAGGGAGTGGTAGCGGGAGAAGCAGGCTTCCTGCGGAGCAAGGAGCCCGATGTGGGGCTCGATCCCAGGACTCTGGGATCATGACCTGAGCCGAAGGCAGACGCTTAACGACTGAGCCACCCAGGTGCCCCTCTCCATCTATTTTCAATGACAGCCTAGCTGGATATAGTGTTCTTGGCTGCATATTTTTTTTCATTTAGTTCTCTGAATATATCATGGCAGTCCGTTCTGGCCTGCAAGGTCTCTGTGGATAGGTTGCTGCCAATCTATCTACCATTGTATGTTACAGACCTCTTGTCCCAAGCGCTTTCAGGATTTTCTCTTTGTCACTGAGAGTTGTAAGTTTTACTATTAGATGACAGGGTGTTGACTTATTTTTATTGATTTTGAGGGGGGTTCTCTGTGCCTCCTGGATTTTTAATGCTTGCTTCCTTTGCCAAATTAGGGAAATGCTCTGCTATAATTTGCTCAAATATATTTGTACCCCCCTCTCTCTTCCTTCTTCTTATGGGATCCCAATTATTCTAATATTATTTCATCTTACAGTATCACTTATCTCGAATTCTCCCCTTGTGGTCCAGTAGTTGTTTGTCTCTCTTCTGCACAGCTCCTTTATTCTCCTTCATTGGGTCTTCTATATCACTAATTTTCTGTTCTGCCTCATTTATTGTAACAGTAAGAGCCTTCATTTTTTATTGCACCTCATTAATAGCTTTTTTTATTTCAACTTGATTAGATTTTAGTTCTTTATTTCTCCAGAGAGGGATTTTATTTCTCCAGAAAGGGATTCTCTAGTATCTTCCATGCTTTTTTTGAGCCCAACTAACACCTTGATAATTGTTATTCTGAACTCTAGTTCTGACATATTACTAATATGTATATTGATTAGGTCCCTAGCCATCGATACTGCCTCTTATTCTTTTGTTTGAGGTGTTTTTCCATCTTGTCGTTTTATTCAGATAAGAATAGATGAATGAGAGAACAAAATACTAAAAGTGTAGCAATGACCCCAGAAAAATATACACTAACCAAATCAAGAGACCTGAAACTTGGGGGAGAAGAAAGGAGGGGAAAAATTATATATATATATAAATATCATATATAAGTATTCATATCATAAATATCAATATATAAGTATCATATATATACATATATATATATATATGATAGACTGGTGAACTGGTGAATAGAACAGAGCTACACACTTGATTTTCAGTGTATTTTGGTCTGTTAGAAGAAACTGCCTCCCAAAATTTTAAAGAAAGAAAAACTTATATATATACAAAAATAAGGGTAAATAAAATGAAGGGCTAGAATATGACTGTAAAGATGAAAATTAAAAAAGATTTTAGGGGTGCCTGGGTGGCTCAGTGGGTTAAAGCCTCCCCTTCGGCTCAGGTCATGATCTCAGGGTCCTGGGATCGAGCCCCACATCAGGCTCTCTGCTCGGCAGGGAGTCTGCTTCCCCACTCTCTCTACCTGCTCCTCTACCTACTTGTGATTTCTCTGTCAAATAAATAAATAAAATCTTAAAAAAAAAAAGGTTTTAAAAATGGAATTGATAAGATAGGAAGTTGGTTGGAAAAAAAAAAGAGGAAAGAATGTGATCAGACTGGAGACTAGAACAAAGCCATGTACTAGATTTAGGGTATATTTTGATCTATTAAAAGAAACTGTATCCCAAAATTTTAAAGAAAGAAAAACCTATATGTATACAAAAAATAAGGCTAAATACAATGAAGGGATAGAATATAACAATGAAAATTAAAAAGATCTTCAAAAAAGTATTGATAAGATAAAATAGTTAAAAAGCATTAAAATAGGAAAGAGGAAAGATTAAAAAAATAGAATAAGAAAAAATAAAATAAAAATATTTAACGTTGAAAGATGAAAGAATCAAGGGGAAAAAGCCATGAATTCTATGTGCTATATTCCCGTAGCTCTGACGTTTTGCAGTTCTCATTTATTGGTGAACTTGATCTTTGCTAGATGTTCTTGTTGATCTTCTGGGGGGGGGGGGGCTGTTGCAGTGGTTCTCAAATGTCTTTCAGTGCCCTTGCCAGGGTCCAGGTTAAGTAATCTGCTTGGTTTTGCTCTCGGTAGCTTTTGCTTCCTGAATGCTTTCCGTAAAGTTTTGGAGGACAGGAATGAAAATGGTGGCCTCCCAAACTCCACTCTGTAGGAGCCAAGAGCTCAGGGCCCCACTCCTCAGCGTACCCTCAGAGAAAGCAGTCAATCACTCCTGTCTCCCTGGTCTCCAGCTGCACTCTGTGCTCACCCTGTGACTGAGCATTTCTGCTCTGGCGCATGGCCCCATTTGGAGTCTCTAAACCCAGCTGATCCCCAGAGCATGCTCTTATGCCATTTCTTCTGGGGAAGGAATGTGTGTCTCCCCTGGTCTGCCAGTTGTGGGGTCCCTGCTTGAAGAGTAGTGGCCCAACTGTGCCTTGGATCACAGTTTAAGGTAACCCCAAGCTGAGAGCCCACTCCTTGGCTCTGTCTCTGCAGCCTGCTTCCCCGCTGCAGTACCTGGGTGCTCTGCCACACTCAGACCCCCTTGGTCTTTTTGTGATCCTGCAGGTCCTGAGACCACACTGACTTTGGGATGGCTCCACCACCTGCTTAGCCTCTGGAGTGATGTCCCTCATTGGAGCAGACTTCCAAAAGTTCCGATTTTGTGCTGTGTACTTCTACTACTTGCTGGGAGCCAGCCCCTCCCCCTGTGGTCTATCTTCCCATATGTCGCCTCAGATTCACTTATCTGCACAACCTACCATCCATAAAATGGTCACTTTTCTGTTCCTAGAATTGCTACTCTTCTTTTCAAACTCCTGTTGAGTTTGTGGGTGTTAGGAATGGTTTGATAACTATCTAACTGATCTCCTGGGACCCGATGATATTCTGTTCTCCTACTCCTCTGCCATCTTGCTTCTCCTCCTCAACTTATTTCTGTTTTAAGTGGAAGTTTTAACCCTTCTTTGACCCTTTCATCCATTTTGCCCAACCCCCACCTCTGACAACCAGCAATGTGTCCTTTGTGTCTACCTCATCTGTGTTTTTAACAAGCATTCTAGGTTATCCTTAGGTCAATGTTTCTCAAAGTTACATTTTTTAATGTACCAACTTACATTGGTACATTGTAACGTACCAACGTAACAACATGTAAAGTTGATACCAACTTACAATTTGGTAAACAAAACATTGTCTATTACCTAAAAATTTGGCTTTGTTCTTCACTTGATGTTTGTCAATGCAGCCCTAAGGTAAACTTGTAAAAATACAGACTGAAAATTTTTCACAGGTGCTTCTCATTACCTTCACTGCTTTGATGCCTGGGTTCCTGCCACTTTGACTCACTCTCTCCCACCTCCATTCATCACCTTTCCCATTTCTTCCCCTGCGGTCTTTCCTCTTGCCTGCTGGAATTCTTGCTTTCCTTGGAATATTCACCTCTCATATGTCACTTTCTCACTTTACAACTCCCCTTCAATCCTTCTGTTCCTC
Source organism: Procyon lotor (assembly GCA_028646535.1). Lineage (NCBI taxonomy): Eukaryota > Metazoa > Chordata > Mammalia > Carnivora > Procyonidae > Procyon > Procyon lotor. The sequence goes on from CM053616.1 coordinate 23,856,386, forward strand.
TTTATTCTATGATTGACTCTCCCTAAGAAGCCATTTGCAATCCCCTATTATGAAGAATTCCCTATAAAAATAAATTATATTGTGCTGTGTTTGGGAGATAAACTTGATGGGGTAAACAGCTGTACACAGCAGCTCTGTGCAAACAAGTTTAAAGCAAAATCCAACCAGCTGCTCAGCATGAACCCTCTGAGAGCTGAGATCAGCTGTTGTACTACCCAACAGTTGCCCTACAGAAAGCCAGGCTTGCTGGGAGAGAAATGAAAGAACAGTATCGCCGGGTGATCGAAGCAGGGGTAGCAAGTGAAATGTTCATTATCCAAAAAGGGATGCTACAGTGATAATTTTTCCTTACTCACATTGGCATATTTCATCAGGAGTAACCCAAATAATTTTAGGAAATAATTATTTTTAAAGAAGGACATTAATATCAGCATTGCTGGGCCACTTTGATACATACCTATCCTGACTTTTAGAATAAAATACCAAAGGTTAGTTGTAGAAATTAAAATCACCTCCCCCTTGGGAGGTCATAGGCATATTACTTTTTGATAAAATATTCTCAAATTCAAGTTGGTGTTTCCTGAGGTTTCATTTTCTTCCCTTAAGTGTTACTTTTTCTTTCACAAAAAAAAGAAGAAAAAGAAAAGAAAAAAGATGACAATCTATGTTCGGCAGATAAAATAAATATCAAGGATAGGTTTAGACATTAATGGTTTTCTAGACCACCCACTTCTCAGTCCTCAAACCCTCCCCACTTAAGTGACCTTTAGGGAAAGAGAACCCCTGCCTCTAAAGGCAGCCCATCTGATACTATATCTTTGATAAGTTTCCTTATGTGGAGCTAAAATCAGCCTCTTTTTATCTTCTACCCATCAGGCTTCCTGTGGTCAAACAGAATAAATGAACTTTTGTCAGCTCTTTGAAGCAAACTGATCTTCATACTATAATACACCCAGTTTTGCTTATTCCAACCTGAGCTTTGCTAATTCTTTTAATCAAATATCCTAAGTCATGAATTTAGTTCCTTCTAACATCCATCATTTCAACAAGTTCTATCTTATCTCTCTTAAATTTAGGGCTCAGAATTATGTGACATATGTAAATTGAGGTTTGATTAGCAGAGAATAAAATGAGATTATTATTATCCTATAATACCGTATGGATGTTACTCTCAACCTTTGCTGATTTATGATTTTGGAAATGCTTTATTATATTGTTGATTCATAGTTAGCATTTTAACAATTCTTAATAAGTACTTTTCATATTACATATTACTCCACCACATCTCAAACTATTCCTAGATTTGTATAGTTGGATATTGGCTCCAACATTAAATGTTAGGCATTAGCATTAGGCATTAGATCATTAGGCATTAACATTAGACCTGTTAAATTTTACTTCATTATATTCAACTCATATATTATAGTTTCAATGCATCCTGATTCTGTCATCCAACATAGTTTCTACTCTTCCAGCTTTAAGCCATCAAAAAATTGCAGAATCATTGTTTTCTATCAATTTTTCCATTAAATTGTCTTCTCTTTATTAAACCAGGTTATCATCAGAAAGATGCATGTCAAAAATCACTTTATCTTCCCTTGCCCCACCTCACACACCCCACACAAAGACTCTTCAAGTTGCTTTATGAATTTATGAATATAATTAAACCACATCTTTCTGCCTTTCATTGGTAAAGGGATAGTTATATGTACAACACATGTTTTTGGTAAGACCACTATGATAGCTTTGTTTGTTATGTTGTACAAGATCTCCACATAAAGTTTGTACTTTTCAAGTGGTTCTCTGAGTTAAGGAGGAGGAAAAGCTAAGGAAAGGAAAATATTTTTCTTTAATTACAAGATGGGAGTTATATGCACCATGGTATTTCCCTCTTTGCCTCATAGCTAGAAGGCTCAGAATTAAAGTCTGTAGTAATTACTAATAATTTTTATTTGTAAAAATATTTTGATAGTGTTTTTCTTTTGTATTTCCCTTTATTATTTGCTTTTCCCTTTTATGATGTTAGTAGTTTCTTAGATTTTAAACCATATAAATATACCAAAAAAATGAATTAGTTAGCATATTGGTACAGTTATTAAATGAAAGAGGATTAAGGAGGGACCTCACCTCTCTGTTTCTATAATCATTCTGGTAGATTAATTTTTAATCCATTAGTATTCTTTAGATATCCCTAGTCAACTGATGACTTATCCATGTATATTTAGCACAATGTAATCCACTTCATCTAACTGATTCTTACAGAAATGTAAATCTCAGCTCATTGTACGTTAACTATTCCATTGTTTCTTTTTTAATCAATATCTGATCTTTTTTTTTTTCCTTGATCCCTCACTGGATTCTACATACCAGAAGCTTGTCTGCATTATTTACCTTTATATTCTCTAAACAGCCTCTGGCAGGTAGTTGGTACTCAATAATTATATGCTGAATGAATTAATAAATCTGAATTTTGACTTCACCAAAAAAACTTCAAGTGAACCTTATACAAAATACATGTATGCATTGTCTGCTTTTTCTATCTAGCAAAAAAAGAAGCAAGAATTTCCAGTGATCCAGTTATGATGATGAATGTATAGAGTCAAATAAAGCAGCTCAGTTAAAAATGATGTTGGTGCTTTCAGCATCAAGTATGTAGTCTGGTTAATATATTTAAATAACATTTTACAGCTTTTAAAATTCTTTCCCATATATCAACTCATTTGAATTTAACATTAACATGGTAAAATAGCCAGAGAGATATTATGCTCTTGATTTTTCAGATGAAAAACAAACAAAAACAAACCAATGCTTAAAGCAGTTTAAATTGTTTGTCAAGAGTGTTCCATTGTCTACATCTACCTTTTGTATATCTGTACAGTAATGCCAGGAAAACTCAGAAATCTGCATCTTAAATATGGTTGTGGTGTTAAACTAGTTATGTGACTAGGTAAACCGAGACTTCACTGAGATTCAATTGTATTATTTATAAAATTGGAACTAAAAGGCCATCCTACCCATATTTTGTAAGATTGTGAGCTTTTTTGTCATATAAAAAAATTAACAGGAAATCTCTTAGAAAAAAAACTGTAGAATCTTAATTTCAGAGGTAGAAGAAACCTTACAGATTAATATTGAAGAACCTTATTTTTCATTAGAGGGAACTGAGGCCTAGAATTGTTAAGTGATTTGCAAAGGGATACTTACTTACTCTGGAGAGGAAATAAGACCAAATCCTGGACCTTCAAGTCTTGGGAATAGGCTTTTCCTACCCTATCACCTTGCTTTTTATTCAAACACATGTCTAACATCACATTAACACAACAGTCACATTCCTTTTACTTCAAGAATAGATATTACTGGGGCGCCTGGGTGGCTCAGTCGTTAAGTGTCTGCCTTCGGCCCAGGTCAGATCCCAGGGTCTGGGATCGAGCCCCGCATCGGGCTCTCTGCGCGGCAGGGAGCCTGCTTCTCCCGCTACCATTCCCTCTGCTTGTGTTCCCTCTCTCACTGTGTTTCTCGCTGTCAAATAAATAAAATCTAAAAAAAAAAAAAAAAAAAGAATAGATATTACTTATTGTTTTGTGTATTTTATTATATTTTGAGATAATAAAATAAATAACGTATGATAACTGTGGATTCCAGATTGATTGTCACACTATTTGTAATCCTAATTCATATTTGCTATATAGAATAAGCTCAATATTCCCAAATTAATAACTTCTGATCATTTCTGTATACTAGTAAGATTGTACTAGTACTTACTAGGAGGGGAAAGGAACACAAGAAGTCAATTTGAAATGTCACATATTGAGGGATCTATAGTGTCTAGTTGAGTTAAAACTAAAACCTAGATAAGCTATTGGCTAGTTCAACAAGTTAGTTTAACTTCTACCAAATTCCTACACAAAAAGCTATTTATTGTCTCAACATTCAGCCCAACAGCCCGACTCCAAAAACATAAATTCCAAATATTCATTTCCCATCATTTTTCTCTTTTCCTGACCATTTGGGCTTAATTGCTTTTATGGGTTTGCTAAACCACAATGTAGCAATCATTCAATCTACTTGTTAGGGAATTTTTGTTTATTATTCTCAAGATCAATGATAATTTCTATAACAGACATGTGCCAGCAGAGGGGGGGAGCATGTGGTGGCTTCAGGGCATTATTACTCTACTATTTTTACTATCCTTTTCTTGCCTTTTGACAACAGTTCTAGTATATGGTCCTCAGAATGTAGCAAAGGAAGGACATTTAGAGGCTGCTGATTCAATGAAGTGGTGGTCCCCCAAAACACAGCATTTGAGTCAACTGTATGTTTTCTACAAAACTGGAAATGTCTCCCCCACAGTGAACCGTAACCATTTATTCAGTTGTCAGTACAAATGTGTAATGTAGGTGATTATCCACCGGATTGAGAGCACAGAGATGTGGGCATCAGTGAAGTCAGTCTTAACTGTAAGAGGTTTCATATGTGAGAATGTCATCAGAACACTTGGGATGAAAGTAGCTAAGATGAGCAGAGAAAAAAAGGACTGGGGACAGAATAGAACTCTGTTCTCTACTTCTGAGTTGTTTCCTTGGCATCGTTTTCAATGATTTTTCTAATTACAGGGACAGGATAGATGTGTCATTTTAGGCATTTAGAAAGATAAGGTCCAATGTATTTTGAATATGTCAGTGTGTTTAAAGAAGTCCATGTGAAAAATTCATATCTAATGACTTGTGGGGCCCCAAAGCCTCTAGGAATGAACATCTCTAACTGCTCAGACATGGTATCGATGATCTTGAAAGATAAGAAAAATTCACTGGAAGCCGAGTTGTCCTTGAAAGGGGGGCCTGGTGAACCAGACTTAGCAGTAAGTTTTGGGTATGGGAAGGGCTGTGGTTCCAAATGGAACTTACAGATATACCCGAACCCTCTCTGATATAGACACCAGTCACCCAAATATTGTGGAAAGAAAAAACTGAGTGGTAAAACTGACAAAGTGATTCATTAAAGGTGAAGCTTATAAGAGAGCAACATATGAGAAAGGCAAAGTGTTTTCTTCTCACAGGGAAAGAGGTGAGTGCCAGATAGCCAAAGATATGTGGTGGTGGCACTTTAGGTGGTATGGTATTAGATGGTATTGGAGAGAACTGATGGCCCAGAAGATGTGGGTGCTAAGAAAAGGTCAGCCTCACTATGTTAGCAGCCCAAGAGGAGCAGGTAAAATGGGAAGACATCTTTTGACCAGGAGGCAAAAAATGAATTATTATCTTTTTTTTTTAAGATTTTATATATTTATTTGACAGAGAGATAGAGTACCGCAGGGGGAGCAGCAGGCAGAGAGAGAGAGAAGCAGGCTCACCAAGCAGGGAGCCCAATGCGGGACTTGGTCCCAGGACCCCGGGATCATGACCTGAGCTGAAGACAGATGCTTAACCGACTGAGCCACCTAGGTGCCTGATGAATGATTATCTTAAAGTTGGTAGACAAGGATGATGGTATCAGAGATGCCAGGTATTTGAGGTTATGTGGGAGGATCAGACCCAGTCTCACCATGTGGTCACTCCTATTAAAAGATCAGTGTTTTATACACTGCTACAGTTACCTCAAAGCCATGACAGCTCAGGGAAGGACATTAGCTCTTTGAGCAGGGAGTGACCCTGAGGGTCTGCCCTGCCTTCCCTATCTGCTAGTTTGAGGGTATTAAGAAAGAAGAAAATATTGAGCTCTAGCATTTGCTGGTGAGGCACATTGATCCAGTTTTTGAGGGGTCAGTTATTAAGGTAGATTTATCTATGATCCATAGGCACACTCTTTTCCAGATACGCAAATTTACTTTCCCAGAGTAAGGTTGGCAGTACTGTTTGCTTGATGTAGGTTATTTCATGAATCTTTCCTTGCATCTTATTTCAGGAAAAAAACAAACAAACAAAAATTAGCCGATTATGATGCACTTTTAAATTTCAAGAAAACATAGTCATATAGTGTTGTCATCTGTTTCCTTACTAATGTGTCAAAACACTTTCTAAGAATGACCATCTTCAAGTTGAGGCCCAGGTGGTTTCCAGAAAATGAATGCATTGAAGGACTTCGACATTGAGTCATGTATAATGTTGGGAAAAGCTGGCAGTTTATTCCTTTGGGAGAGGTGCCTGGAGGGAAACACATGCATTTGCTTCCCTTCTCTCTTGTGTAGAATACTCAGAAACCAGAAATTAATATAGCTCAGGGATACCTTCATACTGCCTTTGTCAAATGGATAAAGACAGGTACTTTCTGTATGACTAGGCTTTAAGTAGTGGACATTGAGGCAGGGGTACCCATGAGAAGAGTGCTGCTTAGTAATGTTTACATTTCAGCTGGTGGGAACCAATAGCTCAGGGCCAACATGGGGACTGTTGGAATAAAAGTAGGACCTAGGAGCCATTTGTTCTCTGCTCCGTAAATGTTATTGTAAGGGTGACTGGTGGGAATATGCTCAAATTGACAAACAGAAATTAAGTCTAAATATTAAGGCATCTTAGACAAATGAGGTACTGTTTTTGCTTCTCACAATTGTGCGTGTACCCACTTCCCTCCTATCTAAGACATGTATTGACATAATGTACCTAATGCCATGTTATATGGATGCTGTCACATTTATCTTGTAAATATATACTAATTGCACAAATAACTGCTTAGGAGCCAGAGTCCTGTCCAACACACACACACACACATACACACACACACACACACACACCCCTGAAGTCTTTATTCAACAGATAATTGTGAATTCCTATTATATGCTAAACACTGTAACTAAGCCCTGGGTATACAAAAAAAGATGAATATCAGCCCTCAGAGAACTTGAAGTTTATGAAGGCATTAGACAAGTAAATAAACAGAAGATGGATATGTACTTTAATGAGGAAACTATGGGATGCAAGGAGAGCACATAGCAGTGGCACTGAACTTGGTTCTAGATATTCAAAGGAAGATTGAGTTAGATGATACAAAATTGAGGTAGGAGTAGAAGTTAATCAAGTGAATATTTGGGGAAGAAATATTTCAGAAAGAGGCAACATCATGTGTAGGTGGGACTGCAATAAAGGAGAACCTAGTCTATGATGAGATCTTAGTGGTGGGAATGTAGATATATGGGGTGGTTAAAGGAGGAGGGAAAGATGGCATTGAAGAGAAGAGTTAGCAGACTGGTAATCTAGGCTATAAAAGTCCTCATAGGAGAAGTTAAGGAAACTAAACTTTATCTTAGAGGTATGGTGCCATCTGATGCTACCACTTTTTTACAATTCATAAAACCTTGAACAAATTATTTAAGCATCTTTTCTCTATTTCCTCAACTCTGAAATTGATCAAAGGATTTAAATGGCATGTCTTCACATGACTGTGTCAGGATTTGCTCTCAGGGCCTCTGACATGAAATGCACCAAAGCTCTGTGTATCATAATACAGCTCTTTGAACTTACGAGTAAATTGAATTATATATGCTTTTTTCCCCCTCTGTATCCCTAATATATAAAATGTGGGTCCACCTGTATTTTTACTTTTGTCCAAAGAATGATGATTAGAATATTTAGTTTAGAGAGGAAAGGCTTAGGGGAATTATAACTTTTTCAAATATGTGAAATCCTGTCATTTTAAGATATAATGAGATTTTACTGCCCCAGAGGGCATAAGTAGGATATATAGATCAAATTTATAAGTAAGTAGATTTTAGCTCGACTGAAGTTTTGAATAATTTGTGATATTCTCAAGTGCAATAGGCTACTTCAAAGATAATGAACTTCCCATCATGGGAAGTATTCAAATAGGGGCTAGATGAACATCTGGCAAATATGTAATAGGGAGATGGGAATTTAGAGTACATGAACCTTATGCTAGGCAGACTGTAGAGTTATTTCCTGACTATTTCTCAGAAAATTTGCTTTTACTCAAAATACCAGCTGAGTGGTCAAAAGGCCACATAACTTCCTCCATTGCCTATGCCTGCCACCCAAAGATATATCTAAATCACAGGTGATTAAATAAAAGTACCCAAAGGTACGAATCATATTCTACCTTCAGAAAATAAACCAACAGACTTTTTTCACATGATGGTCTATGCTTGAACAGAAAGTTCCTCTGACGTTAGAACCAGATAGTGAAATGGCACACCAAATGGAGCAAAAGCCAGGGAACGTTATAGGTAGTCAGAGAAACCATACATAAATAGAAAAAGTATGGACCTCATAGGTAAGCAGGGAATGGCGTAGCCATACAACAAAACTCCAAGAGCCCCACAAGAGACTGAGGAGAAGCTTTAGTTCCTGATATCATGGATTTTATCATATCTAATACATTTCTGAGATTTTGCTCATATAGGAGAAAGCTTAATTTAGAAGCTTATGAAGAGTAAATTGGATACTCTGAAGAGGAAGAATTCATTAAACATATACTGTTTGGTCCTATTGCATCTTCCATTCTTCCCCTTAAGTCTGAAAAAGTAGAGAAGGAGTAGGAGGGAAAGAAAGAGAGAAAGGAAAAGACGCATGAGCATGATCCTTTGAGCTGGGAAGGGATAGAGGCTACTCTACTTGCAGGAACTATTTGGACCACAGGAAGGTCCTTCCCAGGTGGATGGTGGAATCTCCAAGAACATCTGTCCCTCTTGGGTTGGCGTAACTACTGTTGTCATCCTCTCCTTTGGGTCTAGTTTTACCATGGGACATTAACAAACAGTAGTCCTTTCATCTCAGAGTTCATGAGACCTCTCTTCCTGCCATGTTAGTATTTTGATCTCTAATGTTGACCTCTGGCTTATTTATTTCTACAGATAGTTCCCACTAATGTACAAAGAAAATATTATAATAAAATAATAACAACAAAAGTTATTTAAGCAAAATATTTCCATGGTCTGGGGTGGGGAAAAAGTGGTTGGCAAAGATCAAAGTAAACGGTATTTTTCCTGCTCAAATACTCCTGTACTTGATTTCTCTAATTTCATTGTGTGTGTGACCTAGCTGTATTTCACTTCTCATTTTTGTATGTCTATGAGCTTAACTCCTATGTACTTTAAAAAACATTTAAAAACTGGATTGGTTTGGGACACCTGAGTGGCTTAGTCAGTTTAGTGTCTGCCTTCGGCTCAGGTCATGATCCCAGGATCATGGGTGCTCGGATGGAGCCCCGAGTCTGGCTACCTGCTCAGCAGGGTATCTGCTTCTCCCTCTCCCTCTGCTGCCTCTTCCTTCTCTCTCTTTCTCTCTCTCTCTCTCTCATTTTCTCTCTCTCTCTCAAATAAGTAAATAAGATCTTTAAAAAAAAGGGTTGGTTTATGAGAGTTTTTTCCTTACAACAGAAATTTCCGTAATTGAACAATCTCAACATTCGTAAATTTAAACCTTGGAAAATTTTGTTATTGGAGAAGTAATTTGATGTTTAAGAATGCCTAAGCAACAATAATAATAATAAATTTTTAAAAACTGTCATCTCATTGACAAACACAATTGGTGGCTACCTTCATATATAGAGCTCTATAATGTTGGACTCTAGGCAATCAAAGAAGATTAAAGGCATAGAAGTTCAAACCCATTATTTAGAGATGAAGAAGCTTAAATGTCAAAATATGTCCATATACACACTATATAAAACGTTGAAGTAGTGAAAACATTGCAATACAGTACAAGATGTCATTAGCCCATATTACATCAGCCCACATTACACTTTAAATAAGTCACCATGAGTGGATGTTGTTTTAGTGATTTGAGTTACTAGAGAAGACTGGATTATTTGGTTTAGAGCATGTTCTAGAGGCAGTGACTGTCGGAAAGAACTGGATCCACTTCTAGAACTGAAGCAGGAGAGTGAGGTTCTTGTCTCACAGAGTCAAAGAATGAATCTCCTGGATAAAGGAGGATGAGCAAAGCAATAGAGTCTCATTAAGCAAAGATACAGAAAAAGCTCTCAGGAGTGATGGGTTCCCCACCAGGTTGCCAACGAGGGCTTTTCATCTCTGGCCTTTAATTAGGACTTTACCAGGAAACTTGCTGGTGGTTAGGTTAGTGGCCTGGAATTAGACATGACACTTATACATTGTAGTTTTTGTTTCCGTGACATCTATGATGATCTATAGATATGTATTTCTAGATCTAGTTAATCTTTGTAGTGAACTTTTCCTCTGAGGCCTGATCAGTTTCTGTGGCTCTTTTTATTTTCTGTGTTCACAGTGTTCTTATTAGAAAAACATTTTAACCCAATTGTGATTGGGAGAGGGTGGTCTAAATTTTCTTGATCTTTGTCTTTGTTCTGTCTCAGGGTCTTCATACCTGAAATACCCTCAGAGCCTAATCAGGGGCCTCCTGTCTCTACTGCCTGTTACTTAACCCTTTCCCTTCTCAGATCCATCTGACACCCTGGCCTGACTGCTTTGTCACTGCCCCTGGTGCAGCTATGGTGGATTCCTTCCTTCGATTCTACTCAAGTACAGTGTTTATCACCTGCCCTCATTGGTGGATATTGTAGAACTTGGGACTTTTTGCCCTGAGTTATTTTTAATATTACAGAGTCCATAAAGTACACGAAGTGGGAAACGTGGAGGCATGGGTAGGAAAACGTGCCAGTGCTACCAACATTACACCCATTTTTTTGTGCTCAAATGATATCTTTTTTTTTTTTTAAGATTTTATTTTTATCTCAGGAAGAGAGAGAAAGAGTGAAGAGAAAGCAGGAGCAAGGGGTGGGAAGGAGTGAGAAGCAGGCTCCCCACTAAGCAGGGAGCCCTGGGGCTTGATCCCAGGATCCCAGGAAAATGAAGTCAGACACTTAACCCACTTAAATGACTGAACCACTCAGGTGCCCCAGCCTTACATTCAGAATATAAATTCCATTTATGTTCAATAACTTAAAAGTAGGTGTGGCTTAGAATTGATCTTCAAATATGCTAAGAACTGTCCAGAAGAAATATTTTACCTCTCCCACCAACTGGAGAATGACTGCAGTGCAAAACAAGGTGCTCTAACCTAGTGTGATCTCCATACATACTTTCTGTTGTATCTTCCCCAGTCCTGCTGAATTGTTCAGTACTTCATTTTGCGTTAGGTTCAGAGTTTTCTGACTGGTTGTCAACGTGTCCCAACCTATTTTGTTTTTTGTACTGCTTAAAAATCTCTGAAAAACGAATAAAAGTAAGTTGGAGTAGAGGGAGAGTTAGATAGGACTGTAGGCCTAGGGAAGGAGAAAAGCTTGGGAGAGAGGTATAAACTGAGGTAAAATGACCAAGATATTTCCCAGCATCCTGAAAAATCTCAAGGAAAGTCAATAGAAGAACTGTGGAGAGAAATACAAGTGTGAAATCAGTCAAGAAGAAGGAACATTGGTTTTTACATGCATATTATTCATTTAATAGATCTTAGCATCTTTGATGGGTTGGCTATTAAGAGGGTTTATTGATTGTGCTTCTTTTGTATCCCTGTGTTTGAGTGTTAATCTGATATATTTCCAATGTCTTAGATTTCAGGATTTCATTGGGTTACCAAAAGGCTGCTCAAAATGAGAAAAGCAAGCACAGTATAAAATACAATAGCTTGTATTGCAGGTAAATGCATTTTGCTTTCCTGCAATGTGCTCTAACTTAAACCACAAGGACGAATTTCAGAGCATCATATTTATAACTTATTTGACTATTTTAAAACTCTATTTCAATTTGTTCCTCGAAGGCAATGCAATCCTAGAATTATTTATATTTTCCTTTACATTTCTTCTCCAATTTAGATGACTGCTAATTAGGTCTTTTTCTCTTCAGTGCCCCAGAACCTAGCTGCCTAAATTGTATATGGAAATATACATGAATACATAAAAGCTAAGGGTTTCTGTTAAATATTCATAGATTTTTATATGAGAAATCCAGTTTTGATATTTGGGTATTTCAGTTTTGGAGATTTATTTTTGTAACAGTTAAGTCATTTTTTTATTGTTGTTATAGGTGACTTGAAGTTCAGGCAAGGGAAAGTGCTGTCCAAATGCCAGGTAGAAGGATGGAAAGAGGAGCTTAGTCCTTATTTAGTTGCCTCATGTAAATATATATATACTTATTCTATTGTGGCCACTTTCACTGATCAGGATGAAATGGATCCATTCCAAGGATGATAGATCAGTGACAGGGTGGATCACAAGCAGCATTTTGCCCAAGGAGACCTACAGAATGAGAGGAAATAAAAAGTTCTTCCCAATTTTCCCCTTTAACCAAATTTTTCTTTTTTTTTTGGAGAGACAACCAGTTTAACTCAAACTCCCTGTGATCTATCCTCATATTTTAATACTCCTATTACCTTGATATATAGTATCTGCTCTATCTCACCATGCTACAGTTCACTCCCATTTCCCCCTTGTGGTTTCTATTCAGTAGAGTTAGAAATAGCTGGTCTACAGATTCGATAAAACCACCTTGTGTATTCTTGAAGATCATTGTAGAATCATTCCATTAAACTTACATAAATTGAACATTGTTGAGAGCAATACAGATAGCATGTTTTGTGCCAAAATAAGAGCACTGTTCAAACTACATATATATTTGGAAAGAAAGTAGGAATTAGTACTATGTGAAGAGGATGGATCCATATAGACAATAAATCATTTTGCTTTGCACAGTCCTATTTTTCTTACAAAGAATTTTGTAGTCCTATGTTAGAAATATTAGTAATAAGTTTCTTTACTTGTTACTCGCTATATACCCATTTGTTATAGCAGATTTTTCACTCAAAGGAATTGAATTATCTGAAGAAATCAAGCAATTTATTAAATAGTGAACTCTACATAGGTTGCATAGATTGCAAAATTCTTTTTTTTAAGATTTTATTTATTTATTTGACAGAGAGAGACACAGCAAGAGAAGGAACATGAGCAGAGGGAATGGGAGAGGGAGAAGCAGGCTTCCTGCGGAGCAGGGAGCCTGATGTCGGCCTGGATCTCCGGACCCTGGGATCATGACCTGAGCCAAAGGCAGACAATGACTGAGCCACCCAGGCGCCCCTAGGTTGCAAAATTCTTATGCCCTTTGCCCTTTTATAAGTTCTCTCATGGTATTATCTTATAAAAGATGCTTACATTATACATGAAATTATCTCTAGCTTCTAATATCATGAGAGAAAGCAAAATTACGTTTTAAGAACTTGGCTCTGCAGCCAGAGTGTCTGGATCGAAATCTCAGCTCCATCTATTACTAGCTATGTGATCTTGGGCAACTTACTGACCTATCTGAATTCTAGTTCTATTTATAAAATTGTAAAAAAAAATAGTATTTACTTTTTCGATCAAGTGAATTCATGTTCATAAAGTGCTCAGAACAGAATCTAGCTTTTTTTTTTTTTTTTTAAGATTTTATTTATTTGAGAGCACACACACAGGGGGAAGGTCAGAAGAAGAAGGAGAAGCAGACCCCCTGCTGAACAGGGAACCCAATGCAGGGGTTATCCCAGGACCCTGGAATCACAACCTGAGTTGAAGGTCAATGCTTAATTGATTGAGCCACCCAGGCACCCCTGGAACCTGACTTATTTTAAACAATAAATGTTGACTATAACAATTACTATTATGTTAAGAAAGAAAGAAAAGAAAGAAAGAGAGATAGGAAAGGAAAGGAAAGGAAAGGAAAGGAAAGGAAAGGAAAGGAAAGGAAAGGAAAGGAAAGGAAAGGAAAGGAAAGGAAAGGAAAGGAAAGAGCAGAACAAGGCTAACTTCATTTTGTGCTACACCTGCCATCTTGTATATAACCCCTACACGACCTGCTCCTGAGAAAGGTCACAGAATGTCAGAACATTGCCTAGCTGGTCCTTGAACCAGTTTGAGTTAGCCGATAGGAATGCGGAACCCCTAACTGCCACAGGATGTAAACCCCGCCTTTTGCCCGCCAAACTTGCGACTTGAGTAATAGGCTAGTTCAAACAGTTACCTTACCCGCCAAACTTGCACACCAATTCAGACCAGAGTAATAGGCTAGTTCAAACGGATACTATAGGTGTAAATTGTAATTCAATTGGCTACCTGCGTGTGGACCGACATGACTATGCAACTTTCTGTGTGTGTTATAGTCTCATTGGCCACCTGTGTGTGGACTGACATGACTATACAACTTTCTGTGTGACCACTGGCCCCTATAAAACTGTTACGCCCTTTAACCTAGGGGTCCAAGTCCTGACCCCGCTGTGTCGGATATACTTGGGCCCAAGCTCGAGCTTGCAAATAAACCCTCGTGCGTTTGCATCGGTATCGGCTCCTCGGTGTTCTCTCAGATTTGAAATCGGGGGCATTATAGAGAGAGAGAGAGAGAGAAAGAAAGGAAGGAAGGAAGGAAGGAAGGAAGGAAGGAAGGGAGGAAGGAAGGGGAAAGAAAGAAAGACAGAAAGAGAGAGAGAGAGAGAAGAGAAGAGAAGAGAAGAGAAGAGAAGAGAAGAGAAGAGAAGAGAAGAGAAGAGAAGAGAAGAGAAGAAAATAAAGAGGGCCATTGCTGAATGGCAAGTATAAATATGACCTCTAACAATAAATTGCTCAGGGAGGAACAAACTAATTTTCACTCTAACCTTCTGAGTTCTCTGCTGGGAACTCTGTAACAGAAGACTGATTAACAAGAGAAGAATAAACAAAAGTTTATTAACATGTATACCTCATGTATACATGGGAGATACCCAGAGAAAATGAGTAACTCTCAGAGGTGTTTTAGAATCCAGGCTTAAATACATTCTTCAGCTAAAGGCAAAAGAAAAGAGCATAGAGTAGGCCATGGGGCCTAGGATGACTACTTATGGGGAGGTGATCAGGAATAGTACTGTAAATAAAAATAAGGTTCTGCCGATTTATGTCAGTGCCTTCTCCATAGAGAAGTTTCTAGAGATTTAGTCATCCTTTTCTTTCTGATGCAGAGAAGAAGACACCCTTACAAATGGAAATTCACTTTATACATGTAAATTTCCCCTACAAAAGCATAATTTCCTCTAAGTTTCTAGAGCTTCTCTTATGTCTGATGTTTCTCAAAATAATTAGCTCCAAACAGTCTTTATGCCATAGAGGCATATTTTGGGATGGTGTATATTCTGCTACCCTACAAAATGGAGAACTGAAGAAACGATATAATCCAAAGACCTAGTGTTTAGTTAAAGAGGTCTGGAACTACACTGTGGGGGTCAGAATTAGACACATGTGACTCTATTTCTAAATCTTCAAACTTGGCCCAGGATAAATTTTATTTTTCTTACCCAGTTCTATCTCCAGCTGATTGAGTTTTTGTTTGTTTTTGCCATCTTTGGCTTATTTTGCCCAATTTTCTATCCAAGGACAGTTTAGACCGAATTCTCAGAGTGGTATGTTAGAGTCATGTAGGCTGCAGATTGATATTGACAAGCTGCCTGAATGATTACTGTAAATCCAAAAGAGCAACTAATTTTCAATTTCTCAAACCTCCAAATACTAGGTGTCTGAGCTTCATCCCTCAAAAAAAGAAGAAGAATTAAAGAGGAAAACCTTGATTAGTTAGCAGCCAAATAGAGACCTCCTTGGAGGCCTAAAAAAATATAAAAAAATATAAATTGATTTGATGAAACCGCCATTTTGTTAAACTCACTGAGATTACCTAAAAAGGGCAAACTGTACAAGACTTGAACATGGCATAAGAGCTATGACCACAGGAAGTGAGGGTGAATGTTTTCCATATCTGTTCACAAACTGTGCTAAACTATGTGACCTATATGTGCTCAATCATGGCTTGAGAGACCCTTTCCTAGTGTGAACCTACTGGATATACTAGAAAGAAGATATACTAGAAAGAGGTCTCCAGATTTTCATGGTGGAAATAATCTCAGAGATCACCTATGAAAACCTCTTTATTTTACATAAGAAGGAATTGAGGCCTTTTAAAAGAATCCTATGGCTAATTTGGGAGAATCTAGGTCTCTACAATCCAGCCCACTTTTCAGCAGCCCTTCCTGTTAGGTAAGCAAATTATATGCGCTTTCTTCCTTGTTTGAGTTTTGCAAGTGGGCACTCCTTAACTCTTTGTCAGCTCTATTAAGCTGGGCTAACTTCCTAGGGCTAAACACACAACCATTTTTCATTTCTTGGCAATCTGTTCTATTAAATTTGCATATTCAAATATGCAGCATTTATGTCTGATCTCTAAAAGAAAACTCACTAAATTCCTAGTAGGATTATTCTCTCTCTTTCTCTTTGGCTAGGGACAGAGATTTGAATAACAACTGAGAGAGAAAGCAGAAGTTAGGCAGTGCTTTCATAAATGAAATTAGCAAGTTTCTACAATTTAAAGGTTCTATTTGTAATTCTAAAAACCTTTTCCCTTCCTCCTTGCTTAGCTTCAGGCATGAATAAAAGTGTTGGGGAGGGGGAAAATGTTTGCTTTTCTTCCTCTTAATGGGTAAGAGATAACTAAATGCTGAATTTACAAAATACTTTGCTGGTTCTGGATTTTATGCATGAGCACAAGATGAATATCATGGCTTGGATCTTAACTGAGTAATATCTGCAAAGTCACTTTGCTGTATATATGAAAAATCTACATTGTTTAACTTGACAATCTTCTCAAATGATATCCACAAGTATTTAGCATTAAAAAGCTCAGTTTAGAATTTGAATTGCTAATGTTGAGTTTCCAATTCAAGGTTCTACAATCCAAAACAGGCTTGAAAAGGAAAAACAAAAAAGAACAAGCATAATTGAAGGGAAACAGTAACATTGGCTCCCACTTGGATAAGTTGCTTGCAGGCAACCTAAGGGGTCCTCACTCTGTGTGACTTCCAATTGCCTTACATTCTACTATGCTCCAGGGCGGAACATCCTAAAGAAAATATTGATGTTATTGTTATCCAAGCTGAAAGAGAAAACACACACACACACACCCAAGCACATTGAACTAAGTAAAATCCCAACATGAATTTTAAGAGGGAAGAAACCAGTCAGCTTTTCACACAAATTCACTGTTCTCATCAAATTTGGTCTTCTCTTTTTCTCTTTCTTCCTCCTACACTGCATGTTACGGATGAAACCTCTGGACTTGGGCAGAGTTATGTGCAAAAATATGCAAAGTTTGAAATTTTTTCTTTGTGTCCTACTTTTTCCCCCTTCTAAATTGGTCTTTCTGTAGATTGCCTTCTTAGACATTTACGTGGAGCAGAGGATCTAGATTTAATTGTATTGTTTGTGTTTCTAAGGGTAATCAGGTCACTTTAAGGTGGTTAGTTACCATTACTGAAAATCACTCAAGAAATTCTGTAGTTATTGCAATGGAAACCAGAAGTGTTCATCATTGATTAGTCAGTCTCTGGAATAAATTGTTCCTCAATTCAAAGCCAATTGAAAAATGATGGATAGCAGATTTATACAACAGAGAAAAGTTTGTATAGGAAGCTTACTTTCTATTCCTTTTTCTGTGTTCAAGGGTAATTAAAAAAATTAAATCATGACTCTCGTAGAAATATAGAATAAACATGTGTCAAAGATTTTTTTCTACTAATTAATTAATGATGGTACCAGCCAGTAAGGTTCTAAAACTAGTTAAAGAGAGCATCTGAATTACAACTATATGTTTGGCAATTAGGAATGCTCAAAGAATTTCCTAATAAATGTTAAGACTGCTTAACATGTCCTGTAAGAAAAGTGACAAAGATTCTCTTTGTGACAAAGTAATCAGGTGCCTTGAAGTCCTCTTCTTAATTAGATGTCAACATTGGGCTCCTGGGTCGATCCTCCTACAGCCTCTGTCTCCAAGTTTAGCAAAAAAAATCCTTCTGAGTCAGTTTAGAGAGGATGCCTGACCCTGGATACCTGATTACCCTTAATTCTGGGTCAAATTTGTCATCCCCCACCTCTGTCATCTGATCACCGTGGTCTGCCTTCAATAAGAATCCCTTCAAGTGGTTTTAGCCAGAATCCCCCACTACTCCTGATATTTCCTCTTAGTATTTTCCATCCACTAACTGCCCCCCTCCAACTCTGCTTTCTGGGTTTATGGATCTTCTCTTGTCCGTGTGGTAGTAGGAATTGAGCCCATTTCTATACCGAGTTGTGTATTCCACTATTGAAATAATTCTTGAATAAAATCTGTTTTTACTGCTTTAACTACTGTCCAGCTTGGTTTTCTTTAACAGAAGTGAAAATCAATTGTATCTCTGTTGAACAAAATTAATTGGCATATTTTGGGGCAAAATTCACATGCATTGCTCTTAGTTTTTACAGTTTGCAGAGTTTTAAATGATTAGTCAATGGTGATGAAAGCGGTAGAGCCTGTAGGATCAAATAATCCTGAAAAGTCTGCTAGACTGTGCTTAGCATTCTGTTAAAAGGAGATCCAGTAATCATTACACTCATTTCAAAATCCTCCCAGTTTTTTCTTACATCAGATACTGGATTATCTGCAATAGTGGAAGCTTGGCAGTCATCTTCCCTCTTCGTTACCATTCAGTAGCTGTTTCTTTCAAAGGCTACACTTGTTTCATTCACCCCATTGGTTACTGTTTCTAAATCCATCTGAGAGACTATCAGTAAAACAAGGTTGAGTGAAATGAATTATACACTTTCTATGAAGGCAGAAGCACATTTTGATAATCTTTTAAGGTCTACTTCTTCCAGAATACTCTTAGGATTCTTATATATATTTCTGAAATATTGAAAACCCCAAATCTCAATTATTGAAGGAATATAATTACTATCTGTGGGAGGCAGAATAATGCCTATCAAAGATGTCCATACTCTGACCTGCAGAATCGTGAATATGTTACTTACATGTAAATTGTCAAGGAATTAAGTTTGCTAATCAATTTACCTTTCTATAGGGAAATTACCCAGGTGTGCACAATGTAATCACAAGAGCTCTTTTTTTTTTTTATGATTTTATTTATTTATTTGACAGAGAGAGAGAGAGAGAGATCACAAGCAGGCAGAGAGGCAGGCAGAGAGAAGGGGAAGCAGGCTCCCTGCTGAGCAGAGAGCCTGATGTGGGGCTCGATCCCAGGACCCCGAGATCATGACCTGAGCCGAAGGCAGAGGCTTTAACCCACTGAGCCACCCAGGTGCCCCATCACAAGAGCTCTTAAAAGTGGAAGGGAGATGTGGAAGGAGCAAGTCAGAGTAAGTTGTAACTATGGAAGTTTGGTCAGAAAGATGCAATGTTACTGACTTGAAGGTGGAGGAAGAGGGCATGAAACAAGGAATGTGGATGGTTTCTAGAAGCAGGAAAGGCAAGAAAAAGAATTCTCTCCTAGAATTTCCAGAAAGGCATACAGTTTTGCTGACAACTTGATTTTAGCTTAGTGAAATCTGTATAAGACATAAGTATTTATAGACTTATAAGATTTATAAGACTTATAATCTGACAGAACTGTCAGATAATATATTTGTATTGCTTAAGTCACGAACTTGGGGGTAATGTATTCGGAAAGCATCCATAGAAAATATGTAAACAAATCTGTACATCTGGATTTGGCCCACAGGAGGCAGTTTGCTGACTCTTGTATTAGAGTCATTGCCCTATGCAGTATTAATCATTGGGGAATAAGAAATTATCCAGTGTGGTTCCTATATAACTTCAAAGTTAGTATGATGAATGCAAAAAAAAAAAAAAGTTTATGGAATAAATAAGCATTAACTTCTTGGAAATATTTTATAAAATTTTTGTATCTTGTCACCATATTTACAATTTATTTTCTTTGACCTTCATGAACTTATAATTTAGTTCAGATGAGAAGCTATGACTCAAAGAACATTAGAAGGTCAAATGAGTGGTGTGGATAACAAGTGTCATAAATATTCAAGACAGGGGGAAGTCAGTTGAAGTGAATGAATCAAGAGAAGATGGAATGGGAACCATAGCCCTAAACGGGCCATAAAGGAGAGATAGGAAGACAATCTAGAAAGAATCTGACTATATCTGAGTAAATCTCTTGATATAGCACCCTGCAAAAAGTAAATGACAAGATTGTTTGGTTTTGTTGCTGGTATTATCATGAATAAAATGATTATTATGGAAGAGTAGAATCCAGTGGAACAAGAGTAAGTATATTACAGGATTGATGCTACCTCTAGAGAACACAAAAACTTGAATTTGATTCTCACTGATTCCCAATCTGGTGTTTATATGTGGTCATGGCTCAAATTGGGTGCCAAGTTTTTACAATTTATAACATCTTCTTTAGCAATAAGATTCTAAGAAGAAATTGGCATAACTATCTCTGATCTAGCATTCAAAACTCATTATTTGAGGTTTCTTGAATTTATTCTTAGAATGCCATCGAAATATATGACCATAAAAATCACATTCTTTCAGTTCACTTACTCATATTTTATGCTTTGTATTATCACCCATTCAATCTCTTAGGTTTTTAATGATTGAGTTTTTGCTCACCCTGCTTACTTTTTCCAGGAGAAAAAACAGCTTATTGCCTAAGTGAAAAAGCATAGACTAGAGACACAGGGAAATGATGCCATGAGTAACAGATGGACTTTTTTCCTCTGGTTAACTGCTCTTAATTCTTAGTGCTTTTTTAGGGCTTGAAAAAAGTATATCTTTTCTCTAGTGCCAAGTATTCAGAACCGATATATTAGTCACTCTATTCAGAAGTCTGCCTCTGTATCTGAGAGAAGGGCAGTCAGGAGGATGACATTCTTCAATATCTGTTGTGCCTGTAAGTTTCATCTTAGGCACAAAAATAGAAGAGCTCAGTATTTTTCATTCATAGTTCCGCATCTGTCCCAATATATTATTTGTCTCAATATGCATCCTTATAATCCCCCCTCTTGTCTTCCTTCTGCTCTCCACCACCGCCACTATCACTACCACCATAGTAGTCACTCATTACTGCTGTGTGAGGAACCTAGGGATGAATGATGCCACTAGACTTGGTCTTTTCCTTCCTTTAAGAACTATATGCCACACTGAGAGAGAGATCTTATTAAAAAAAGGAAAAAGATCTATTGTGAAAACAAGGTGACTAAACTAAATCAAAAAAGTGTTAAATGCATGAGAAGGCAAATAGTTCACCGAATGTGGTAGGTGATGGGATGATTTTTTTTTTAAGATTTTATTTATTTATTTGATGGAGAGAGAGAGATCACAAGTAGGCAGAGAGAGAGGGGGAAGCAGGCTCCCCGCTGAGCAGAGAGCCCCATGCAGGGCTCGATCCCAGGACCCTGGGATCATGACCTGAGCCAAAGGCAGAGGCTTTAACCCACTGAGCCACCCAGGCGCCCCTGATGGGATGATTTTATGCCATCTTTCCTCTCCATGCCATCCCTTAGCCTAGAACATCTTTTTCTGATCCTCCCTTAAGAAGACTTTTTGTACTTTCATCTCCCTTCCTGTCTATGTTAGGAGAGCTTCCAATGTGCTCATAAAGCATAATGAATAGACCTCCAGCAAAATACTTATTATTCTTTAATGCTTGTTGGTCTTCTCAAGTAAATAATAATCTTCCTGAAGACAGAAACGACAATGTGTGCATCATTCTATCCCCAGCTCGGTTCCTCAGACTAGAAGCTACTCAATAAAGAGTTGTTAAGTAAATGGCTCTGTATAAAGGGGAGCTTTCTTTAAATCGGTGCTTCATAAAGAAAAATGAACAATGAATATTCAGCAAAAAACTTAAACATAGTAAAGAGGAGGTTTTATGCCTTCTAGACAGGAAGAAATGATTAAATATTAGTGAAAATAATATCGAATAATGAATAAGAGCTTTGATTTTGAAGTCATTCTGAATGGGTTTTTATCTCAGCTGATACGTAATGTGTAGTCCTCTTAAAAATTACTCAGATTTGGGGCGCCTGGATGGCTCAGTCGTTAAGCGTCTGCCTTCGGTCCAGGTCAGATCCCAGGGGCCTGGGATCGAGCCCCACATCGGGCTCCCTGCTCTGCGGGAAGCCTGCTTCTCCTGCTACCATTCCCTCTGCTTGTGTTCCCTCTCTCGCTGTGTTTCTCTCTGTCAAATGAATAAAATCTTTAAAAAAAAATTACTCAGATTTCTAGATCTATATTTCATAATCTGTACACCAAGAATAATATCAACCTCATAGATATTTGTAAAGATTAAGTTTTAAAATTCTTTTAAGGTGCTTAGCAAAGTATATAGTGGAAAAAAAATAGCCTCACTAAGTAAAGGAAAACTCGTTCTAAGTCACAGAGTATGCCATTGTCATGAATGTACCCACATTTGGCTGACTGCATATTCCTATCTCTTATATTACCCCTGCAGCTTACTACTTAAAAAAGGGCCTTTTAAGATTACTTTAAGAATTATGAGTGGGGTGCCTGGGTGGCTCAGTTGGTTAAGTGTCCTACTTCTGATTTTGGCTCAGGTCATAGTCTCAGGGTTCATGGGATCAAGCCCTGCTTTGGGCTTTAAGCTCAGTTCAGAGCCTGCTTGAGAATCTCTCCCTCTCCCTGTTCATGCATACATGGGCTCTCTCTCTCCCAACTAAATAAATAAATCTTAAAAAAAAAATTACAACTGATTTTTTTTTAATCATTTCTAAATATCTCGACCACAAAACCAAGAAACTCCATTTGCAGTGTAGATTTCTAGAGTGCACAGATCAGAGCTGGGGTTCCAAGTGGCACCAGGACAACAACATTCCCCTTAACAGTGATTAGGAAACAAAGCATGAATATCTTATATTTAAGTTTTTGCCAGTTTCCAAGAGCAAGCCAAATGATGAGAGACTTGGCCAGTATCAGGCCTAAATCAGAAGGATGAAGAGAAAGAAGCCAAAATGCACTGTGATCATGTTGATTGGTTCTTTTAGTGCTAGGAGGGGCATGGCAATGGGTGCCAGGGCACAGGAGACATTGTTCATTCCCTACATGTGAAAAAATGAGAGATTTAAGCCTCCAAACACCTGTGCTCTCCCAGCTTGAAGTCAAAGCTGGTGCTGGATGAAAATTCAATTGTGCTCTAGGTCTGAGGGAAAGGTGGACTCGGTGAGCCAAGATTTCAATTCCCCACATGCAGTAAACTGGTATGCTTTCCTTCACTTTTGAAAGAGTGTTAAAATATGGAACAACCATTTCCAAATGCATCTGTCCACCCTCAAAATTATTTAAAATATAAAATAACTATCACTAGAAGTCAGGAAGCAGAGAATTTGGAGAGTGAAAGGACTCCTTAATTTGGGTCAAGGGGGGTGGGGGCAGAGAACAAGCACTGATTTTCTGGGAAGCAGTTTACTCTTAGCAAAACCAAAGAGCAACATTCTGTTTTGCCTTGGCACAAGGATCAATAGTTGAACATGGGCCCTCTTCAACGTGCACAGAACAAGGACCTGTTCATGTGTTTTTCCAAGATGAGTACCATAGAAGCCCAGGTTGGGGGAAGACAAATAGGCATTCTGAGCAGCATTTATGGAACAAGACCCCGAGGGACTGAGAAGGTGGAGTAGAGGGAACAAGAACTCCATGAGCACAGGAAAAGTTGAGAGAAAGCAGAGAAAGTAACAAATACAATGTTTATATCCATGACTAGCTAAACGTTGGAGAAAGCTATGGAATACTTAGGAACTCTGACTGGTGTCCCTTGGTATTTCTTTGGCATCTCTGTTCCCTGAGATGCCACCTACTTCTTAAAGTGACAAAAGACTCCATTTGGAAATCACAGCTTTCCTCCCTTTTTTTGTGTTTTGGGATTGACTTTCTGAATGAATCCTTTGACCTTCATTTTCTCTTTCTTTGGTCAGTAGGATACAGTGGAAAAGCTGGATTGTGGAATCTGAGACTGCCACTTATGTGCTGATTTTTCTGAATTCACTTTTTTCATCTGTAAAATTAAAATAAGTATAAAGCTAATACATCAAAATGTGTGTCTTTCGCATGTTTATTTTCTTTATATGTTTTTCCTCATTTATAATTTGGGAATGATAATATGGCCCAGTTTAATCTCTAGAACTGGTTATAATGACTAAATGAGATGGTACAAATAAAAGAAAAGATCTTTAAAACCCATAATATATTATGTTTATTTATCTACTCAACACAATGTAGAATTACGTTGTACCTCCATATCTTCAGTTTTGTTTCTTCCTTAAAAGACTGTCTTTATTATCCATCTCTCTTATCCACATGAGAAATCTCAGCTCCACGTACACCTCTTCTTTGAAGCCTTCCTGAATAGCTCAGAGCTCAGTAGTGTCTTTCAGACCAATACTTACAGGGGACCATGCTTCCAGCGATTGTACCCATCAGTCATCTTCTGTTTAGAATTATTTATAATGCCTTGCCTCCTCTTTTTTTTTTTAGTTTTTATTAGAAAAGCTGTTCTGTCTCTCCTTACACTCACCTGGGTGTGGAGTTAACTGGCTCCTTGCCCCAGGGGCCAAGAGGTCTGGGTAGTGGCCCAGGGAATTCCTGAAACCAGAAAGGTCATTCTCTCTGAGTCCCAAGAGAACTTCAGTCATAGGATATAGTCTTTCTTCTGGTAACATGCAGTCATGCTTCCTAGCTCCTCCTTTGCTTGGACAGACTTCCATAGTGACTTGAGGTGGTGTTTAAACAGATTTAGATTATTTTAAAATACCCACCTCTTTTATGTGTTTTATTTTTTAAACTCTGGCCTTTCTAATGATAGCTTGATATGGGTTACTTTTTTCCTGTTTTGATATTATTTCTTTTTCTAATAACAGACTGCTTGTTCATACTTGCTAGCTACCTATGAAAAGAATGACTTAACAGTCTACCTGGACTGGACAGTGGATGAGAGGAAATGGTCCTTTTGACTTGCACAGTTACGTACAGATGGATAAATCAAACAATTTGCATAATCACTTTCCTAAGATATGCTCAGTTTAGGGAAAAAGACTCTTGTGTTGTCCAGCAATCAGATACCTGACCTTTGACCCTTTCTCAAGCTACAGGGTAAAGGACTTACGACAAATTACTTGGGAGACTTGGCAGCAGTGGTGGGGGTTTGAGTATCTGGCAAGGCTGGCTTACTGACATATATCACCCTGACTATAGCTGACATATATTGTACCCCGTTTGCATTGGATTCATTTCTGTTAAGTAAATAAATTCCCTCTTTTTCAAAAAGACCAAAAAGTTATTCTCCACTGTTTGGAGGGTTAATCACATAGGAGTTGTCCCCCAGATTCATCACTTGGCAGAGGAGCCTGTTGTCCTCTGGGATTGTGTCCATCAGAGGTCCGTTAAGTACCCAAGTCAGTGCCCCCTACTCCTCAGCAACTATACCTGCATTACACGAGGTAGAATGATCACAGGTTCCAGTATACCTGAGGCAGTTTGTTGCACAACTGCTGTCTGGAAGTAATTACTAACAGTGCCTCCTTCCACTATTAGAAGTGTCCTGGTTTAGGAAAGGAACTGTGTGGTCACCCCTATTCTAGGTGCCCATCTGGAGAGCAAAGATTGAAAAGGAAACTCTGTACATGCCCAGACCCACGTCTCTATATGTGAATTTCTTAAGGTGTGTCCATACATAATTAACCTATAGAAAAATCTGAACTTTACTCATTGGTGGGGGGGAGTGATGCAATTCCGTGTCAGCGGCTAAAAGTAAGTACCCCAGTTCAGAACATGTAAGAAAACTTAGGAATGTATACAGTGTATATTCAAATGTTTCTATAAACATAGTGGGAGAGAGAGAGAGCAAGAGAGTGCATGTAAATGGTGCAAGGTGTTAACAATCAGTGGGTTCAGGTAATGAGTATATACATACTCACTATATTGGTCTTTTCATTTTTCTGTTGAATTGGAAGTCTTCAAAATAAGAAGTAAGTGATGGTAGGTGAAGTGGTCTTGGTACTAGAATGGCCCACTTGGTACCAGAGTTTCCTTAATCAGTTGATAAATGAGACACTTTACCTCTGAATCACATACAGGTATATGTGTGTGATAACATTTGTGTGTATTGATAGCAGGGATGTACCTCCTACCTCTTGTTGACCCTTCACAGTTCTGATTGTAGAGTTGTTGATACGCCTTCTGAAATGACAATAAAATTGATTTCTGATGAACATTGTTTTTGGCAAATTCAACAATACATGTGTGACCAGTTCTGTTAACATAGCCATATTTAATTCCTTTTTCTTTATTTTCTCAAATGCTAACTCCCAGCTTCTCTAATTTTTACAATCATTTCTTTTTTTTACCAAACACTACAACATAAAGCTATGACCACAGCTAAACTATAGGCGGTGGAGTTTTTTTCCTCATAATACTGTGTCATAAGCTGTTATCCTTCTAATGGAAAGGAAAAATGAATTTGTTTTATTCAACCCAAAGACTTTAAATTGGTATGGAAGAGAGTTGAATGTGAGGAATTGAGGGACTAGCTTTGAATATAAATTGAAATTTACCAACACTGTAAAAGGAATAATGTTGGCAGTCTTCCAAAATATTTGTTCATAGCAGGTTTGATATTAATGGATATATAAATTTATGTACACTTTACAGTTAGCATTTTATGAAGTGTTCCTTGAAGTAATTATCAGTCCAACACCATACCCTAGCTAATAATATTTAATAACAATAATAATGCTTTGTGCTTGTGCCAAAGACCACAATGAGTTATCAAGCAGTTTATTATTCTACCGCATCCTGGCCGCACGGAAATACCCCAAATACTTGATTCTTTTCTACAAATGGAGAGACTAAGATCGAAAGATGTAATGAAGGACATCCTCAAAAGTCATTAAAACCCAAGGATAAACTACCAATATCTGATGACAGGTGTCTCTTCCTCTCAGCAAGTATAAAATTTAGAGCAAGGTAAATTAGAAGTGGTTACTCATTATGTTAATTTCAGTAATATATTTTACATCCAAGTGTTCTGATAGAGGATATTGTTTTATGTCATATTTAATCCATCTCTGAGGTAAAGCCAGGTTTCCCTAGGTACAGGGCAGCTGTTTATGGTAGCTCTGGATCACTGCAATATACTTCCCATAGCTGGAGAACCTCACTAAATCTCAGATTTTCCAGTTAACTCGACCTCTTCCAATTATATTTAAGGAAGATCAAAGGAGGGATAGAAAGACCTCAATAATAGGTACTGCATCAAAACTAAATGCTCATATTACCTTTCTCTTTCTCTGTTTCTGTCTTTATCTGTGTTAGATGTGTAGTATTTTTGCTTTGGTCCTTATTTTTCCTACCTCTGAAGCCCAGATTTGTCCATGATGATAAATGGCACATATTTGAAGTATATAATTTGATAATCTTTGGCATATGCATACATCTGTGAAATCAAGATAACAAACATATTCATCACCCTCTAAAATCTTCTTGTGACCCGTGGTAATCCCCTTCTCCTGCCCTTCCTTAATCCTCTGCCCCCAGGTGACAACTCATCTACTTTCTATCGCTATAGTTTCCATTTTCTAGAATTTTATATAAACAGAATTATGTAGCATGTACTTTTTTGTTGTTGGGTTACTTTAACTTAACCTCACTATTCTGAAATTCACCAGTGTCTTTAGATATATTCATTTCTGAATCATATTTCAATGTGTAAATATAAACACATTTTGGTTATTCACCTGATAATGAACATTTGGGATATTTAGTTTTTGGCTATAACAAATAAAACTACATGAACATTCACAGACTTATTACAAACAAAGGTATTATGAACCTAAAGTTTTTCTAAAAACATATTTTTTCTCTGCAATAAATACTTAGCAGTAGAGTAGCTAAGTTGTATGGTAGGCATATGTTTAACATTTTAAGAAATTGCAGAAGTTATCCAAAAGGATTATAACATTTTATAAACCCGAGGGTTCTAGTTGATTCAAATCTTGGCAGCACTTGATATGGTCAGTCCTTCAATTAGACCTTCTAATATGTGTAGTAGTATCTAATTTTGATTTCAGTTTACATTTCTCTAATGAATAATGATGTTAAGCATATTTTATGTGTTTATTTGTGTGTCTTCTTTGATAAGTATTAAAATGTACTGCTAAATTTTTCAGTGGATTGTCTGTTTTCTTATTACACATGTATTTTATATGGAGCAAGGTATGGATAAAAGTTCATATTTTTATGTATGGATATCAAGTTGATCAGCAGCATTTTTTTGAAAACACTATCATTTCTCTACTAAATTGCCTTTGCATCTTTCGTGAAAATTAATTGCATATATATATATATTTCTTGACTTTTTGTAAATTGATTTATTTTTTTTTCTGTCTTGCTAATACCTGTCTTAAGTTCTTGACATTAGGTAAGTCCTCTAATTTTGTTCTTCTATTTCATTTCAAAGTAATTTTGATTTTTCTAGGAACCTCGCATTTACATATGAATTTTAAAATCAATTTGTCATTTTAATAAAGCCTGTCAGGATTTTGATTGGGATTTCACTGAGTATATAAATTAGTTTAGAAGAATTAACATCTTACCAATAACACTGGAATTTTTCAAACCATGAAAATAGTATATATCTCCATTTATTTAGGTCTTTGTTAATTTATTTCAACAATATATTCTAGTTATTAGTTTGTAGGTCTTTCACATATGTCAGGTGTTCTCCTAGATTGACATATTTTTATGCTATTATAAATACTTTTTAAAATTCTTAATTTCCAGTTCTTCATTGCTATCATATAGAAGTAAAGTTGTTTTTACTACACTTGATCTTAGACAAAAGGCCGAGAAGCGATAGTAAAGTTGTTTTTGATTATTGTTCTTTTACTCTGTAACAATGACAAAAGAATTTCTACAGAGACAGTTATGTCAATAGCAAATAAAGGCAATTTTATTTCTTCCTTTCAAATCTGGATGTCTTTTATATCAATTTTTTTAGCTTTATTATATTTGCTAGAAACTCGAGGATAATTTTGAATAGAAGTAGTGAGAACAGATATTCTGGTCTTATTCTTGATCTCAAGTGGGAAAGAATTGTCTTCCACTAAGGAAATGAATATTAACTGTTGGGTTTTTTTTAAAGGAGTGCTTTATCAGGATGAGGAAGTTCCATTCTTTCCCTAGTTTGCTGAAAGTTTTTATCATAAATGGGTGTTTGATTTTGTTAGCTGGGGTGTGTGTGCGTCTATTAAGATGATCACATGGATTGTGCCCCTTACCCTACTAACATACTGTATCACATTAATTGATTTTTGGAAGTTAAGCTATCGTGCATTCCAAAATGTATCTGACTAAAGTTTACATGGTGCATAATTCTTTTCATATATTGCGGGATTTTGTTTGCTAATCTTTTGTTAAAGAGTATTTCATGTCTAAATTAACCTGTTCTTTTCTTTTGATGTCTTCGTCTGGCTTACATTTCAGGATTATGGTATCTTCATTAAATGAGCTGGGAAGCATTCTTTTTTCCCCTCTGATTTCTGGAAGTTTGTTAACATCTACCATTGAAGTCGTATGAGCCTGAGCTTTTTATGGTGGGGAAATTTTAATTACAATTAAATAAAAACAATTTTTTTGTTACTGCAGTTCTCTTAACAAAGTTTAATTCTTCTTGAGCCCATTTTGGTAATTTTGTAGTTTGTTTTCTATTTTTGTCATTTTAAAAATGTTCTTCTGTTTCTCCTTTATTACCTTCCTTTGTGTTAAATAAATAATTGTTTAGTAGACTATTAATTCTTCTGTTGTTTTTTAAAAATTTTTTTGAGTTATTTTTGTAATGATTGCTTTAGGGATTACAAATATATACATTGCCTACATTGTTCATAAAGTAGTTCATAATATCCTTTTAAAATATGTTTAATTTTGAATGTTTTGGTAGTGATATTTCTGCT
This sequence comes from Procyon lotor, assembly GCA_028646535.1. Lineage (NCBI taxonomy): Eukaryota > Metazoa > Chordata > Mammalia > Carnivora > Procyonidae > Procyon > Procyon lotor. The sequence goes on from CM053616.1 coordinate 23,886,101, forward strand.
TTCTTTTCCAATTTTGGGAATTTTATCTTCTGTCTTACTTTCTTATTTAATCTAGATTAATGTTTATCAGCTTTGTTGATTTTCTTAAAAAGAATAAATTTTTGGTTTTACTTTTTCTGTTGATTTCATTATTTTTATTTTATTCTTTATAGTTTCCTTACCATTTCCTCCTTCAGTTTGTTTTGCTTTTAATTTGTTCTTCATTATCCAGTTTCTCAAGATGGAAATTTTCTTCTTTTCTGATATAGGGACTTAAAACTATGAATTTCCTCTAAGTACTGCTATAGCTGCATCTTGTAAATTTAGACATGTTGTGTTTTTGTTTTCAATCTAATTTGTCTTGTGATTTGTCTTTGACCAGCTGGTTATGTAAGAGGGGATCGACCAATTTCCATATATTTATAAGTTTCCTAAGGTTCTTTCTGTTACTGATTTCTAATCTGATTCCATTGTAGTTAGAGAATACACTTTGTATGACTTCAGTCCTTTATTGAGATTTTTATTTTATGGCATGAAATATAGTCTTTCCTGGAGACTGCTCCATGTTCATTTAGGAAGCTGTGTATTCTGCTGTTAGGTATACTGTTCTACAGATATCTGTGAAGTCTTGGCTTTATAGTGTTATTTAAGTCTTCTTTATCCTTGTTAATCTTCTGTGTAATTATTCTATTCATAATTGAGAGTGGGTTATTTTAATTTAAAACTTATTTTTGAAATGTCTGATCCCACTTTAAATTCTACAAAATTTTGCTTCATGTATTGAAGCAAAATACATGAAGGCACTGTGGTTAAGTGTACAAATATTCATAACTATTATATCTTACTGATTGATGAATTAATACTTTTTATTATTATGAAATATTTTCTTCTCTAGTAATATTTCTTGTATGAAAGTGTGTATAGTATTAATATGGCTACAGCTGTCATAGTTACTGATTTCATGTTTTACCTTTTTTATACCTCTTCACTTTTTATTTATTTGTGTTTTTGGTATTTTTTTTAAAGATTTTATTCATAAAATAAAATAAAGATAATATAAATATTTATTTATTTATTTATTTATTTATTTATTTATTTATTTATTTATCTGACAGAGAGAGAGGGAGGGAATACAAGAAGGGGAATTGGGAGAGGAAGAAGCAGGCTTCCTGCTGAACAAGTAGCCTGATGCCTGGCTTGATCCCAGCCCCCTGGGACCATGACCCCGAGATGAAGGCAGACGCCTAACAACTGAGCCACCCAGGCACTCCTGTTTGTGGTTTTGAATGTAAGAGGTGTCTCATAGTATATAGTTATGCTTGTTTTTGTTCTATCTGACAATCTCTACCCTTTGTTTGTTGTATTTAGTCCATTTACATTTCATATAATTTGCTGTGTTGCATTTATGCCTGCATCTTGCTTTTAGCCTTTCATTTCTCTTTTCTTTTTCTAGTGTTCCACTGTTTTTCTTTTACCACTATCTTGTGTTAAATAAATATTTTATACTTTACCATTTTACTTTCACTGTTATTACATTATTTCAAGTTATTTTCCTAGTGGTTGCTTTAAGGATTACAATATGCATCTCAACTGATCATAATCTACTTCAGAATACTACAAATGTGATCTCAATAAAATAAATTATCTTTGCTTCATTATAGATCCTTTTCTTCCTCTCTTTGTGTTTTTATTGTCATATATTGCCTCTATATAATTCCAATAATATGGTGTTATATTTGTTATACAAAAATATTTTTTTAAATAAAATAATTTTATTTTGATATATATATATTTTTTTAAGATTTTATTTACTTATTTATTTATTTGAGACAGAGAGTGAGTGAGCATGAGATGGGAGATGGTCAGAGGGAGAAACAGACTCCCCGCAGAGCTGGGAGCCCGATATGGGACTCGATCCCGGGACTCTGGGATCATGACCTGAGCCTAAGGCAGTCGCTTAACCAACTGAGCCATCCAGGCATCCTATTTTGATATATTTTTGATTAAAATATATTTGTATAGATTTTTCTATTTACACATCTATTTATTCTTTCTGTCTCTCTGCATTTCTTCCATGGATAAGAGATACTGTCTAGCATTACTTTCTTTCAGCCTGAAAGGTTTCATCTAGTATTTCTTACAGGGAGACCTGCTGGCAATGAATTTTCTGAGTCTTTGTTTATCCAAAAATGTCTTTATTTCATATTATTTTTTAATAGTTTTACTGAATATAGAATCTTGGTTTAAATTTTATTCAAACACTTTTGTCATTGCACTGTCTCTTGGCCTCCATTATTTCTGGTGTGAATTCATACATTAATTATATTCTTGTATTACTGTATGTGGTTTTTTTTTTTTTTTCCTGGTGCTTTCAAAATTTTCTTTGTCTTTGACTTTTAGTAGTTAAACTATGATGTGTCTGATCCTTTTTGAGTTTGTCTTACTTGGAGTTCACTGAGTTTTTTGGATGTGTAGAAACCTCCTCCATAAGTGATAGCAAAGCTTGTTTTCTCAGCCAGTCCCTTTCTGGTTGGACTGCCATTCATTCTAGTTGAATTAAGAGAACTGAGGAATTGGGGAGTTTTATAAGCATCCCTCATCAAAAATGTCATGAATTTGCACTATTTTTACATCATAGCCTAGAGACTCTATGCAGGCAATAAGTTGGAGAAAGCATTTGGCACATCTTGTTTGTTTTCATTCACTCAGGGGTCTATGTCCTTCAATGCCTGATGTTTAGTATCTTCAAAATCATTGATTCCTATATTATATGCAGTTTTTAGTTGTTTTGTGTAGAAGGATAAATCTGGTGTTTGTTATTCAACCTTGCCTGGACCAGTTTTTCTGTTTTCTGTTTTTATTTGTGTTTTTAAATTAATAATCACTATTTTATAGAGCAGCTTTAGGTTCATAGCAAAATTAAGTGGAAAATACAGAGAATTCCCATATATTTATAGTTCCCTCCTATGTACAACCTCCCTGATTATCAACATCCTGTACCACAGCAGTGCATTTGTATACCGATGATAAATCTACATCAATGTACCATTACCCCCAGAATCTATAGTTTACATCAGGGTTCACTTCTGGTATTGTACTTTCCATTGGTTTTGATAAGTGTATGATAACACGTATCTACCATTGTAGTATCATATGGAGTAGTTTCACTGCCATAAAAGTCTTCTGTGCTCTGCTTATTCATCCCTCCTTTCTACCTAACCCCAGCAATTACTGCTTTGCTGTTTGCATAGTTTTGCCTTTTCTAGAATGTCAGAAAGTTGGAACCATATAGTATGTAGCCTTTTCAGGTTGGCTTCTTTTACTTAGTAATATACATTTAAGTTTCCTCCATGTCTTTTTATGTCTTGATAGCTCATTTCTTTTTAGTGCTAAGTAATATTCCCTTGTTTGGATGTACCAGAATTTATCCATTCCCCTAAATTAAAGACTTCTTGGTTGATTCCCAGTTTTGGCAGTTATTAACAAAGCTGCTAAAACATCAATGTGCAGGGTTTCTTGTGGACATGTTTTTACCTCCTTTGGGTAAATACTAAGAAGTGCAATTGCAATATGGTAAGAGCATATTTAATTTTGTAAGAAAATGCCAAACTATTTTCCAAAGTAATATATCATTTTGCATTTCTGCCACCAGTGAATGAGAGTTCCTGTTGCTCCATATCCTCACCAGCATTTAGTGTTGTCAGTATTTTGGATTTTGGCCATTATAAAGTCATATAATGGTATCTCATTGTTACTTTAATTTGGAGTTTTCTTTTCTTTTCTATTAGAGGGAGGAGGGATAGAGGGAGAAAGAGAGAGAATCTTAAGTAGGTTCCACACCCAGCAGGAGAGCAAGACACTGCTTGATTTCTCAACCCTGAGATCATGACCTGATCTGAAATCAGATATTTAATTGACTGAGCCACCCAGGTGCCCCTAGTTTGCAATTTTCTAATGACATATGATGTTGAACATTTTTTCGTATGTTTAGTTGCCTTCTGTGTTTGATAAGATGTTTCTTTAGGATTTTTGAACATTTTTTAAAATCAGGTTTATTGAGAGAAAGTATGGAATTTTTGTTATTCCCAGGAACTATATATATTACCATCTTCTTCGCTAACATTCATTATCTGTCCCAAAGGAATTATTCTTTTCTGGGATAAAATAATTTACTGGGCTATTTTAGTGCATTCTGGGTCAAAGGTGTAATATGGTGAAATCGAGGCAAATGAATCTGTAATTTTTTTATGCTCTTCAGACTTTAATTTTCCAATTCCGAAGGTATTAATCTATTTATTCATTCAGCAATAAAATATTGAGAACCTAATATATGTGATGTTTTGTGAAAGATGCTTTGGATATCTTTCCCAACCACCCACACCCAAGTCTAGTATGTGTCACTAAGTCCATGCAAAATTAAATCTGGTCATTTAATTGAAAATGAAAAATAACATTGTGATTGGACATGAGTGTGTAAAATTACACTTTTAAAAATAATAGCATAAAACATACATGTTTTACTTGTTTATTGTTTATTTTGCTGCTTCTTAAGACTTTTCCTAATCACTAATGTGTTCAGATAAATATAAACCTGACATTATACAACATTTTTATTTTAAATACAGGTCAGTCAAAATTAATTCTGGAAAGCTTTAATAACAGAATATTTTAAAATCTATTTCATTAGGTGGTTTTCTAAGATATATCGACTATAAATGTCTTCCTTTCTGAAATCACCATTTGAAACTTTTATCTGCAGTTTGATGTTCTCATTCCAAATACCTGCTGGGCATATCTACTTTTCCACATTCATCCTGTAAGCAAGTAGTTTGCCTTATCCTGAAACCCTCTCTGCTTCTTCTTTGCTATTTCTTAATGGCCTTGCATAACTCAGTCACTCAGTATTGAAAACTCAGATTCATTATAGACTTATACTCACTTTCTATGTCCTAATTCATAGTTTCTATGACTATTTCACTTTTTACTTGAATCTCAGTTTTAAGTGATAGAAAATGTAAAAGGGAATGTGGGATTCTGGGGAGGACTCCTATAGTCTCCGTATGCTGGCACATTCCCAGCCAGATGTTCTTGGGAGGAAAATAATCTTAGGGTCTACAGCAGCACTGTCTAATAGAAATATAATGTGAGTTACAAATATAACCTACATGTATAATTTTAAATTTTCTAGTAGCCACATTAAGAAGCAGATTAAAAAATAAACAAGTAAAATTAATTTTAATATATATTTTGTTTAACCCAATTCTACATGTAGCCAGTATATAATTATTAATGAGATACTTTATTTTCTTCATACTAAGTCTTTGAAATATGACAAGTTTTTTATACTTACAGTGTATCACAGTTTTCACTAGTCATATTTCTTTTTTTTTTCTTCCCAGGACAAAGCACTATTTTATTTCATTATTATTACTTAATATGATTTAGATTTTAGAAGCTTAAGATGAGATGAAATATTACAACCAAAGCAAAAAGCGTATATCGAAAATATGGCTATTAATGAATTAACATACTCCTTCTGAGAGCTAATAAACTTAAGTATGAAGCAGTCATATATGTATACATATATTTATATGTATTAAATTTTTGAGCATATTTGACCCACAATGTTACATTATTTTCAGGTATACAACAGTGATTCAGCATTTCTATACTTTACTACAAGTGCCATCTGTCATCATACAGTACTATTACAGTATCATCAACTATATTCCTTATGCTGTACTTTTTATTCCCATGACTTTTTCATTCCATAACTGTGAGATTGTATCTCCCACTTCCTTTCATCCATTTTGCCCATCCTCTCACTTCCCTACCCTCTGGCAACCATCAGTTTGTTCTCTGTATTTATAGGTCTGGTTCTGCTTTTTGTTTGATTATTCATTTGTTGTGTTTTTTGAGATTCCACATGTGAGTGAAATCATATGGATTATTTTTTCTCAGTCTGACCTGTTTCACTTAGCATAATACTGACTAGGTCCATCCATGTTGTCATAATGGCAAGTCTCATTCTTTTTTTGTGGTTATATAATACTCCATTGTGTGTGGGCACGCATGCACACGTGCACACACGCACACCTACACACACAGCCCACACATCTTTATTCATCTATCAGTGGATATTTAGGTTGCTTCCATATCTTAGTTATTGTAAATAAGGCTGCAATAAACATAGGGGTACATATGTCTTTTCAAACTAATGTTTTCATTCTCTTAGAGTAAATTTCCCAGTAGTGAAATTATTGGATTATATGTTATTTCTATTTTTAATTTTTTGGAGGAACCTCTATACTGTTATCTACAGTGGCTGTACTGATTTACATTCCCACTAACAGTGTATGAGGGATTTTTTTTCCACATCCTCATCCAGCGGTTATTATTTCTTATCTTTTTCATACTATTCACTTTGCCAGGTGTAAGGTGATATTTCGTTGTGGTTTTGATTTCCATTTCCATGATCATGAGTCATGTTCAGCATCTTTTCATGTGTCTGTTGGCCATTTGTATGTCTTCTTTGGAAAAATATCTGTTCAGGTCCTCTGCCCATTTTTTAATCAGATTTTTTTAAGTGTTGAGTTATATGGGCTTGTTATATATTTTGGATATTAACCCCTTATCAGAGATATCATTTGCAGATAGCTCCTCCCACTCAGTAGGTTGCCTTTTTATTTTGTTGATGGTTTCCTTTGCTGTGCAAAACCTTTTTATTTTGATGTATCCCCAATAGTTTTTTTGTTTTGTTTTTTGCTTTTGTTTCCCTGCCTTAGGAGATGTAACTAGAAAAATGTTCCTATGGGCAATGTCAGAGAAATTACTACTTATGTCTACTTAACCATACCTGACTAGTGGCTACCATATAGAATAGGTGCATTCTTGGAGAGTGTCATACCATCCTGAAATGTAGTAGTCTAAAGGATGGGGTTTTTGAAAGCAGGGTCTGGAAACTGAACATCAAAAAATGTGAAGATAATGTATCATTCTGGAGTTACAGTTAGATTCAGTGCCAGAGGAGGTGGTATGAGCCAATGTCCATGGAGGAGCAGGTAAGACCTGAAAGAGTTATCAAACCAAAGTATAAAATCTACATTTACTTCCTTTAGAGACACCTCCCTTTTCTTTTTCTTTTTTTTTTTTTTAAGATTTTATTTATTTATTTGACACAGAGAGAAACAGCGAAAAAGTGAACACAAGCAGGGGCAGAGGGAGAGGGAGAAGCAGGCTCCCCACTGAATAGGGAGCCTGATGCAGGGCTCCGTTCCAGTGCTCTGGGATCATGACCTGAACTGAAGGCAGATGCTTAACAAAGGCAGATACCTAACATCTGAGCTACCCAGGCACCCTGACCTCCCTATTCTTTCAGAATATTGCATCATGCTTCTCTGGACTGGAATCCTTTGACTATATATCTTTGCCTGTATGTGTATGTGTGTGTGTGAGAGAGAGAGACAGAGAGAGAGAGAGCAAGTGAACAAGAGTAGGAGAGTGAGCATGTGTATAGGCAAATGTATGTCAGTATTTTAAAAAATATATGAACATAGTTTACCTAAGTTCTCTAATTTGCTTTTGTCCCTTGGCCATACATTTTGGACATCTTTTCATATTACTACATGGAAATTCCATAATATTTTTAATGGGACCATCAAATGATACATCTTTTCTGCCATTTACTTCACATCCTGTCAGTAGGTATTTAAGTTATTTCGAGGTTTCCACACCTAAATGAATTGTGGCCATATATGTTCTTGTGTACATTGTGAATACTTCATGCAGAATAGATCTTTATAACGTAAGCTGCTGAATCAAAGACTTTGGGCACTTAAGTTTTTGTTATACACTGACAAACCACCTCCCAAAATAGTGTAAAAAGTTTATATCCTCCCTTCTCCCCATCCCCCATCTACCCCACCAGGGGAGAATGTGTCCTTCCCTACACTGTAAATATTCCATAGTTTCTCAGCCTCCATTTTTTTTTGTCAATAGTGGGCAAATGGTGTTATGTTACGATTTCATTTTAATTTTAAATTTTTTGTGTTATTTTTTAGAATGAACAAGTCATTTTATATTTTATTGGAAATTAATACTCTTACAAAAATGTTGCACTTTTATATTCGATTGCTTTTTAGTTTACTTCAAAAGTATTTCATGCGTATTAATACTTTGTCATAAATGTTACAAACATTTTATCCTAGATTGTCATTTTCTTTTTTTTTTTTGCTTATGATATATTTTACAGTGAGATGTTTAAAATTTCATACATTCAATTATATCAATCTTTTTTTCCCATGGCCTCAGGATTTTGAAACTTAATTGGGAAGGCCCTTCCCATCCTGAGATTCTCTAATATTTAATAGATTTCCATATTTTCATCTTTATTTTATTGCCAATTTAAAAAAAAATACAGTATAGGAACCTAACCTTATTTTTTCTAATATATATCCAATTTTATGACATTGTTTAAGTGTCTTGGTATTGTCCTTTTAAGGATGTATGATATAATCTTAGGTAATATTTTGGTTCCTCTGTATTATGTATTTCCTAGATGCTACTTTTTTCCATGGTCTCCCTGGCTCACATTTAAACTGTACTTTGCTTATCAAAAATAATAAATATTTTCTCACTGAAAGAATAACTGGGTTGATTAACTGAATATTAATAATAATAATGCCTCACATTTTCATAGCCCTTTGTCATACACAAAGCATTTACACATATATATTTAATTCTCATAACACCCTGCAAGTTAAATGGGGCAGGTATTCTCCACTTTACAAATGAGGAAACCAAGGCTTAGGAAATGAAGTGATTTGTTCAAGGTCACATTGCCACTCTGGGATGAGTAATGATCCAGAAACTATTCCTATGCAGTGCTTTCATCCCCTTTCCCAGTCAAACCTGCTCAGAGATCATTCACATTTAGTTGTTTGTTTTTTCAATAATCATTAATTGAGGACTAGAGCAGAGACTCTTAGTTGCCTATCCAGCATCCATCTTTCCCCTCATTTCTAAAAGAATGTTCATTATGTTCAAGTATTTCCTTTTTTAAGGATATAGCTCAGAGGAAGAGTGGATCCTGATAGGATTATCCATCATGGTAATCCCATTCCTCTTCCAGGGAACTGGTTTGGAACCGGCGTATAATTATTTTTGGTCAATGAGTTGTATGGAGAAGTGTGCTTGGGTGAAGGGGTTGCTGAGTCCTTTTCTTTTCTTTACTCCTAGGAAAGAGACACAGATTTGATAGTTCTTCATCTCTGCCCAGCACAGAGCACTTCTGGGTGCAACACGTGGAGCTGCTGGGGCCCCCTGCTGCTGGGCTAGAGCAGAGGGCACCGTGGGCGAGAGCAGAGCAAGAGAACAGTGAGAGAGCTGCTGGATCCTTCTCCACCTCCAAACTTCTTTTGCTGCCAGATAAACGTCCTAATAGTCCTATCAGTCTGGACCAGGGCTTTCTGTGAATTGCAGGTGAAAGCATCCTAACCTCTACAAAGGCTCAGTGAGCATGCACAACAGACAGACTGGTGATGCAGAGGTCACCAAAACAGGATGTTTCAAAGAGGCTACTTTGCATAATGAGTTGCTGAACATCCTTTTTACAGTTTCTGGTGCTACCACCCTAACTAAGGCCTCTGGGATATGAGGATAAGCCAGGCTTTGTGTATCTTTAATGAGAGTCTGTACATTATTCAGATCAGAAAAATACTATTGTATAATATCTATTTTCTTGAAGAGATGTATACTTAACAAAAATCAAAGCCTTTTTCTTTAAGAATGATGACATTCCATCTGCTAGTAGCCAAAGGAGAGCTTTCCATCCTTGAGAACCACTATGTTATAAAAGATGAAAGAGCTGGCGTTTCGGAGAGGTTCAAGTGGAAATCAAGGCTCTCACTTTCCACCTCTGTGATCCTGGGCCAGCTCCACATTGTCTTTTAACCTTTATTTTCTAGACTTAAAAACAAACAAAGTACCAGCAACATGCAAGCATGGCCGTGGGATTGGATAAGATTTACACGAGGGGTCTGACAGAGCCTGACCTAGAAAATGGATTTCTCTTTATTTCCCCCTTTTCTGAAAATTTTACCTGATAAGCTAGTGGTCTGCTCTGCAGTTGGCCTCAGCTTTCTCTGTTATTGTCAACAGACAGCGCTTTTTTGAGGTCCCTCAGAGAATAGATAAATGCATGAAATTGCAAATATTTCCTGGAGTGGAAACTTGAAACAGACTCCCAGACCCTGGAGGCCACATATTTTTGGAGCATACCCCTTGGTTGCCTATTGCCCCACTAAATTGCGTGGTCCTGCCCCATGGATAGGAAGGTTCTTCGCTCAATGCTGTCTCCCGGGTAAGGCATGCCCGGTGATCTCACTGCTGTTGCGTATCACCTGCCTGATGTCCTCTTGCCCCTCAGAACTGCCTCCTATTATTACCCTCCTGCTACCCTTTCCCCTGATAATTGTTGGCAGATGCCCTCCATCTGCCCTCTCCCCCTGGCTAATTGCCTTCTGTTTTTCCCTCCCCATTGGTCACATGCCTGGTCTGCCCTCCTGTCACCCTTCTTACCTGCTAACCTCTGCTTGATTTGCTGCCTGGATGCAGGCAGCGTGGGCCTTTCTGCCCTTCAGACTGCCTGCTGCCCGCTCATTTCCTGTGCTGCTCACCCCACCTGCTGCGCGCCTGGGGTCACCTTCCTGCTGCCTGCTCCACCTGTCCCAAGGCTGTTTGATTTCGCCCCCTGAAAAGCACAGATGGGATCTCTCCAGCTTCCCTGTGATTGTCTAATGGGGAAGTGGGATGCAAATGACTGTGTAGAATAAATGGAGAGGAAGGAAAAACAAAGCAAAACTAAAAACCACAAACACCCAGATAGTTATTAAGAATTCAGAGTAATTGAGCTAAATAAAGTTATGTCTCTCCCAGAATCCAGGACATATATTCAAGATGGAAAGAAGGGAATCATCCTTGTGCCCTGGTTAAAATAGATTCTCCACCACGTGGGAAGCAGCCATATGCTGCAGGTAAGTGCCCTGAGGGTAAAGGTTCCTCCCTCTTCCTTGTCCAACGCTGATAGTAAAGATCAAGCTTTGGTGCTACATAGGTCTGTGCATGGAAAGTGATTGCATCTCACTGCATGGCATAATTTAAATGAACACCAGGGGCCCTTAAAGCTGCTACTGAATATTTGCAACCTGTGTCTGGCATTTAGCCTTCCATATCTATTTGAGATGCTCTATTGGCGCTGTTAGCAGGAATCTCTTTTTTGGGTGGCATTTCCCTTTGATTTTCTCTAATTGTTTGTTTAAACTGGCAAAAACACTCACAAATTGGGCACAGTTGCAAGTTAATAGAATCTTTTATTGAGAACTTTAGTCCCAAAGACAGTGTTCCATCTAGAGCAGAGAAGTTGCTCTTAAGCCAAAAATTAATTGTGTCATTCAGGATACAGAAATCTTTTATATTTGAGTGGGAAGGTGCCACAGCGATCAGATGTCAGGCCCCCACACTTGGCTAAGAACACAAGGAACCTGTGAAAAGAAGTAGGCATGAATATTGGCTTTGGACATGCCATTTAAGATTTGTTTTTTACTCTTCCTCTAAGCCCAATGGCTAGTCCTTCTGCCTTCTCAAGCAGGAGGTACTGATGACATATATGTGAACATCCCTAGGGGCTACACTATCAATTACTCTCCGTTTGTCTAAAAACTTCTACTCTGAAATAAAATATCTTCGTTACCTTTAACTGAAAATCTTGTTACTTTTCTCCTCAAATTGACAGCCAGACCAACGAGATGATGATCACATTATTTAGTTGTTAAAGCTTTTTTTTGTTTTTTGTTTTTGTTTTTGTATTTTTCCTAAAACCCAGTTATTTCTTTGGTAGTAATGTTAACAATGTGATTGGCCTCAGGCTGCCTCCTCTTGGCCTCAGTTAACTCATTTGTTAATTGCCACCAAGGATGGAGGAAACCAGACATTTTGTTGAGATTCTACTGAGCTTGAAGATACTGGAATATTCTTGTATCTTGAATCTCAGGAGACTTAAAACTTCTAGTCATTTCTGAAACATGCCCGTGGCCCCCATTGATACTGAGTAGTTATCATACCATACCTGCATATGGCAGATTTTCTAGTTTTTATAGTCCTAGACCATGAGAAAACAAGGCTGTAGCAGACACGGCCATTTTCTCTGGAAGGTATATATGTATAAAAAACAATCTTCAAGGACACAAGGAGAGTTATACAATCTGTCAATAAGAATCACAAAAAGTCGGGGCGCCTGGGTGGTTCAGTGGGTTAAGCCTCTGCCTTCGGCTCAGGTCATGATCCCAGCATCCTAGAATCGAGCCCCGCATTTGGCTCTCTGCCCAGCAGGGAGCCTGCTTCCCCCACCCCCTGCCTGTGATCTCTCTCTCTCTCTGTTAAATAAATAAAGTATTAAAAAAAAAAAAAAGAATCACAAAAAGTCTGAGGTGAAGGAAACCTCAGTGATACCTAATCCTATTTCTTTATGGTATAGACATAGTAACCAGGGTCTCAAGAATGAAGGTGACTTGCCTGGGGTTAGTGCTATAATAGGACTAGAGCCTTTGTTCTCTACTTTGGTCTATATTCTTAGTATAGCTTTTACGTAAGGTTCTGAGATCACCCCACCTTTTACTCGACCCTTGGAATTTGGGCTGGTAATTGTAGTAATGATCGCAATAAATCAAAAAGTCTTGCTGATTTGGCAGATATGAAAAGAAAAAAAAAAACATTTTGGAGTTTTACTCCTTGGCTTAATTGAATAAATGTGAGATCAGGTCACAGTCCATATCACGTGAGAAATATGAGTGCTGATGTCTTCAAATTGACACAAGAATCATTTGCCATCTACCTCCCGTCTCAGTAATTGAGCACATTGCCTCCATTGCTCAGCACTATTTTAATTTTCCACCACAGGTATTTTTAATTGTCTTTATCCTTAAACCAAAAGAGAAAGAATAAGGAGTCAATAGCTTGTTCCAGTGAATGAATGTTCACAGAGAGGTGTGTGTCTGAGGAGCGGGGGGAGGGTAGTTACTGAAATGTCATAGTTTTCAATTCAATTTAGATTCAAATACTTTTAAAGATGCTATTAGGGGTTCCTGGTCCCACATACCACCGAAGAACTTGCTATGACCACATATTCCAAGGAACACTGCTGTGAAGAAAATGGTGCTGGCTACAGGCTGATCAAAAGATCATCACAAAGAAATACATAGTGCATCAAGTAAAGCTAAGTTTATTAGACTTACTGCAATAAGGAAAAACACCAACTTTTTAAAGTCTCAAAACAAAACAAAAAAAATAGTGAGAAGAAATTAGAGGGCCTTGACTAGGTGATTCAGAAGGTGGTCTTGCAAGGTGAACTGCCTAGGATTGGGCAGAGATTATGACATAATAGTTCTGGATTAGTGGGCCCCATGGGGTGAGGGTCTTCAAGGCAGCCTGCATGAGAAACTGTTTTAGTTTCCTTTGACAGCTTATTTATATATTTATTTAGGCTCCATGCCCAGTATATGTGGAACTTGAACTCATGATGCTGAGATCAAGACCAGCTGCCAGATGACTACTAACAACTGATGCACTTTTTGCAAATTAAATCTTCACCATTCTTGGGGCACCTGGGTGGCTCAGTGGGTTAAAGCCTCTGCCTTCGGCTCAGGTCATGATCTCAGGGTCCTAGGATCGAGCCCCATATTGGGCTCTCTGCTCAGCAGGGAGCCTGCTTCTCCCTCTCTCTCTGCCTGCCTCTTTGCCTAATTCTAATCAAGAATTAGACACTTAACCGACTGAGCCATCCAGGCGGCACCCCTGAGATTTTATTTTTGAGGAGTAAGTACCCGGCTTCTCATTATTCACAGTTTCGGTATTTGCACATTTGCTTATCAGCTACAAGTTATCTGTAAGTCACCAATCAATACTTCTTGTGCTCTTGTGGTTATTTGTGGCTATGTGCAGAGTGACAACAGCAGCTGAGGATGAGCGAGGCAACATTCTGCCTTCTTTTTTCTGCTCTCATAAACAAATGCCTTTTTTGTGGCCCATTTGGTGCCATGTTTTTCATGTATTTGTGCTTTTTGTTGGTATGATGTGCTTTTGCTCTTTAAAATGGCCCCCGAGCATGATGCTAAAGTGATGCGTGCTGTTCCCAAGTGCAACAAGGCTGTGATGTGCCTAATGGAGAAAATGCATGTGTTAGAGAAACTTTGTTCAGGCATGAGGTACAGTGCTGTTGGCTGTGAGTTCAATGTTAATGAATCAGCTGTATATTTACAATGTGTGTGTGTGGGTGGGTGTATGTGTACACCATTGAATACAATCTTCAAACAGAAGCATCCATAAATAAGGTTATTCATAAAATAAGGTTATATATTGATCAATCTATAAAAATGTAGTTACTAGAGGCTTGCAGAAACCTAATTGTGTATTTCCCCTTAGAAATATTCAGTATTCACTAATTCGGTGTTTTTAGACATTTTAGAACATAATTGCTGTAAATAATGAGAATCAGCTTAATTTTTGCCTTTTTTTATTGATATCATGTCCCAGTATTGTTTAATACAGGGACAGTAAATGATGCTTTCAGTTCTCAGTGACTTTTTAACCATGCCATGAGACGGGAATTCCTTTAGCCCTCTAGTGCGTGTTCAGGGCAAGGGGTGGCCTGGACTGTTGGGTCATTTCCTGTGGTGACCAACCATATTTAAGGTTTCTGGGAAGATGATTTCAATGGAATGGGGCTCAGAATGTATGTCCCACTCTCCTTCTGGTGTGGGGCTTTGTGATTAACAGTACACTGAGCAAAACCATGTGCCCTACCACATGGGCACCTCCTTCAACCAAGTTGTAGGGCACACTGCTGCCCCTTCTGAGGCGACCAAACCAGCTGCCAGATGACTACTAACAACTGATGCACTTTTTGCAAATTAAATCTTCACCATTCTTGGGGCACCTGGGTGGCTCAGTGGGTTAAAGCCTCTGCCTTCGGCTCAGGTCATGATCTCAGGGTCCTGGGATCGAGCCCCGTATTGGGCTCTCTGCTCAGCAGGGAGCCTGCTTCTCCCTCTCTCTCTGCCTGCCTCTTTGCCTACTTGTGATCTCTCTCTCTCTCTGTCAAATAAATAAATAAAAGCTTTAAAAAAAATCTGCACCATTCTTTTGAAATTCTTTTCATGGCAAAAGTTAAATTGTATTTGAAATCCATTCACATTTTCATGAAAAAATTTGACACTACACTTGTCAATGGGAAAAATAACTATTTTATAATATATAAATAAAATCTAAACTCTTGAAAATTTTTCTGTACTTGTAAAAAATACGATTTAACATTTTTATCACTAACTGAACAGTTTCTCATCAGGGGTGACTGCGAGTAATTCGAAGAGATCATTATTAAAAAGCAATTATATGTAACAATTACAAGTATATTACCTAATATAAAAAGTTACATGCACAGAAGCATACTCAAGCTTCTCATTAAAAATATGAAAACATTTTTTTTCTTTTAAAGATTTTATTTATTTGACAGAGAAACACAGCGAGAGAGGGAACACAAGCAGAGGAAATAGTAGCGGGAGAAGCAGGCTTCCTGCAGAGCAGAGAGCCCAATGCGGGGCTCGATCCCAGGCCCCTGGGATCTGAACTGGGCCGAAGGCAGACGCTTAACGACTGAGCCACCCAGGCGCCCCAAAATATGAAAACATTTTATGTGAAAGTTTTATACAGATTCCCTATTAATATCTTCCTGATACTTTGTATTTATGCTTTTGTATCAGTGGGCATGTTATTTCTCCCCTGAAAACCTCCCTGCCCCCACGCAGACTCTTTTGTCAGGTGTGTTGCTTGGTGATGGCTCTTAGCTGAAGCCCTCTTTAAAAACTATTCTTCTCCAAAGGGAGCTCCTTTGGCCAAGGTCATTTCTTCTTCCTGGAGAGAGTTTGCATCCAATAACTAGTTAATGTGGGGGTTCAAAGACCTCACCCTCTTGCCACTGTTTGGGAAAACTCTGAGAAGCACCTCCAGCTCCAGAGCTCTCAATAGTTGGGATCGGCAGAGGCTTCTGCTGGACCACATCACAATTTAACACGTCACAGTTAGCCTTCTGCCCAGTTCTGTTTTCCTAACTCCCTTACAGGCATTGGTCCCCCAAGCATGCCCCAGTAAACCTCCTGCATGCAAATCTCCACCTCAAAGTTTGTTTCCCAATGAAACCAACCTGTGACTCTTACCGTAATTACATACTGCAAAGGAAAATTAGTAGAAATATTTTTTACCAAACTCCATGTAGCCCCAGTTCTCTTAAGCTTACCACAATGTGCTTTTCAGATTTTATCATTTTCTAGGTGCTATTTCATACAAAAATGAAGGAAGCTAGCTCTTAGGAAAGGTAAACCAAAGACATATGATCTGTTCTTATAACACTTAATACTATCCCTATGCTGGTGACTTCTGAATGTATATGAATGTACATCCAGCCCAATTTTCTTCTATGATATCTATTCTAGCTTTGCATATAGAAATGCCTTTTTGACATCTTCCTGTGTATTTCTCCTATGATTGCTGCTTGCCTCTCCCACTCGGCTCCTAATACTCCAATGCCTTTCCCATGTTTTTCTTCCTGTTTGAAGAGCTTTAACCTAATGCCCAGCACATTCACATTTAGTATATGATTCACATTTTATATCCTTGAGGGTTCATTCAGCATATTGGTCTTTATGTGGTCTTTCTCAATCATCATCTCTAGAAGTATTGCATATTATTTTTTCTCTATTTCAGTGCATTTTATTGTTTCCCTCATATACTTCATCACAATTTGAAATGATCTATTTTGTTCATTTTTTTTTAATTTTCTCTCTGCTCTATTACAACGTTAGTTCCACGAGGAAGAAGTTCTTATTCATTTACTGCCATATCACTTGGGCTCAGCACAAGCCTTGGCCCAGAGTTAGCATCTAGTAAATATATTTGGGGTTAATAAATGATTAATGAAGAAAGCAACTCATGCCTATATGTGATACTCTCTAGACACTGACTTAACTTGTAAATTAATCAGGGTAAGACATTTCAAGCCTTGGAAATGATATTTCTCATACAAAGTTACACTAATTTGATACCTTCTTTCAGCAAGAGGCACAGAACTTTTAGAGAAAAATATGTTTCAAAATATAGAATTTAATGGCAATTCTGGAGTCAGCTGAATATGATGTTTTCTCATCTTTAAATCTTGGATGGGATTTGAATTTTAGAGAAGAAATCCACTAGATAGCAGATATCAACCAAGCCAGAAAAATATAACAAAAAACTGTGGTAAAACGGACTGATGAAGTACAACTATAATTTCAAGTCAACTGTGTCTTTTACTGATCAGCAGATTAGCTATTTATGATCATTAATTGGTCAACAAGCCACTGAATAATCACTTTAAGTATAAAGGGTCCCACTTTGTGGGAACACAGACCTAAGTAAGTGAGATAGTCACTCTTAGACCTTCTCAAGGAAATGTAGATAATTCCGCATCTGATTCTAAAATGGTTTCAAGCTAGTATTAAGTTAGGATTAAATTTTACCACATGCCAGACATCATATTCAAGAAGTCCCCACCTGGACCTGAGTTAAATGTTGAGATTCTAGACTATGCACAGATGCTGTAATGGGATGGGACTCTTAAAGATTTTAGGGTAATGTCAATGTATTTTGCATATGGAAGGGCATGGATCATTGGGGGTCAGTAGGGTATGGTACAGACTCTAGGGTGACCACTTGTGATTCTCACCTAATAGGCTTCAAACCCTTGTGTAGTGATCCCTTCCTTTTAGGGTAGGCAGGTCCTGTGACTTTCTTCTAACAATTAGAATATGGTAAAAGAGATAGGATGTTCATGATTCAGTGGTTATGTTTCATAAAATTATAGTGCCCATCTTGCTGTAGTCTCTCTTGTTGGCAAGAAACTGAGGGCACTGTGTAGGGGGTTGAGGGAGCCTCTGGTTGACAGCAAGAAACTAAAGCTCTCAGTCCTATAACAAGAAACTAAATTCATCCAATAGTCATGTGAGTGGGGAAGAATATTCTTCTACATCTGAGCCTTGGATAAAACCACAGACCTAGCTAATACCTGGATTACATCTTTGTGAGATTCTGAAACAAAGAAATGAGGTAAGCTATGTCAAGACTCCCAAAATGATGAGATAATAAATGTTTGTTGTTTTAAGCCCCTTGATTTATTGTTTTGGAGCAATAGGCTAACACAGAATTGCTCTACATTCTCCCTTGATCTTCCTTTATTTTCTTTGACTCCTTGGCCAACTGTGTTTATGTTCAGTATCATGAGTAAGAGCTCTGACTTCTACAGGATACCCTCATCATGAAGGATACAGTCTATAAGATAGACACAGGTTTCAGTCCATCCTCATGAGTTCCAACTAATCTTCATCAGATTCTAGGCTGCTTATAATCTTCCATTATCAACTATCTGCCCTTTGGACTTTGGGCTTCTACATAAAATGTAAGGATAGCCTTATGAAGACTACATAGCAATCCCCTATTGCATAAGGTGTAAGCTAATTTCCTGTACTCAATCGGTCAATATCTACCTATCTGTCTCTTTGTCTGCCTCTCCATCCATCCATCTGTCTGTTCATCTGTCCTTCTTTGGTTAGACCCCAACTACTAGAAGATATGCTAAGCGCTCTGCTGTGTGTTAGAGATCCAAAAACTGAAAACATGCTTCTTTGCCTTGATAATTAGGTCAGTGGAAAAGAAGGGTATAAAAATAGAAAAAAATCTAACACAATATGATAAGCCAAACTGCATAGCTAAAATGGAGAAATAATCACAGTGCCTTGGAGACTCCGAGAATGATGCTGCTAATTCCTTTTGAGACATGGAAATATTGACAGAGGAGAAAACGTTTAATTTTGGGGGGACTTTCTGGGAGAAGAATGGAATGGAGATAGTGTTAAGAAGAGCGTAGTGGAATAGAAAGGCAGTGTTAACATACTGGTAAGAGCATAGAGACAGCATCAAAAAGGAAGTTTTGTGATCAGTGATAATTTCCATGAAGTTCAGTTACAGACTGATGGGCTTGTTAGGAAAGTCATTTAGTGACGGAGTATATCCCAAAGTAGGATCTTTTATCCTATGGCAAGTTGTGATATTTTCCTGTTGATAATAAGAAACTGTTTTTTTAAGAATTAATTTATTTATTTGAGAGAGAGAGACAGAGAAAGCAAGTATGAACAGGGGGAGAAGGGGAGGAGCAGAGGGAGAAGGAGAACAGACTCTCCGCTGAGCAGGGAGCCCAACATGGGGCTCCATCCCAGGACCTCAAAATCATGACCTGAGCCAAAGGCAGACACTTAGCCCACTGAGCCACCCAGGTACTCCCAAAATAAGAAACTATTAAAAGTGCTTCTGAAGGTAACTCTAAAAGCAATTGTAAAAGCAATTGGAGAGAGTGGAAGCCTGGTGGTAGAGAAACAACCCAGTGTGTTACAGTAGTCCCCAGGAGAGAAAGATTATAGCTTCAACTCAGAAAGAAGCATTAAGAGATAGAGAGATTTCTGAGATAAAATCTTAGGATTTAATATCTAGAGTAGTGGCTCTGGGAAAGATGGAGAATTTTGATAGTTATTTATCAACTTTTATATTATGAAATGCCATAGTTTCTATTTAATTTATAAAACTAATAGGCACCTCTTTAACCTTCAGGTCAGAGAGTTTTAGAGAGAGGTCAAGATGTTCTCTCTCTTCCTTGCTCTTCATACCACATTAGCCTATTTGTAGGGTAAGAGGACGGAAGGAAAAGTGTAGGACAGTCTGACGATAAAGCAAAGGTAAGCATGTTGGAATTATTAGAAAGCATGGTGATGAATGATGAAATTTCAGGTACAGATTGAGGAATATCTTTTCCTTTGACATGGAAGGTTAATGCTTTTGACAAATTTAGATGTAAAAAATTTGATATGTTGTTGGGAAATAAAAGCATTTGTATTAATTGGAATTTAAAGTGGTGTAGCCTCTTTGGAAAAATATTTCAAAAAGTTAAATATAGAGTTTCCCTATGACCCAGGAATTCCACTTCTAAGTATATATACTCAAGAGAATAAAAAGATATATCCACATAATACCTTTGCAGAATTTCTGTAGCTATGTTATTTATGGTAGTCAAGAAAGAAAAACAATTTAAATATCCATTAACTGATGAAATGATAAAAAAAGATATGGTGTGTAATTAAATATATTCTTCAACCATAAAAAGGAATGAAGATTCATGGATACACAGTATGGATGAACCTTTATGCTAAATGAAAGAAGCTGGACTCAAAAGACCACATAGTATATGATTCCATTTATATAAAATGCCCAGAATAGGCAAATCCACAGAGGCAGAAAATATATTAACAGTTGCAGGGGTGGGGCAATGGAGAATAGGTAGTGGTTATAATTGGTATAGGCTTTTTTTTGTGGGGGGTAGTGAAATGTTCTAAATTTGGAGAGTGGTGATGATTGCACAACTCTGTAAATACATTAGAAATCACTGAATCATATACCTTAGAAGGATGACTCTTTTGATATGTGGTTTACATTTTAATAAAGCTATTATATATTTTTTAAAAGAGCACATTTGTTGAATCACCCATTTGATAGGCTTCATTTTTTCTAAAAATATATATTGAAGCTGCAATAGTAAAAATTCTAAGAATTTTCAGGGATTCTTGTTAAGATGGCTGCATTAAAGGAAAAAAAAGTATTATGTCCTCCTTTTGGTAAATCTGAAAATTTTACCAAATTTGGTAAAATTGAATTTTATAGGAGTTGCCTTTTCTAGTGTTCAGATTCTTTGGAATCTTGCTACTCCTTGTGATCTATATACGTAGACAAAGTTTAGGAGAGCTAGAGAACCTGATTCGGGTAGACTTCAAGGTAATCCCTTATTTTTTCTTCAATCATGTTTCTTATGTCTATAAGCTAGAATTATCTGGATTTCAAATGCCTCCCTTGTCTTTAGGGTGATCGGCACTTAGCAATCTTATACTAACACACGTTTAGGATTAATTTGATCCAGGAAGCACAGTGTATAAAAAATAGCAAACAAAGGTTCATTAGCCTCTGGGAATAAATTTCACTCTATTTTATATGTGTTAGCCCTATTTCATCCAGAAAACTGGAATTCAGAAGAGTTCTTTGAGTAATGAGTTTCTGGCTCTTCTAACTTTGATGTTGGAAAAAATACAACAACCAACCAACAGACAAGTGAATCAGGAATATTTCAAATGCGAATCCAAGTGTCTTGCCAGCACTTCAGATGTGATCTTAATGTCTAATAGGATCACTTCAGTTCATACTGTTCTTTAGATTCATTGCGAGGATGAATTCCTGTTAGAAAGTCTAGGTTATGTGGAAGGGTAAAAACTCACTGTCCTAAGAGAGAAGGAGAAAAAAAAGTAAACCAACATTTTCTAACCACCAAGTGAGACCTTAAACAGTTTATCTTCTAAAGATACTCTATTCAATATTCTACCCTTGTGCTGTTTTAATATGGCCATTAAAATAAGAGTGCCCCTTGTTTAGTCACCCAGAGAACAACCTTCACATGGCATCCTCTGGGTACAGAGCAGTGTCGTAATGTATCTCTTCCTCCCCATTAATGTCTTTTGCTAAATGTATAAAACATTTTATTTCTCATTAATGTTGTTCATTAAATTAAAAAAAAACTTGAATGCATATATTTTTATTAAAACCAGTGGGATCCTAAGTTCACTTAAAAAGTTTTGCTAAGATATACGCTGCATATTTTTATCAGTATACCCTAATCATAGCGATGCAGAAATAGTTTCACTTGACAATATCAAAACAAATTGTGCAAAGGAGAGAAAAAACTGGAGAGTGAACTCTGAGGAGCCCAGATTCCCTCCTCTATATCTTCCAGTAAGCAGAGGTCTGTTGCAAAAACACCAGCGGAAGGAAATTTTTAAATTGCCCCTTCACCAAGTTGAGTACACCAGGCTGCCTCATCCCATGTATGTCCACACAGAAAGGTACACTGACCCATCATTAATTTGTCAGCTATCACCCCATTTTCAGTATTTGGCCCAGTCATCTGCTACCTGTCCCCTTTTCCCGTTCCAAAAGTGAAGAGATAGGGAGCCTAACAGCCACCTCAATAGGTCAGGATTTCTGCTAGCCCCAGGTCTTGGCATCCTCAGCTTCTCTTGGATTGCAGTTGTTACAGTTATAATGAGGTGTATGATGTTTACATTCCAACTGTAGAGTAAGCCTCAAGAATACAGGGCCAAGTCTGGTTTGTTCAGCATAGCATTTGGCACATTGAGATTCTCAATAATATGTTGCCTGACTGACATGGACTAGAAGAACCAACTGGTTAACTTTGTGTCCACCTGTACGCTGTCCTCAGATTCATGGTTGGTTTGCAGTGCCATCCCTTCAGGATGGTCTCATCTGACCTTGTTGAGGAGTGGGGAGTGCCGGCACATAACGGGATCTGACCTCCAAACCCTAGAGAATGGTGGTGACAAACAACCACGTGGGGGAAAAACAATCTGCACTCCTTCTATGGAAAAGATTTAGACTGTTTTCTCCCTGGAGCTTCCTTTACATTTTCTATACTTCTCTTTATGATTTTGTGTTTCAACTGACTTGGAATTTGTCCTAATTGCTTCTATGTCAGGGCCCAACTGAGGATTCATGAAGAGGCAGAAAAGGTGAATTTGACATCTCTGGCAGTGTATCCATAAGTTCTAAATGTAAGCAGGCCCCAATTCCAATTTTGCTTAAGTGAACAAAGTTCTTATAAGGAATCAATGTTTTCTGGGAACTTAGCTTCATTTTTCAGTCTCCTGTAGACAGGTCTTATCAATCCCAGCTTGATACACACCCAAAATAGGACAATTTTTAGACTTATTTTCTGTCTTTAAAGGTTTTTTGGATTTAACAGCATTATAACTTTTAGAACAGTTTTCTTCGTCACTTTAAAAAAAATTTTATCCTTAGAATTGAAAATCCTGCTGCATTTCAGACCTTCTTATAGCTGCATTGATTAGTCTTCTAGGAAGCACAGCTGTGGCAATAATCCCGTCTCTGCATCTTTGCAAGCAGGAGGGAAGGCAAGAGATAAGAGTTGCCACAGGGAGTCTATATTTAATCTACAACTGGCTTATCCAAGTGTCTTATTGCTCCCCGAGGGTCTCACCACATGCACTATTGTGAGAAAAAAATGATAGAGAAGGAAGGAAAGAAAAGTTCACCCAAGATTGGTCTTCAACTAATTAATTCATTTCAGAATTGGCACAGGAGAAGTTTTTGCTTTGCTAGTGAGGCAGACTCTGAGAAAGCGAGGCCTTCTCTGTACCAGTGCAGCTTACCTTTCTGGCTTTGCCCTATGACTGCTATTGGGGGATGGCTGAGCTTTTTCTTGGCAATAGTCATTAAGGCTGCTGGGAGGCATCTGTAAATGGTAGCTTCAGTAGCTCCATTAGGGAAACCCCGCCGATCTACACTGCAGATTGTTATGGGCATTCACACAGTGGAATAAAGTGGGTATTTGAGACAATTATAAAATCAATTACAAAATAAGTAAATATATAAATAATTAAAACAAAACAAAGTAAATAAACATTGAGCCTCAAAGGGGGAAATAGAGGAAAGCTACTCTTCTTTAATGACAATTATTGTTGTCATTCCAATGTCATTTGACATCAAATCTGAAACATGTCTGACTTTGTAAGTCCTCTGTCATCTGGCCCCTAAATCTTTACACATTTCAAAATGAAACCTCAGTCCAGTGTCATTGTCGTGAAACCAGACCACATTTGTACCTACTTGAGAATCTGTGTGCTATTACCTTCTCCTAGAATGGCCTTTTTCCTGTGTGAGTCTATCTTAGTTTTTTAAGAATGAACTCAAATATACTTCTTCCCTAATACTTACCTTGACTTATAGTCCCTGCCTTCTCTGAACAACTTTAGTATGTATTATCGTTATCATATCACAAAATTGGAATGCAATGGGAAGGGAGGTTGGAAACCAGTTAGAAGACTAAGGTCAGTTAGGACTGTACAATTAATATGTTCATCCTGATTCACCAGACACTGTATGCACTGCTTATGAACAGCAAAGGATTAAAGGAGATCTTGGTACTTTTCTTTTCTAAAACAGTCACCAGCAATTGTGACTTATCTATTTTTTATAGGCTATCTTTATAATTTATTCCCCTAAAACAAAGGTGAGACATCTTCAAAATCATTGAATAACACTGCTCATGGAAGGAAAAACCACTATCTCCTCTCAGTCCCAGGAGAAGCTGTAGGAAACAGAGATAGTAGAGTTCTTCTTTGGAGTCAGCAGAAGCTAAACAAGATGAACAGTTAACACTTCAAGGTATAGAATTCACAAAATATAGGAAGCGACCAAGGCAATGGATTCTTTCATGGAAACCATTGGGACTTCTTTGCTACTTTGTAGGCAGGGATGACGCATACCTGCAAACTAAGGGGCAAGTATACTGGGTGCGGCAAACCTGAGAAGACTGCTAGAAAATAGGAATGAGAGAATAGGATACCTTCCCTCTTGCTGAAATGCAAAAGATTCGTGAAAGTTGGTCTAAGATCTCATCTCCCTTTCAGTGCAGTTTGGGACATTTGCTTAAGACTGTATGTCCCCCATCTCCCCTTCAGTGCACTTTGGGACAGTTGTTTGAAATTGTACACTATTCAGAATAGTGACTTGGGAAATCTATTCGGAGAAGACAACCCAGTAAGAAGACATCAGTGAAACAGCCTTGGCCTTTTTCTCTGGGTATAAAGATGAGGTTCTACTTTTCAGTATACAAGGAGAAAGTATCTTCAGCAATCTGAAAACTAAACTAAAAACACCAGTATGTTTGGCCAGTGCTATTTATTTGGCCAATCTAATTGTGTTTAAGGAAGCTTTACTTCCTTAAAAAAATCTCATGTTGTATAAGTTAGACCCAGATGTTCACTCACCAAATTTAGTATGAGCAGATTTTGTTAGTTTTCAGAAGCAAATAAATTAGTATATAGTATTTTCTCAAGTTTCAGTTTTTCTTCCATCAATATTAATTGTGCATTTGATGTCTGCCATAACTGGTCTTACTAGTGGTAAAAAAGCAAACATTGAAAATAGCTAGCTGATCATACTTAGATTGATATAATTTAATGAATAAATGTAATTTAATAAGTATCTGATTGATGGTTCATAAGACAGATTAGTAATCATCAAAAGGAATACCATAGACTTTGCCATATGATCCAATTTGAAAATTAATGCCCAGAATTTTTATCAGGTCTATATATTTTAGATGTTTGCATTTGCTAAGCATTATTTAGAAACAGAGACCAGAATACTTTGTGAATATGCTTATGTGTAGATAAAATCAGAGCCAACACCAGTTTCTTCTCCCCAACTACTAAACTGCCAAAACTTCAATATCAGAGTCACCATCATTAACCAAAACAAAAAATCCATTTGGCCACATACTGTGCATATCTTACAGAACACCTAGTCTTGCTCTAAAACAGATCTCCTCAAACTTCTATTTTACTTCTCTTTTGGCATCACTCACTGAATCATGTTTCCTAGTCTTTTTCAAGTGCCTCTTCTGTGGTTTTTGTTTGTTTTGTTTGAAAATAATATAAAGGCAATCATCACCAAAGTGTCTCTTCCAATTTTCCCTCAAATCTTGTATTTTTAAGTAAAGAAAATATAGAATTAAGTAAAAGGAAAGAGATGGAGTATGCCTGCATGTGTAGGTAAAGGTGTTTGGTGTTTCTGTGATCATCCCACAATCATAATTGTGCTTGCACCAGCAGCCTCTCCCTTACCGAACAGCTCTTGCCTTTGGTTTCCATAGGCTTCTGTTCATTTGCTCACACATCTCTGGATATGCTTTTTTGTTCTTGTTGTTCTTTTCTTCTCTTTTACCCAAATAGTATATACAGGAATTTCCCTTATTACTTCTTTCCCTAAGCCCCCTTCCCTTTTCAATATACACTGTCTTCTTAGGTTATCAAATATATTCTCATGGCTTATATTACCCTTTATTATATTAATGATACTCTCCTTCATACCTCTAGCCTCAGATCCTAAGCCTAACTGTATATTCAACATTTAAACATTTCTTTTCATCTGGCATACTTCCTACAATGAGTATTTTCTGACCATGGGACTAAAGTAGGATCTACCTGTTATTTGTTCACAGATATTTTCTACTTTTCCTTTGTAGCAGTCAACATACTCAGGATTATTTAATTAATTAAAAACAGAGTAAAATAGTTCTCTAATGTATGGTTATTCACAGCCTTCTCATCTCCTTTCACACACCAAAGCAAATTCCATTTTTGCTTGCTCATCACCTTCTAAACTTGCATTCTGCTGATTGTAGAATTTGGTGAAGTGGAGAATTGGAGAAGTAGGTGAAGCAAGCTTGATTTATATTGCAGAGAGCAGACTTACTCTAGGGAAAGGAAATGAAATTTATTGCCACTGAGAGTGAGGGAGGCATATTTCAAGGCAGACTGTTGGGTTGGAGATAGTTTTGGGGGGAGTTTGCAATGGGAAGGAAGAGATTTTAGAGTGTCTACCATATATGGGAGCTAATGAGAATGAGACAAAGTGACTTAGCTTTCTTTGAATCCTAATTTATTTATTTGCTTAATGTTTTTCTTTTCCACTCAAGTATAAGGTTACACGAATGGAAAAACAATGTCTATTGTTCTAAATGCTTTATTACCACCAGCACCTTTCAAGTCTTAATTATTGGAGGTGCCTGATCAACTTTTCTTGATTGATAGTTAACTATCTGAATGCATTTTTCTAAGTTACTTAAAGAGCTATAGCCATAGCTTCAGTATATGCTGTGAAGACAGATAAAATAAGGAAAGAGTTTTTTGACTCCTTGAGGTGAGGTTATACATATATAACCTAAATAGATTTTTTTTTTTTTTAAAGATTTTATTTATTTGACAGAGAGAAACACAGCGAGAGAGGGAACACAAGCAGAGGGAATGGTAGTGAGAGAAGCAGGCTTCCTGCAGAGCAAGGAGCCCGATGCGGGGCTCGATCCCAGGCCCCTGGGATCTGACCTGGGCCGAAGGCAGACGCTTAACGACTGAGCCACCCAGGTGCCCCCCTAAATAGATTTTGATAAAGGTTTAGATTGAATGATAGTATTTTCAAAACTTTAAGAATTGAGTGAATTTGTACAATGATCATCAAAGAAGCCTTCTCAGAAAGGTTGAAAGATACATTTAGGAGACCAGAGACAGCATTTTAGATATTACTTCATCAATTTACACTTCTTTGTGTTCAACATTTTTACAATGTTGGTTGAATCAAAGTCCAAACAGAATTATTCATCTTACGTCATGCACTATAGGAATTACAGTAGTCCTGCCTTATCCACAGTGCATATGTTCCAAGACCCCCAGTGGATGCCTGAAAACATAGTAATGAACCCTAAATATCATGCTATGTTTTTTCCTATTCATACACACTTAACTAATAACTAATAATAAAATAGAACAGTTATAATAATACACTGTAATAAAAGTTATTACACTTATGTGAATGTAATCTCTTATTATACTGTGCTTACCCTTCTTATTATAATGATGTGAGATGGTAAAATGCCTATGGGATGAGATAAAGTGAGATGAATAACGTGGGCATTGTGACTTAGTGTTAGGCTTCTGTTGAACTTCTGACATTTAGGCAGAAGGAAGATCATCTGCTTTCAGACTGAGGTTGATCATGGATCACTGAAACCATGAAAAATGAAACTGCAGGTAAGGGGTGATTAGTGAAAAAGGGCTTTATAGTGTATGACAGATCTGTGTTTAATTTGATTTTATTCAAATTAAATCTCTTTAGGCCTCATTTTCCTTTTGTGGAAAAGAGTATATCCATAAAAGGCCAGATAGTAAATAGGCTGTTTACTTTTTAGTAAATAGTATAAAGACCTTCTAGACCATATGGTCTCCATTGCAACTACTCATCTCTGCCATTTTAGCGTGAAAGCAGTTTTAGATAACATGTAAACAACTGGGAGTGGCCATGTCCCAATAAAACTTTAATTACAAAGGCAAAAATTAATGAGAAATGGTTTAAAATATTATAAAGCACAATTTACTATAGCATTACCCTAATAAATCTTTAATAAAAGGCCTCTGAAAGAACAAACTTATCCCTGACTTAACTATCTGCCAAAACAATATTAACAGCCAATAGAAGCACATCCAAAATCACAGAAATTATAGAATTAGAAAGAAATAACTTCAAAATAGCTATTATAAAAAGGCTGAAAGATTTACAGGAACATAATGGCAGAGAAATGAAAGACATGAATTTGGAGTTGCTATATTACTATCAAATAAAATAGGCATTAAGACAAAGGGTATTAGCACAAAGAGGCATTTTTCATAATGATGAGCCAGCTCATCAGGACGATATGGCAGTCATAAACATCAAGGCCTTCATGTCCAGTAGCAAGACTTCAGTATACATGAAACCAAAACTGGGAGAGTTTAAAAGGTATAGGCAAATTCACAGTCATCGTTGGGGATATAAATATTGCTCAGCCCCTGATAAAATGACTGGAAAAAAAAATCAAGAAAGACCTGGGTGATTTGAGCAGTGCTATTAAGCAAGGCTACTTAAATGATATTTGTAGAACAATATACCAAAGAGATGCAGAATGCATATCTTTTCAAGTGTTCAAAGAACATTTACCAAGACAGACTCTACACTAGGTCTCCAAACCTGTCTTGGTAGATTTTAAAAGAAATAAAATGGTGCGTGTTGGTTTCCCAACTGACATAATTAAAGTCAATAACAATAAGGTAAGGGGAAAATATCCAATTATTTGAAAACCAACAATAATTAATTATCAGGTCAAAATGAAATCACAAAGGAAATTGGAAAGTATTTGAACTGAGTGATAAATTTGTGAGATGAGTTAAGCAATGTTTAGAGGCATATTTACAGTGTAAGATTTTTCTATTAGAATAGCAAAAAAACAAAATTCCAAAGTCAGTAATGTAAGCTTTTACTTTAAGAAGGTTGAAAGAGAAGAATAGAATAAATTCCAGGTAAAAGAATATAAAAAATAAAGGAAATCAACATAATAGGAAACTGACAAATAATAGAGAAAATTAACAAAGTCAAAAGTTCATTCCTTCAAAAAGATCTACAAGATTCATAAAATTCTACCTAAACTGATTCAAAGAGAGAAAAATACAAATTATAAATATTTATAACAAAAGAGGCTATCACAACAGAACCTAAAAACATTAACAGGACGATGAAGGAATATTAAGACAATTTTATGTCAACAAATTTACCACTTAGAATAAATATTTTTCTTTCAAATTATTTTCTGTTAAACTAATTCTCCTTTCATTTATGTTTAATATGTAGTTAAATTCATTAGGAAGGTGTTAGTTTTAATTATATATATATATTTTTTAAGTTTTTATTTATTTATTTATTTGATAGAGAGAGAGAGAGATCACAAGTAGGCAGAGAGGCAGGCAGAGAGAGAGGAGGAAGCAGGTTCCCTGCTGAGCAGAGAGCCCGATGTGGGGCTCGATCCCAGGACCCTGAGATCATGACCTGAGTTGAAGGCAGAGGCTTTAACCCACTGAGCCACCCAGGTGCCCCTAATTATATATTTTTATTTCCTAAGTTCTAGTTTCCTTTTAAATCTGGATCATTTTTTTTAATAGTTTTCTGTTCTTTATAGATATTTTAACCTCATATTTTATTTATGTAAATATAGTAAACAGTTGTTTAAAGTCTGTTTTTGATAATTCTAAATCAATTTTTTTCTGTTGTTTCCATTGGTCCTCACTCATGGTCAATTCCTTGAGAGCGATAAGCTCATTTCTCTTAGAAAATTATGTTGATTATTTGAAGCCGAGGATGAAGATGTGTTCTTAGGAAACACTTCTGTCTGTTTTTGGCGACCATATGTTGTGACATCAGACACATTAAACTAAATCCATGGCCTGAGTTTATTTGTACCACCCAGGAGATATGAATTTGTGTTCGTCTCAGCGCTGCAAATTATAATTCTGAATTCTTGGGGATGTTTCTCTTTTCATCTTCTCACAGGGAAGACACTTTGTTTTGTAGTCTCTGGAGTATATATGCTAAGTGAGGAGTGAGAAACCCTTTTGATTCACCCTTTAACTGAGAGTAAAGCCCAATGGTATCTAATTGTTTCGACGTAGTGTGGTGTGATGAGACTCCCTCCTTTGTGGGGGAGCTTAAACTTTGTCTTCTGTTCTTCATTCCTCTCATTTGATGATTTCATGTTCTCTGAAGTCAGTTTGACTGGTTTCAGATGGCAGCTCCACTGCGTACTAACCATGGTCCTTGGGCAGGCTCACCTTTCTGTGCTTCAGTCCCCTCAGCTGTACGACTGAGAAAACGATGTGTCTACTGGATCTGGCTATTGTGTTAGATAGAAAACCTATCTAACATAATATAATTATGTAGAAAATTCTGGACATGTAAGTAAATATTCAATTGATGGTAGATGGATATAGTGTTTCCCCCAAAGTAATTTATGGTCTAGGAAGACAGTTGCAAGACGTATATAAATAATTCTAATAAATCTAATGTGATATGCTCCATAAATGATACAATGAAGCTATTATAAGAATTTAAAAGAAGGAAAGGCTATTTTGCCAAAAATACCACAAAAACTCATGGGAAAAGTATTCATTGATATAGGAAAATAGTTGTGTTTTTTCTGTATTAAAATATTGTGGAGACAAAAACAGATTAATCACCAGTCTTTTCCCCAATTCTATTCAACAGTCCGTGTAAACAGACAGACATAACACAGATTTATAGGCAAATAGGCCCTCACTCACTTAGTAGTCCAAACAGTTGATTTGGACATCTTGTGGCCTGCAGTTTGTTTATTTTGTAGTCTTTGTATCTATGAAAAAAATATGTATAAACAAGAGTTTTGTATCTTCCCCCAAATACGAAGAAAATTTGGATTTTAAGCTTTCAGAAAAGTCATGGACAGCTCTCTTTAAATAGGTGGAAGAATGCAAATTTTGTATTATTTTATTATGATGATTATTATTATTTTTGGTCACAGCTTTGAAATTGCCAAGGGATAGTTCTAATGCAGCTCTGACCACAATGCCCTGGATGCCCTCCTCCGGCATCTGCCTTTAATCACAGACAATATGGTTTGTGTTTAGAATCGAATGACTGTCATCATCTAGCACTAATGTTCTCTGTCACAGGGACTTAACAACCCATTTGGGGAACACTCTCAGAGACTTTCAAATTCAATATTCTCTCCAAACTCCTGGCTTTTCATTAACCGTGCCATGTGGGTTTCCAAGGCGTGATGCCCAATGGTATTATTTTTCCAAAGAGGTCACAGGAGAGAAGGGTTTTTTTTTGTTGTTGCTCTTTTTTTTCAAGTGTGTATTTCAGCCCATCTAAACATGCTAACTCACCATAGTCCCTACGTAGAAGTCTGTGTTCACTGATAGCCTACATTCAGGACTCAATCTGATTTTACAATAGAAATTGCACATGCTTTTGGATTGCATAATATGCAATTACCCAGCACATGATTGAACTGAATTACAAACTGTTGTTGATTTTCTGCATGGAGCATACTTGGCTCTTTGATATATATTTTCTCATTAGCTTTCCCCTGATTTATTTATGATATTGTTATGCATATAAAGGGCAGATTGCTGAAGTTCACATTGCAATGACCGAATTAGCAGTTGAAAAATTCACGGGTATGATGTGCAAATGATTCTCTGAGTGTTCTGAAGGTGTGCTCTAGTCTCCCCTACAACTGTGAAGCTGTCAGATCTGTCTTTAGAACACCTCTCACATCTATCCTCCCTTTACCTTTCCCATGACCTCTACCCCAGAACTGAGTCATCTCTACCCTGGAAAATTGCAATATTTTTCTAATCATTTCCACACATACAGGCTAATCCCCTTGAAGCTCATGCTTCTTAGTGCTGCAAGATTGATCATCCCAAATCATTCTCCTGGTTGTGTTGCTCCCAGATCCAAGAATAAAGATAAGGGGGTGCCTGAGAGGCTCAGTCAGTTAAGTGTCTGCTTTCAGATCAGGTCATGATCTCAGGGTCTTGGGATCGAGCCCCACGTGGGGATCCCCACTCAGCTCCCCAATCTCCCTCTGTGCTTTCTCTCTCTCTCTCAACTAAAATCTTAAAAAAAAAAAAAAAGAATAAAGATAAGGGAAAGAAGAGAAAACAGAAAAGGAGGTAGATGAAGAAGGAGGGGATTAAGAGAAAGGTGGGAGAACAGAAGTTTCTGTAAGGAGGAAGGAGGGATGAAACTAGGAAGGGAGAAGGATAGGAAAAGAAAAGAAGGCATAGAGGAAGGAAAGGCAGCAAAGTTCTGTGTAGCTGATTTCTGTCAGGTATCACCCTTCTTTAATCGGACTCATTTTATGCAATTGGAATAGAGGCCGATGATGGTTTCTGCAGTTACACACTTCAGTGGAACATATCTATTTAATCTGCCTAACTGGGTACTTTTCCACCTGTGTATCTCTCTCGTCTAAATGAAAGGCTATTGTCACTGCATCCAAGCACAGGACATTATAATTAGGCCAATTTCAAATATTTATGGGAAAAAGAAAGGCATCCTTCTCTCACCCCCTCAGCAGGGGCCATTATTGATTGGATGGTGATGAATTAGTGAGATGTGCCGGGAGGCTTGGTGGGGGCTGCTGACATGCGTTGTTAGTGCCGATTATGCCACCTGCATTTAAAATCCAAGGCATACAATGAGAGAAGAAAGTTATTCAGCAGCTTTAATTTGCCCACAGTCTAAGACATTGTCTGAGTTAAAATATGGGAGAAAATCAAGAAGGGTTCATCACACAGTGAGGGTGAAAGTGATGTTTCGTTCTTTCTTTTTTATGATTCTAAAGGCCAACTTACAAAGAAGAGCCTTGTAAGCAGCTTTAAAAATTCTGAATTGTAAGATAAAGATTTAGTGCCTCACAAAATCAAATTGGAAAAGTAGAAATCTTAATAACTACCTCTTTTAAAAATTGAAGAAAATGAGGAACCAAAAATTGTATAGGAATTCAGTAATATTCATAGTTATGAAACATATAAAACAATTAAGTATCTGAAAGGAGATCAGCAAACTGTTAGTTTCTTTTTGAAAGAAAAGTGGTGGGTGAACAAGTTCAATCATGTAGCTTTACCTGTCTTTCCATAAAATCATATTTCAGTATAAAACTCAAACCAAGAATAAGAACGTCTCTAATTAATGCTACCTTTATCATCTCCATTCTAGTCATACAGATTCCTGATGACAAGGATTGAAAATGTTTACTTTTCACTGATATATCTCTATTAGCTCAGAGACAAGAGTGTAGCAAATACTCATTTATTACTATTTGGATGCACAAATGATTTAATTATATTTGTGAGGTGCATTGTTTCCTCACCATTCTCATGCAGATGAAATATGGGATCAAACATTTTTGTTATTTTTGAGAGTGATTATCTTAAATTCTTGTTGAAATCTATCTGTTTTTTATATCCAAAATACATTTGAAAGTAAAAGAAGAGGAAATGTATCATTTTTTGGGGGGGTGGAATGTATCATTCTTATAGATTTTTTTAAGGGAATAAACTTTGGTATTAGTGCTGGACAGCAGTAAATCTTAAGAATATCAATGATATATTGATTGTAATCTAAGATTAAAATATCAGCTCTTCTAAAGGTGAATAAATAACTAGTGGTACATCTATACAATGGAATATTACTCAATGACTATGAGAAATGAAGTATTAAGCCATGGAAAGACATGGAGGAAATTTAAATTCAGATTGCTAAGTGAAAGAAGCCAGTGTGAAGACTAAGTACTGTGTAATTCTAACTATAAAATATTCTAGAAACAGCACAATCCTGAAGATAGAAAAAAAAGATCAGTGGTTGCCAGGATTTGAGGAGGATCTCCTCCTCTGGTTTGTGCCAGAACCGCCTGTGACCAGTAGGTGCCAAAACATCTCTTCTCCCCTGGATGGGCACTAGCACTACATTACTAACCCAGAGTAGGTCGAGTTTGTGCTAAGTTGTAACTATACAGTTGTAATTGATAACCACAAGTCTTAAAAAAGTACTATCTGACTAATTGTGGAAGAGACATTGTAAGAAAAGAAAACAATTTAGTCACCTTATAAGTGTTCTCTCCATTTTAAAGGAATCAGCACTAGTAATTGTCAATAATGAATAATGAGTGTGGTATATACAAAAAGAAAATGACAGAACTCTGGTCAGAAAACTCACAGTCCAAGAAAAGGCTTTGGCTCTACATTGAAAAATTAGCAAGTGAATACCAGTGCATGTACTTAAAATGTGCAAGGAATACAAGTATCTTCTCCAGGATTCTCAGCTTATCTCAGCCTTTTCTATTACTTGACCAAATATAGGTCTCAAATATGCTGGATAAGAAAACTTCTATTACATATTGATACCTTAATGTTTATTTTAGAGAACAAATCTGAACGAAATACCCATAACATGTGTGTGGGAGGAGGGTAGGTGGCTGGTATTTGGGCAGGGTACATCTATCAGTTTTTTCTGCCTTATTTTCCAGAGGAAATGAAAGCTTACAGATTATACTTGTTAGCCACAGATGTTGCCACTTGCTCAGTGATAGGCACTAAAAATGAAGACAATGATTAATAAGAACTGGCCTCTATCATAGTGGCTTTTCCAGCTAAGGTCAGCAAAATTCTAGGAAATCCTTGGAGCTCTCTTGGGGACAGCGGTGGGAAGCAGAAAGGACAGAGAACATGTGCAGGATGCTGAGCACCTGACATCTACTGTAACAAAGCAGCTCCACTTACTTGTTTTATATTTTAGTTGTAAGCACATGATTTCTGTTCAAATCAATGATTTCTTGGCTAGAAAAATAATTAGAAAACTGTTGGTCTAGAGATTATGCTTTGAAAATTCAAGCAAATATATTAATGGCATATGTCACAAAATCAAATGTAGGAACAACCATGTAGAAAAATGAAAAGAGCATTGTGAGATAATGATAACAGAAGGGGGATAAAGGTGAAAAATGTTAAATGGATTTTGCAAATGTACACTGAAGAAAAAATATTGCAGAAAAACAGGTCTTTTAACAAATGAGAATGGTCACTGAAAAGCAATCGTTTGAAAATTGTTGAGATATTAGACTCACTTAAATCAATTTGATAATAACATAAAGGAAAGTTAAATTTCATTCCATTGAAAGGATTTTTAAAAATGTATTTGATTATACATTTGTGGAAATTTATACATATGTAATTCCATTTCACATCATTTTTATATAAACAATGAATTGGTTGCAATTTTATATTTGTATAAAAATAAAATTAATCATTTAAGATTTAATTAATTGATTTTTTTAAATTTAAGGGAGATCAAAGGCTATCCTTTAGAATAAAGAAAAAAAATATATTTGAAGTGTATTGAAAGTGGCAAAAGTGCAATAGGCAATTATTATAATAGGGCAAGAAATATAAGATATATCCCAACTTTTAGATTCAAAGACATTTAAGGTTAGGGTGAGCATATATTGAATATATTCCACATTGTCTGTTGAATCACGTGCAAACTCTTTAGCTTCACATTTGGTTTTGCACTCACTGATCTAACATTTATTCTTCGCTCTTACTGATTAATAGTTATTAAATACTGTATGCAGGACAATGTATGGAATGCATGTTTATCTTGAGGCTTTCATTTATGTTATCCATTTTCATTAGAATGTGTGCCACTTTCTCCTCTGTCAGCTTAAATTCTATTAGTTCTTTAATGTCTGTCTCAAGTCTTGTTCCATGGAGCTCTCCTAGAAAACTCAGACCCAAGGTAGAATTCCCCTTCTTCTAAATTCCTAAAACAATTAAAACGTGACTGTTAAGCTATATGCTTGATTATGTCATTTCATGTTCTCTAGCAATTCCATTTATATGTCTTATCTCCAGCTGAATTTTAAGTATTTGCTGAATGTTTAATGGATAAATATTTGTTGACTGATGAATGAATTATAATTCTTTGAGATTAAGGTTTTTATCTCTTCTTTTCTTTTCCAAAAACTACTATGTAAATTGGCAGTCACATGGTATCAAATTAATATAGGTTTATTTTTAATTAAATAATTAGTGAAATTAGATGTCTTTTTCAAATTAGAAAAATTACACTACTAAAACCATTTTCATGTCTTTTATTTTCAATGGTATTATCATAAGAAGCTTTTTTTCTGATGTGTGGAGAAGATCAGTTTACATTCAGTGTTTCTATGTCAAGTAGTGCCTGACTGGTACCTACAGATCCTGATTTCTAGTCACATGATTTTAAGATTATGAAGGAAAATCACCAAGGTTTAAACTCTGGGAAACATGTCAACTTTCTTAAAAAATATAGCAAATATCTGTTTTCAAATTTTCTTTTTTAATCCTTTCTCTTCTTTATGTCCCTCCCCCCCAGTTAACATTCACTGTCAGAAAAATTAGTCCAAGAATATATATGTATATATATAGAATACATAAGAATATATATGTATATATATATAGTAACAAAAGAAGTCCAGAAAAATGAGTCCAAGAATATATGCATGTATATATAGAACATAGAATATCTATAAGAATATATGTATTCTCATATATATATGTGTGTATATATACACACATATAGTAACTAAAGAAGTTCAGACATAATAAAGGTTTCTGATTTTCCACTATTAACCATCACTTCTGAAGCTTAGTACTTCCTTAATGGTCCACATTTCTTTAAATTTTAATGCCATCCTTTCTGTATATTTTTACTTCATCTATTTGGGTTGTAACCTTCATGACAGTGATGGAATCATATTCACTCCTATGATCCTCATTGCCTCTAGCATGGTCTCTTCAACAAGGTAGGATGTCTGCTAAAAACAAATATATGTCTATTAGAAGCAAAAATTACACATATATATGCAAATATTAAGCTCTGTGCTAGGTGATGGAAATACTAAGATGAAAAAGAAAGGGAAAGTTCTTTGCACATGGAATTCATACTCAAGTGGATGTAAAAGACACAAATAAATAAATAGATGAATTGATAACAAACTTCTATCTGTAGTAATTCTATGAAAGAGACAAACAGGGTATTATTGAAGGAGAGTTTGACAGTAGTGGGCTAGCTTTGATCTGGCAGTTGAAGTCCTCTCTGAGAAGAGAATGATGATATAAAACATACACTACCATGTTGATCCCACTCTGTGAAGAACATGGAGCCAAGCTCACATGGCATAGAGTGTAGTGTAGGTATAGGTATTGAGGATGCACAACCAAAGAAGGACCCAGTGACTGAGTGTGGGAAAGGTTCCAAGAGTTGGCAGATGAGGATGAAGAAATTAAAGAGGCCAGATTATGTAAGGCCTTATGGGCTTGGGAAAGCGAGTAGCTTTTATTGTAAAGGTCATGGAAAGGCTTGAGAAGTGTTAGGCAGAGAAGTGACCTCCTTGATTGTCTATTACTTTTCAAGATTACTCTGGATGCTGTGGGAAGGAAGTTCTGATAGGAGAAGAGAAGGTGTGGCTGTCTTGTGGCACTTCTCTTTGCTCTCTGATAACATCTCTGGCTGTTGATCCCTTCTACCTAATGCTTACACATGGGTTTCTGTATGTTTTGCCTTCATGTCAATGTTGTTTTTCTCTCTTCACACATTATCCCTTGAATATTCCACCTAGTGTCATGGTTTCAACACTTACTGATAGCATAATGATTTCTAAATCTAAATCTCCTAGACAGCCATTCTCCTGTCTTCTGTCATATCCATCTGCTTTCCACCTGAACATATTCATTTGGATGTCTATGGGTGGCTAAAATTCAGATGTCCAGAACAGAATTAATTTTTTCATCTTCTTTCACCTGGCCTTTTCTCATTTATTTTCTATCCTAATTTCTGGACACTGAAATAGGAATTGTCAGTCCAAGGCCAAACATGAAATTCATTTGGACTTCACTCTCCCATCAAATCTAATAAATCATGAATTTCAATGCTTCTCCTAAATTCTTCTTAAGAATAATTTTTTTCTTCTTTCTTTCCCTTTGCTTTTCTTCAATCCTACTATAGCAGTTCTGACTCAGGCACTCACTGTCTTTGGTCTCAGTAGCATTCATGCTTTATTCATGTTCCTTTGCATTTTTACTTGACCTCAAGCATATCAATAGCAAACCTTCTAAGCTTTCAAAATTCAACTTTGAAAATAAATCTCAAGCAGAAGGAATCCACAAAGCAATCCCAGATGTTTTCAGAGGCAGTGGAGGACTTTCTGGAGTCATCAGGTAATCACCAGAGGATCTCCTGAATATCTCTGGTGAGCTGCCTTCTTCCTCTTCCTTTTGTCACTGCCTTTGTGTAAGCTCAGATCTTTTCTTTCCCTCAAGACTTGCCAGAGACACTTGGTATATCTACTGAATCCATTCATTCTATTTCCAATCCATTTTCCACAGTAGTCTTTTTAATAAATAAATTTGATTACATCAACCCTCAGTTTATAATCTTATTTTATGGCCTCCTTTCTTTTTTTTTTTTTTTTTAAATGGGTAGACCACACCAGAGGCCCAGTGTTGTCTGTATCCTCATGCTGATTCATTCCGTTCTAAATAGACATAAATGCTCTCATTCTATAATTCTCAAACTCAGTTATATTTCAAGAATAACTCAAATGTAGCTTCCACTGTGGAGCCGTTCCCTTCAACACAGGATGTACCAACTGCCCTAGAATCATAAAGAACAACCAACACTGGATAGCATTGTTTACCCTTCATTGCCTCATAGAGTTACAATTAGACCATGGGTTGTTTAAAGCCAAGGATCATGCTGTTTCTTATACTTCTTTAGTGTATAACAGTGTTTTAGCATTTTAAAAGTGTGTAACACATGTTTGTGGATTGAATGAATAAATGACTAGAAGAATGAATGAATAAAGATGACTGCAACCATAGGATTAAGAATAAATGTAACATGATTTGGCTAAAAAGAATAGAGCAAATAATGAGAATAATAAAAATGAGATTCATTACCTGAGAAAATCCCTATCAGTGGTGAAAATCAAGACCAGGATAAAAGCAAATAGGCCAGAAAGAATTTCATGCTTTCACCAGATGAGAAAAAACAGTTGTGGGGTAGAAATATCCCCCTATGTTGATCACATAGAAAGGTTATAATATGTGGCTTATAGGCAGAAATTACAGATACTTAGGAAAAATGCAAAATATGAAACTAGAGAAAAGGAATGTGAAGAAATATGCCAAGTTACAGATATGAAGCAATTGTAAAGAAACATGAAGTGAGTCATAGAAAATGCCACAACGACTACTTCAAGCCTGAGTTAAACTTTTCTGAAACGTAAGTGTGAGATAAGGGAAGACACTTCAGGGCACCTGAATTATAGGAGTTTAACTTTGAGCCATTAAAAAAAAAAAAAGTAACATAAGCCAATTTTGATTTTGGATTTTTTGAGGAGTAATTTTTTCTATGTCTCTACTAAGATGCAAACCCATTTCTAGCCTTTGTTGCCACTCCTGTTTCCAAAAAAGGCGTGTGCAGAGTGAAAGTTGGCTTAACTTTTTCAAAATTATTTTTGTTTAAAAAAATCACAACTTAAGAAAAGTTTCAGTTACAGTACAAGAAAAAGTTTTTATAGTTTTTATTTTCCTACACATTTTGATAGTAAGTTAACAACTCAATATCCCATCCCCCTAAAATAGTTTAGTGTGTGGGGCCTGTGGATGAGGTCATCCTCTAGTAGAGTATTTAAAATCAGAAATTAGCATTGATAACATTTTTGCCATCTACTCCTCAGATCTATTCAAATTTTGCCAGTTGCCCTATTAATGTTCTCCCTGGAAAGAAATGATCCATTCAGAATCATGAGCCCAGTAGTTGTTATATTTCTTTAATCTGCATTAATTTGAAGGAGTTCTTTCGGTTTTGTTTTTGTTTGACTTTTTAGATATTGATGCTTTTGAAGATTATTTTTGATGCTATTTGTAACATGATTCTCAATTTAAGTTTGAATGATGTTTCCCTGTGATTGGATTCAAGTTCTGCTTTCTTAGCAGGAAAATCACAGTGGTGTTGCCAGTTTGTCATTGTCACCCAATCGAATGGTGATATTTGTCCCATAACTTCATAATCAATTAAGGTGATATCATCCAGGCTTCTCCAAGTAAAGTTACTTTTTTTCCCTTTTGCAATTCATAAATATTCTGTGAGATGCTACTTTGTAACAGTGTATTCTGTTCTTCATAAAATTTCACATTTTTTATTTATATCTGAATGCACTCATGGTTTACTATTTTATTAATGAGACCATCAGCAGCAGCATTACCTGAGAACTTCTTAGAAATGCAGACAAATATCCATGCCCAACCCAGACTTACCTAGTGTGAACTCTGATGGTGAAACCCAGTCATCTGTGTTTTAGCTGTCCCACCACAACTGTGGTTGTGATGCATGCAGAAGTTTAAGAACCACTGGAATGCTGGATCTCAATCCAGGACATTGAAATCCAGTATATTAAAAACCACCTGTAGGAACTTTTAAAAACTGCCAGTTATTTAGTCTCACCCCTAAAGATTAGATATAAATTGTTATGGGATGGGGCCTCATCATCAATATTTTTTTTGTTTCCTAAAATGATTCTAATGTGCAGCCAAGTTTTAAAACCACTGGAGAAGTTTATCTGAGACAATCATTCTCAAACTTGGCTCCGCATTTTAATCATATAGGGAGCTTTGAAAAGTACAAATGCCTGGGTCTCACCCACAGAAATTCTTATTTAATTAATCTGGAATGCAGCACAAGCATCATAATTTAAAAATATTATAATCACCTGGAGAATTCACAACCCTTCTGATGCCCGGTACAGACCACTCCCCATACTAATTAAATCAGAACTCTGATAGGATCCAGGATGAGTAGTTTTAAAAATTCCTTGGTGGATTACAATGCATACCAACTTTGAGAACCAGTGCTCTAGTTCCTTCTTATAGTGCACTATTCCATAACAAGGCTATTTCATAATAATATAATAATAATAATAACTATCCCTTATTGAAGCTGTAATATATACTAGCGTCATGCTAAGAACTCCCTGCAATTTGTGGTATTTTCATACTGTACAGCTGAGAAAATTGAGCCATACAACCAATAAGTGTGAAAGCAAAAACTCAAACTTAGCCTCTGTAACTCCAGAACATTTACTCTAAGCCATTATGCTCCATCTCTTCCCACTCCTTATGGGTGAATCTTGCCTTTTGTGGACTCATTTATTTCATTCAACAAATATGCCTTGATTATAACAGGCATTTTATTAAGTGTCAGGGGTGCAGAAATTAAAAAAAAAAACACGCATGGACGTCCTTGGGCTTGCAGAAGTCCAAGGAGCTTCTCTTTAAATGGGAGGAGTCCTGGGTTGGGTGACATATTACCTCTAATAGCACACTGTGACTTGGTAAGGAAGAATGAAGTAAAATAGGTCATGATTCGGAGGCAGGCAGAAATTGGCTGAATCCTGCCTTTGCCAATATCTCTCTGATTTCTTCACCTATAAATGGGAAAATAATAGCCATCACCCAGGATTTGGCCTGTGAGATTTAAATGTTGAAAAACAGCTAATTTATCATGCTTGATATATAGAAGATGCTTATCAAGTTAAATTTTCATGGCTCCAAGTCTTCTTTTATCAAATTGCTTTCTCCCTGATGTAAATAAGGGCTGGAAGCAACAGACATTTGGATAAACTTAAGCATCCTTTTCAGACTAGTGGCATTAGTATCACCTAAGAGATTGTTAGGAATGCAGACTCTTGAGTTCTACCCCAGATTTTGCAGTTCAACAAGAAACCCAGGTGATTTGTATGTGCCATAAAGTTTAAGCAAGTATCCTAGCAAATCCCTGATAGAATGAAAACACATATTGGCTAAATTTAATGGGAAATGAGGGGACATTGGTGATTGGGGATGGGGTGTAGTTGGGAAGGGAGTTTAGAAAGACTTCAGACAAGAAAATTTAAGCCTCAGTTTTACAAAGTCAACCTAAAAGCCCACCTAAGCCACCATCTTCTTTTTTTACAGAATTTGGCTACAGGTTTTAAATTTCTTTTCTGATTACTATCAAGTTAATTATATTCCAGGCCAGTTCTATCTGTGATTATCTGGTGACTCATGTTGACTGGTTACTAAGGGTTTTTCTTTAAACTTTTGAAGTTAAGTTGATGTTTGTTTTCAGGCTAGGGCTTTGTTTTTTCCACCTAAGATGAGGTGTTAGAGGAGGAAATGAACAGTCAGGCATTTGTATCTCTAAGGTGGGGATAGTTCAGTGGTAACAGTGCACATCTTTAAAGAAATAGTATACCATCCTGGAACCATATCCTTGTGATGGAAAAGGAAATGTCATCCAGTCTCATGATAATGACTGTCATTAAATAAGGGAAATGGAATGGCAAGGACAATTAACCCACACTCTTCATAATGGTAAGTGGTTCTTCTTGGATAAGGCTGTTTTATGTCTATAGGCCATCTTGTACACAATTCAGGGTACACTCTACAGTGATTGTAATTATGAAAGTCCTAGCATTGTGTTTGCAACTACTTGAAATTATGATTGCTCTAGTTCCAATTACATTAAATGCATTGTGCATGCTTTTTTTTTTTTTTTTCAGATGGCATTAAAGGTTGCTCTTTGTAGAACAGTTGTGGGAGGGGGAGGGTTATGGATAAGAGAGAATGTCATCAGAGAAGAACTGCAAAATAACACCATGAAAAGGATAGCATATTGTAAGAGGCACTGATATGGTAGATGGTCCTTATTCAATGAAAAGTGAGTTTAGGCCTAACGACCAGATGGCAGAGCTGAACACAGAAATTCCATATGTGTGATGGCAGCGAGGGACGGCCATTGACATACTTGCTTTTCCAGCCAAATGCCTCGGCAGATGCAGAGTTTTACACTTTAACATTGCAATATGGCACTAAAACCCATGAGAAGAGTTAGATGCAAGATTGAAAGCTGATTTAAAGTGGCAGAGTTTAAATCAGATTCTATCCTATCAGGGTAAAAGCTATGAACAGAAAGTAGGGGGGATTAGTCCTCTCTTTTTGCAATTGTACTTTGGATCTGCTGGTCTCGTCAGGTTTTCTAAAGAGGAGCTAGACCTGGTCATATTAGTTATAGGCTTCTTTGTATCCCCAAGCTTTTCTTAAAAATATAAATAAATAAATAAAGTGAAATAACATAAAAATCAAGTTTCAGAAATGGATTATTAAAGGAAAGCAGCATTAATGTGCTCTGCCTGGAGTCTGAAAGCTCATAATGTGAGTTATTCTCCACTTTGAATAAACTGCGAGATGCACTTGAAAATTAGATTTTCATTTAATTGCATTTTTCTGTGTGAGGCACTAGAGGCAGCCATCTTTGTGGAAAAGAGATCATGTCTGTGCTGTACTACACAGAAAGCCCTAAGAAAAATTTACTTAAAAAAATTGAGAACACCCAAAGATTTTTACAATTTTAATGCATATTTCTTGGAATATTGACAAACATCAAAGTTCTTTGAAATTATTAAGCTATGGGCTAGAAAGTCATTTGCAGCCTTTTTCCTTGGGTCTCAGTCATCTTTCTTAGATTGCCAAAGGCAGCAGCAACAAATTCATTTCCCCAAACATATCCTAAGTTGATCAGAGAAGTTTTATATTAACTTTGTCCATACTCTTGGTGTGATATGTTGTTTAAGGCTCACTAAAGGCACTAGTATGAATCAGCTTTAGTCCTATCTCAACTTGCTTTTGCCACGAGACCTAATGGCCTGTTGAGTTTAGGAAATGTCTTCTGTGACCACTGCCCTCCCTTTTCAACTGATCTCCCACTATTTTATTATATGAATCTTAAGATTCAGGAGTAGAGAACTTCTGCCCATTCACTGGACCTACATGGTGTTTGCATATCACTGCATATCTCTTCATGGTATTTCACTGAATATTACCCCGTCTTCAGTATTTTTTTGTTTTCTGGTGATTTGCTTTTGAACATGAATAAATGGTATCATGGTTTCTTAGAGGACTTTAGTTCTTATTTTCTCATAATGCCAGGGGCACTAATATTTAATTAGCATTTATGGTATTGAATTAATGCTCATAAGACTAACTGGGTCCATATGGTGCTCTAAGAAAACCTGGGAAAGAAAAGGGAAATGACAAGAAAAAAAGTTGAATTAGTGTGACTCAAATGGCAGGGAGCAGTGAGGTAGAGTCTGCAAGTACAGATCGTCTTTTGTTACCTACAGTAGGTTTGATGCCTACTAGGTAGCAATGTGATGGTCATTACATTGTGTCCAGTTCAGACTCTGCCTCCTGCAAAGGCCATGTCTGATGACACTCTTATGACATCTCTGATGACAATGGGATATTATTTCTGTGTTTTATAAGATCCCCAAAAAATGATTTTTGCTCCTGAGTAACTTTCTGGGTTCATCCGCCCTAGGCATAACCCTGCACTCTCTGCTCACTCACAGTGGCCTTCTTTCCTTGACTCCTCTGTGCTCTCCTCTCTCTCTCATCCTGAGATTCTACACAGGCACTCTCTTCCCCCTGGAGTTGCTTCATCCTTGCTTAGCTTACTCTTGAGCATCCTTCAAATTTGAAACAC
Organism: Procyon lotor; assembly: GCA_028646535.1. NCBI lineage: Eukaryota > Metazoa > Chordata > Mammalia > Carnivora > Procyonidae > Procyon > Procyon lotor. Next base: position 23,930,885 of record CM053616.1, read on the forward strand.
TTGGAGTATGAAGAAGAAGAGCCATTGACCTCTAAGCCACATGCTAACTTTTGGCCAAATAATAAGGCTACTGGTAACATTGAAATTTTTTTCTAGCTTGATTTAGATTAATCATCACTTTTAGTGAGTTGACCAATATTTTAGGAGGAAAACTGAGAGATCTTTCTCCCTTTTTGGAGGGTTATGTAAATAGTAGGGCTCATAACATTGGAATGCATTGCTTGATTCCTTATTCTTTCTACCTTTATACCAACATGTTGTAACATGTTGCTTACAATAATATCTGCTATTGCAAATATTCTTCTTACCATGTGGCCTTGTCATTCCTCCCATTCGGTGATGGAGTTGGTGACCTGTTTCATTGATCTTCATCAGAGTTCTGTGACCTCTTTGACAATAAAGTATGGTGGAAGTAAAGGTGATGCTCTATGACATTAAATCAATCAAACACCTATACTTATTAGCTTTAAAACATGGCCTTACCTCATGAAGAAATGTCATATACTTTTCTCTCGCTCTTTTGGGATTCTCACTCTTGGAATCCAGGTGTCATTTTTTGGTTAATAGGCCTAGAGTAAAGTTATATGGAGAGACCATAAGTAGGAGTTCCAGCTTGAAGCTCAGCTGAGGTCCTTGCTAACAGTCAGCATCAACTACCAGATACATGAATTAAGTGTACTGCCGGCTGATTCCAGCTTCCAGCCATTAGTCATCCCATCAACCTCCTGGAGCATAGATAAGTTGGCTCCACTCCTAAATTCTTTACAAAATTTGGAGTGTAATAAAATGGTGACTTTTCATCATTTGTGGGGAGGGACTGGTTTGTCATGTGGCAGAAACTGTAACAACACTACCTAATTTTTTGATGGAGTCAAAACTGTAAGACTTCTAAGGAACACACCATGGGCCCAAAAGCTAGTGATAGTAAGAAATTTCAGTAAGAAAGGTAATTCCAGATAATTCCCTTTTTTTAGTATTACAGCCTTCTTTAATATTCTTATTTCTCATCTTTCATGTCTTTTGTATGTAGCTGCTATGTTAATATAGACCTAAAACCAAGTTCCACTTTGGAAGTCTGAGCAGGGTCATATTGGAGGCCAGAAAAAAGAGGCATGGATTTGGTATCTTAAGTCGGCTTTGGCTTTAGAGAGAAAGGCTGATTTTTCTTTTCCTTGCTTTCCATTTATCATAAAAATGTTATCTTTAAATTCAGCTTTTCTTAGTTGGTTCACTAAAAGTCAACCCTGTTTGGATTAAAACAATATTATAATATTATCAGTCTCTGTCAGTCAATATTGTCTTAATTTGGGCTGCTATAACAAAGTGTCATGGACTAGAGGGCTTGTGGACAACAAATCTATTTCCCATAGTTCTGGAGGCTAGACGTGTAAGATCTGAGTGCCAGTGTGGTCATGTTCTGGTGAGAACTCTCTGGGTTATAAGGCCCCTATCTTCTCATTTTACCCATATATAGTAGAAAGAGGACAAGAGAGCTCTCTGTGGTCTTCTGTGAAAGGACAATAATCCCATTCATGAGGACTCCAGTATCAGGACCTAATTACTTCCCAAAGGCCCCACCTCCTAATACCATCATATTCAGGGTTAGGATTTCAACCTATGAATTTGGGAACGGGGTACACAAACATTCAGTCCATAACATATATGCAGTGAAGGATTGAAAATTGTCTGCTAGAGTTCCCTGTCTTCTTTTCACTGCAGTTAAAGAATTTATTTAACGATTACATATGAATTGCATTAATCAAAACAATCCGTGTCATTCTATGCTTGATTCTTCTCTTGCTTTAAAATACATCACAAATGCTTGGAGCCAGGATTATGCTTTCTTTGTGGCATTTGCTATAGCACTTTAAATTTGGTAAATACCTGTGTCAAGAAAAGTCATTCAAATCTTAGATACCTTGGAGGCACCTGAGTGGCCTTCTCTTGATTTTGGTTCAGGTCATGAACTCAGGGTCCTGAGTAAGACTGAGCCCCACGTTGAGCTCTCTGCTGGGTGTGGAGCCTGTTTGAGATTCTCTCTCTCCTTCTCCCTGCTCAAAGAAAACGAAAAACAAATCTTAGATCCTACCTTGTACTTTTAGGGTCATTTGGGGGGCATCTTTTAACATGCTCACATAAGGATTATTTAATTCTTTAGGAAAATGTACCGGTGTTTGACTCTTTCTTTTTTAACCATTTAATTAAAGCACAAATATGTTTAGTTATATATTTACCTGTAGGTTCTCTCTGCTATAAAAGAGAACCTTAAAGATTATTTTCTTGTAGGACACTGCCAATTTTATTTTTAATGTAGTAATTTTATTTCTAATATCCATTTTAAAAATTACCTAAAATAACCAACCTAAATGCTCTTGGGACCAGTTTTATAGCTTACTTGTTTTCTTATGAGTGACTTAAGAAATCTTTGACGTATTTTTTTAATGACATGTTTTAATGTCCTTCACTGTGGAAGGATAAGCTTTACTAGATTTCAAATCTAAGTTTGAACATTATTTCCTTTTATTGCTTTAAAAGTATTTCATTGTATTTTGGCTTCTATTGTTTGTGTTGTAGTCAGATGCCAGCTTAATTGGTGTTGTTTGGGAAGGCTTTTTAAATTTGCTGATTTTAAGATATTCTATTTGTTTTTATTTTTTAACGATTAAAATACGATGAGCTTTGATGTTGATTTATATATTGGTTAAGCTTTTTAGGACTTGTGTGTGTAGCTTGTTGTTTGTCATCACTTTTAGAAATCATTATCCCTCATATTCTATCTTTATATTACTTTTATATGTCATTATATTACTTTGCCCCATGCTCTCCTCCTGAGTAAAACTTTCTTGATTCATTCTCCATGCATTTTGTATTATATTTTAATCTATTTTTCTCTCTATTCTTTACTTTAGATATTATCTTCTAGTTCACTAATTATCTCTTTAGCTGTGTCCAGTCTTTCATAAAACTCATTCCCTGTTTCTGTTCTTAGTTATTGCATTTTTTAGTTATAGGATTTTATTTTTGTTGTTGTTGTTAAATTTCCATTTCTCTGGAAAAATTCTCCATCATTTCAGGGACAGAGATTATAAAGCCATGACTACTAATTCTAATATTTGGAGCACTTGAAAATGTTTTATTATAGTTTTTTCTTTTTCTTTCTTTCTTTCTCTTCCTTCCTTCCTTCCTTCCTTCCTTCCTTCCTTCCTTCCTTCCTTCCTTCCTTTCTTCTTCTTCTTCTTCTTCTTCTTCTTGGAGGGGGTTGCAGAGGGGCAGAGTGAGAGAGAGAATCTTAAGCACGCTCCACATCCAGTGTGGAGCCCAGAGTAGGACTTGATCTCATAACCTCAACCAATATCAAGAGTTGGATGCTTAAACTGGCTGAGCCATCCAGGCACTCCTAGTATAACTTCTTTTTTTTTTTTAATAAAAAATTCACATTTTATTTTTAAAGCTCCAAATGAGTCTTGCTGTAATTAGTTGTATGGTGGAGATGGCATTAGGAAAAACATTTACAGTTATATTTGATACCTAAAGTGATGCTTTTCTCCAAAGATGATTTACCTTTGCTACTTCTAGACACCAGGGGGGTACTAGAAATCCAGAGTCATCTTTGTCTAATTTGAGAAAATGAACTATATGAACCTGAGCTGCAGTCTTTGAAAGGACCTTTCTATTTTTGGGTTCACACTTATTATTTTCTGATGCTGCTATTTTGTGGGATCCCAATCAAAATAGTGGTCATGACACTCTCCTTGGAATGCTGTGGATTTTAATATTTATATCCCTTGCTTCTCTGGGCTGTCAAAAGTGTTCCTTTACTTCCCAGGTTCATTTCTGGAACCTACACTCCCCTAAAGGAAAAACATACACAAGTGCAGGAATCAAATTCCTTTTCTGCTTCCACTGGTACCAAGCTGAGAATTTCTCACAACTTTGTTAGCTATCTGGTGCCTTTTGCTTTTAACACACACATGCACACACACCCCACATAAACACTTAATAGACATTTAAATTTTGTCCAATATTTCTAGTTGTAGTCAGCTGAAATATTGGTTTGAATTACTTAGTCTATTATTTCTAGAAAGGAAAATCTTCCCTTCTCCACTTTTCCAAATCTTTCTTAACTAATAAATTTCATTCTCTAAAATCAAAGATTCAATCTAAAGTCTATAAGCATCCAAATTAAATATTATGAAGTGTGCACACTCATTTCTTCTATTCAGAGTAGACTAACCTTAGACCATGATGTGATTCAAAGATTATTTACTCTAATATTACACATATATAACAAGTTTGCAATCTAGGTCCTTAGTCTATGAAACATTCGAACAACAAATTCAGTGGCACAATGAGAGGTAGAATGACTTTGCCAGAGGTAAACATACTAACTGCAACTTGAATTAATGGTTATCAATGAAGAGTTAGTCAAAATTCAAAATAATAGTAAAAATTCAGGATACCATAACAAGGAAAGAAAGAAAATCCCTCCTATCTCAATGTCATCTAAGAGCATTAATGTGCAGTAATAAATACATAATGTTTACATTAAAATGTTGCATGTTACTTGTGAACTTTACCTTAAAAAGGTGGTGAGATTTTATGATGAATTTAGTAAAAATTTCATTATTAATTTCTAAGTTCAGATTGGCAAATTTCACTTGTATTCACCTCTGTGAGTAACACCTTTTATTATTGCCATTGAAAAAAAAAATTTCTTCCCCCAATTACCTTCTTACGTTGCTAATAGTAACTAATCCTTTTAAATCTGTTTCTTTATTGATTATAATAAAATAATTTATTTTCTATTTACAGTGTTGCTATATTTTTAATCTTTATTCTTTAGGTTGGAATACATTTTTCAATGCCATTTTTCACTTTATACTAGCTAGCACTGAACTGTTTTCAGTACAGAGAGAGGAAACAATATTGCTGATACAGCAACTCTCTTTTTCTGCTGAGTCTTTTATCCATTTTGGCCAGTGGTACATATTGGAGTCTTTAAATTATTACTTTTCTGTTCATATAACCATGATGTATAACAAATTGGACATCAAGTTGAACGTACGTACTTACTTACTAAATTTATTTATTTATTTTGAGCACTAAACTAAACCAATCTAGTGCCTTATCTGACCTCAACTAAACTCCTGGGGAACTGGATGTATTTCTAAACAGATGGGAATTTGTCCAAGAACCACTCTTTGGTCTGCTCTACCAAGCAAATTACATACATTTATAAATGGAAATGTGAAAGGAAAAAGAAAGGCAAGAAGAATATTTGCAAGCCCAGCATATTTTGCTAGCATAGACCACTAGTCATCCATGCTTCAAGAAGTTGGCCTTAGCAATGGTGTGTCACCTTTTCTTCCTTTTAAGAAAGGCCATTTTATACTTAGGATTGTATAAAAATTGTTGTGGAAGTACTGGGAAAAATAGGGTGTAATATCACTCTAATATTTTGAAAAAGACCCTTGAAATTTTTTATTTTCCTTTTCCATTTTGTTGAGTTTAGAAACTATTATTTTGAGAAACAAATGAATCTACAATCCCAGTTAAAAAGCTATGCATTATTTAGTCTAATCAAATATCTAATCTCTACTCCCAGCTTTTAAAGATCATCTTAAAACATGCCTGCCGTTTAGGTTGGAAAGGTTGACTATTTCAAAATATCTACCATGAACAATGACTGAGGATTGCTAGTATTTAGTGCCCAGGTATCAAAGATGCTAGTCACCTGCAATGTGTATAATAGTCACTCATAAGGGGGGAAAAAATCAAACAAACTCCCAAAATATTAGGGGCAGAACAAGGTCTTTGAAAGAAGAGAAACAAAAAATTCCAGAACATGGAATCTCTGGGGGGAAAGTGTAGGCCCTGAAATGTCTCAGATACTCAGGAAATACAAAAATAGAAAAAAAGCCGTGGGAGAAAACACAGAGCCAGAAGGGTGCTGAACATAAAACCTTTGCCCTCATGCTGGTTTTGCTTCCTGGAATGGGGGAAAGGGGTTAAAAGTTTAGATTTCAAAAGGTTTCTCTGCCAAAAACAGAATTAAAGTTAGAGAATGTGTGAGATGTAAGTAAATTACTACTTATTGACAATGACTGTGAAAGTAAATTCTAATTCTGGATAGACTCTTGGGGAGGTTTCTGCCTGCAGATAATTAGTTTTCTCTCAGTGCCACTAACTAATTATTTTATCCCAAAGGTGGGCTATCCTTATCCTAAGGCAGTGAGTGAGTCTGGTCCCTGGAACTGTTGGCACCAGAATTCCATGAAATTCAGGGGCTTAAAATCATCATCTGGGGAGTATCTCTTTCAGCAATAGCAGATTAGATATTTTGGACTACGATTCCTGCTGAGAACAACTAAAAATGTTAAACAAAATATTAAGAGTAAATTTGTAGGAAAACATTAAGGAACTTCCAAGTTAGTGACGATTTTGGGCGCTAATATCTTGGAGAAAAATAAAACCCAGAAAGGTGAACCCAGCTTGTGACATTGCCGTTTCTCTCCAGTCATTTTCTTATTTCTAAGTCTATAGCTGAGTGGCCAAGGAAGTGGAACAGTATTTTCTGCAGGCTCATGGGGACAAAAATTGAAGTTCAGGGACTCCTAAGTAGTTATCTCAGGAAATTATCTATCACACTCCCTGATATTTATTTATTTGTTTGTTTGTTTGTTTTTCTTTCAGTTGGATTGAGAATATGTGAAACTATTGAATTTCAGAGTTTCCTCTTATTTAATCCTTTATTAAATAAACCATTCCAGGGACGCCTGGGGGGCTCAGTTAGTTAGGCGGCTGCCTTCGGCCCAGGTCATGATGGATTGTGGGGCTCCTTGTTCAATGGAGAGCCTGCTTCTCCCTTTGCCTGGTGCTCCCCAACTTGTGCACACTCTTCTGCTCTCTCACAGACAAATAAATAAATAAATAAAAATTCCCATATGAATTCCCAGGGGTACAATCTCTCTCAGATTGAGCAGCCCTATTCTGAATGTTTTCACTCTGGTTATTACTTAATTTTTTTACTTAATTTTCACTGTAATTTATACTAAAGTGGTATCTAGCCCAGTGTCCTCACAATATTCCTAAATTTCTTTGTTAATTGTTACTAAGTGTTAAGCTAATGGAAGCCTGTGATATTGTATTGTTGTTTCTTAATGGGCCTGGTAACTTGTACAAGAATGAATGTGGGGTGTTCAGATTAAGTAGGCACTAGCAGTTGCAGGGGGTGAAAGAATTCAACCAAGGCAGAACAAAAGAGATATAAAAGTTTACTAAATACATTGTAAGGGAGGAACAGGCAGGACAGCAAAGGAGAGACTGTCTGCCATGGGGTGGAAGTGAGGGGCTGTATAGGTACAAGGCAGAAAGAGAGCATGGGAGCATATGGAATTTCCCCCTTTTTGGTAATCTTAGGAACTGTGCTTAGTTTTAATTGGTGTTTTAGGACCTATAGGTATTTTGAGGTGTGTTGCTGAGCCTGTTTGCATTCAGCTCAGTAGTCACTGTGGGCCCTTTTGCTTTGCTCAAATTTCCATTGCTCAAGCTTGTTGCTTAAAAGCAGCCCCCTACACTGAGTACAACATCAAAAAAATGTTTCTTTAATTTTTAATTTGATGATCCTTTAGTTCTCTTCTATATCAGTTATTGTCTCTACAATTTATTGCAGAATGAGATCCCATAGTTTCTTAAGTTCCCTTATTCAACACACATTTATTGAATTCTTGCTATATTCCAGGCACTGTGCAATTATCTGGATGTAGAAAACATAAAAGACAGAGAAATACTTCAAGGAAATGATAGTCTAGTGAAGTGATAAAACATATCTAAGAATAGAATTTTGAATTCCTTTGAGCGAAATAATTATAAAACTACCCATTAAAATATGGTAGAAATCAATGCAAGGTGGTTCGCCTAGGGACAGAGCATAGCACATAGAAAATGGAATACAAAAGTGGTAAAAACCTGGTGTCCATAACAGACCCCCAAATAGAAGAAATCATCAAAACATCAAATCATCATGATATGTGAAGAAGTGATTCTGAAGGATTAAAAATTGTGAAAATGAAATAATTTGTTTCTTCTCAAAATTGACACTAAACATTTAAAAAGAAATATTTTGTGGGCATCAAAATGTTAGATTTGGAATACAACCCCCCAAAATAATAAGACATAAATCTCTGTGAGTTTATTATTCTTTGACAGAAACACAGATAATCATTTGAAAATGGTTCATGGTATACTCAGTTAACCTTTTGTGGTCTTACTTCTGCCTGTTTTCACCAATCACTTTCACTTTAGAAAAGTAGTCCTCTTGATTCTTGGGAAGTTCCTTGAGTACTTCCCCCACTTGTGCACACTCATGTCCCGTGATTTTGCCTCTGCTCCTTTTTTTTTTTTTTTTTTTTGGTATGAAACCTCGTCTCACCTTCAGCCAACTCCCAGTCCCATTTCTCAGCTCACTTCATACATCAGTCAACATTTAGACAGGATCTTCAGGAATTTTTCCTTTATCCATCCATACTGGGCACATATATAATAGTTTCCTATGTTTGGGTCACAGGGTGGGTATGAGAGACTGGTAACAGATAAGCCTAGAACAGAGGCTAGAAAGGGGGAAATAATGGATAGCCTTTTAATTCATTTTAACAAATTTGAACTCTATCTTGTGAGTAGTAGGAAGACACTAAATGGTTTTAAGCAAGTTCAGAAACCAGTTGTGCTCCACCCTCCTTTTACATTGTCATAATCAAGTTCTTACTGTTCTAAAATGCCAGTGAAACTATTTTGAAGGTTGGAATCCAAAGCCTATTTAAATTAAGCTCATTGACATATTCTTACAGCTAATCTCTCATCTGAGTTTTTTTTTTTTTTTTTTTAATTTATTTGACAGAGAGAGAGAGATCACAGGTAGGCAGAGAGGCAGGCAGAGAGGGAAGGGGAAGCAGGCTCACCGCTGAGCAGAGAGCCCGATGCGGGGCTCGATCCCAGGACCCTGAGATCATGACCTGAGCCAAAGGCAGAGGCTTTAACCCACTGAGCCACTCAGGCGCCCCTCTCATCTGAGTTTTAATCTCTCATTTCTATCTGCTTGTGGGCAATTTCTACCTAACTATTCCTTTACCATCAAAATGGGCCTTCTGTGAACTCATTCACAGTTTTCTTGTATGATCCCAATTCAATTAAACATGGTTCTTTATTCCTGCTGTTCCAGGATGGAATTTGTTGTTGTTGTTGTTGAAGTGTAGAAAAATCTTAAACTATAGGGGCGCCTGGGTGGCTCAGTCGTTAAGCGTCTGCCTTCGGCCCAGGTCAGATCCCAGCGTCCTGGGATCGAGCCCCGCATCGGGCTCTCTGCGCGGCAGGGGGCCTGCTTCTCCCGCTACCATTCCCTCTGCTTGTGTTCCCTCTCTCGCTGTGTTTCTCGCTGTCAAATAAATAAAATCTTTAAAAAAAAAAA
>CM053616.1:23940447-24019269 GCA_028646535.1 Procyon lotor
CTTAAACTATAAAGCAGAAAATGTACCTAAAACTGTTGTCCTGCTAAGCAGGCAGATTCGTTAGACTTTCTGAACCTCACTATTGCCATCTACATAACAGAGTTGAAATAGAAGAATGGTACCATGGCTACATAGAGTGCTACACTTCTGATACTGCAATTATGGCTCCCTCATCCCCCTCATTCAGCCCTCTCAGTTCCTTCAGCTCAGTTTGTATCTGATCCAGTCTCTTTTCCATTCTCATTGCTATTCTCTGCCTATGATTCTGGCTCCTCATGATCCCACCCCCTATTAAAATTGAAGCTGTTATTAGGCCACCCTTGGGCAATTACAGGAGCTTCCACACTGTATTCCCTGTTTTTCTCTGGTCTCGGTCCATTTCAAACCATCTTGTGTACCTTATGTCATTACTCTTGTTCAAGAGGATTCTCTTGCTGATAGGATAAAATTAAAACACATAAACTAGATTCAAAACTTTCTAAGGTGCAGTATTCCTACACTCTCTGTTCCAACCCCAGTGAAATCCAGATGCTTTTACTTTTTATGAAAATTTTCTCAATTCCTTCTTATTGCAAACTGAAGTCATTTCCATTGCTCAGGACCAGATAATTCTTAAATCTCCAGGGAAGTCTTCACTGATGAGGAACTCCATCCAGGAAAACTACTTCAATCTCTTGGACTATTATGGTTATGATTCTCTCTTACCCTGGCCTCGTATTATTAACCTATAGGAAATAATTGATCTCCAGTATCATCTCTGGGCACACAGTGCTAATGGTGGGTTCTGAGGGTTGACACGTCCTAGAATAAGTAGAGCTATTTTTGTCGCAATAACTCCCAGCTATATACTGCTTTATAGGTTACAAAAATATAAATTTTATTTATAACAATACAATTTACCTGATGGAAGATGCTGTTACCCCATTTTTAGATGAAGAGACTGAGCTTCAGAAAAGTTACAGATTCTTGGTTTGCTCAAGGATTCACAACTAGTAAAGGAGAGACCGGATGTCCTGACCTCTAATGAATTAAGGGCTTTCATGGTAACCAGTCCATATATGTATCAAAGAACTTGTGTTCTTTGATTTTTGTGTAGAAACAATCTTTGAGGACAAGGATAATGCCTTAATCATGACAATCATTGTTCAAAGAGTATCATAGGGTCAGCAAACATTTTCACTTGCTTTCTGTTAGAATCTTTTGTCCTGGTGATACTTGTTCCTGGGTTCCAATACTTTTCCTTAAATACTCAGAATTGTAAAGCTGAACCCAGGATACCACTTGTCTTAAACCTCTCGTTACCTTCTCCCTTCTAGGCACATTTCACCTGTGGGCTTCTTTTTTGAGGAAGTTGATATTAGCTGGTTGTATTAGAAAAAGGACTGAACCCCACTCACATAAAGTGCTACTAATTGATTGGACTTCCTGTGTTCTTTATTTCAGGGAAGTTTTCAATTTATCTAGAAACCATCCTGTAACCTGAAGGGAGCAATTTCTAATGGGATGATAGCAGATAATTTGGTAAAGAGACAGGGAAGATGTTTTTGAGTGAGATTCCTTCAAGCCACATTGATAGTGATTGCCTGTTTGGCCTCAATGTAGACTCAGACATGGTTTCAATGTTAATTTTTTCTTTTTTCTTTTCAAACAATTGTCTCCATATTATGCACAAAGAAAGTATTTTGGAATTTTAAAAGCTTGAAGAAAGAGATAGGTTGGTTATATTCTTAGATGATTTAGGACATTCTTACATAACTTCCTTTCAGCAGCAACAGTAAGTCAGTCTCCACTAACCTGATGTGTGCAAAGAGAAAGGGGTACTTTTCTCCCTGCACAATTTTGCCTATTACTGAAACATCACTCTTTCGTTATCTTCCTCTCTTATAATACATAGCTATTTGGGGATGGTTGTGTGTGTATTTGCAAATGGATAAGGTGTAGACAGAGTGTGTCCACACTTTAAGTAAAGCTTATCAATTATTTATAACCTAATACAAATGAGTTTATCAGATCTTTTTATTACAGCAAGTTTTTTTTTATTAACATATAATGTATTATTTGCTTCAGAGGTACAGGTTTGTGAATCATCAGTCCTACATAGTTCACAGTACTCACTGTAGCACATACCCTCTCCAATGTCCATAACCCAGCCACCATATCTCCCCACCCCTGCCCCCGACCCCTAACAATCCTAGTTTGTTTCCTGAGATTAAGAGTCTCTTATGGTTTGTCTCCCTCCCGATCGTATCTTGTTTACAGCAAGTTTTGAGGAAGAAGTTTAAAGCACCAGAAGAGAGACAGAAAGAAATGGTTTGATGGAACAGAATAAAGAGTTTAGGAAGGAAGGGAAAATGGGAGATGCTGGAAGAGAATCTTTGCTTTAGCCTTGAGCTGGCAAAATTTCACCACTGATAATACAAAATGGTGCCATGAAATCAAGAGGGTGACCTAGACAAATCTTCTTGTCAAATGGTATGTTTTTCCTGTTCAATACATCATCTCTGGTTCTTTATTTTCTCTCAAATAAATTCTCTTGGAGAAAACACACGTTCTAGAAAATAAAATGTTCAGGCTACAAAATGACATCTGAATTACTTGCACATTCAATCATTCTTACAAGTAAAACAAAATTGATCAATAATGTTTGCTGTAGTGTGCCCCATTAAGCAGCTTTTCTTTCTGCTATATCTCCATAAAGCTTTCTATTCCCAGAAGGACAAGGATTGAAAGAATAGCAACAATTTTATATCAAGAAGAAGGAGAGTATATGGTGTGTTAGATATGTTTATGCTAATCCTAATTTATTCCCTCCAAAATGAATAAAATGAAATTCTAAGAGCATCCGCTTCTCCTTTATAACCTTACCTCCCACTCTGAAAGTTCTCTTTCTGGAGATGCATTTGGAGGAGACCACAGTTATTGACTCAGTATTCCAGATGTTCCATTTTTCTTGCTTTTAGTCTTTTTATATTAATTTTGACCAGTCATTTTGATGGTTTCTTAATCTATGTAATATATGATTTCCTCTTCCCTCTGCCTTTCCTCCAATACCTTTTACTGTCATTTTAACTATGGTTTCGCATACGTATCAAGAAATAAATGTAAACTTGGGAGGTGATCCAAAGATAATTTTATTGTTTCATCCTTTCCCCTTTTCTCTTCTCTTTGCCATTCTGTTCATACACAATGTATATTCTTTAATACAGTTATAAAAAGAAAATAATAATAGCAAGGTATGATCTTTTAATTGATTTGTGACTGAGAAGAAGGAATAATACTATCTTACATTTATTCTCTTTTCATTACTTTTCTGTTCATTCTCTCTTCTCTTTTTCGCATCCTCATTTCCTCTCTCTCCTTTGTGACTGTGAGCTTCTAAAGGTCACTAATTCTAGGACCATGTATACAGAATGTGCTCAAGACCTGCTTGTTAAATCAGGGACTTAACTACATACTGTAACACCGTATCTGTACCTTTGCCACTGGTTTCTAACCCTTATTAACCTTTTCTTATCCTTTCTGAATTTTACAAGCTCTATGATAACATTATATTCAACATGAGTCATATTTATTGGTCATGTACAATGTGCCAGATATTGAGGCCTTCACAGTGAACAAAACAATTGGTAATCTTTGCTATCTTGGTACTTTCATTCCAAGTACCAGTGAGAAAAGAGAAAAACACAATTAGTGAAATATATAGAATATATGTTGGATAAATGCAAAGGAGAAAGGTGGAGAAAATGGATAGAAGTATTAAAGGGGGTTGCAATTTACGGTAGTCAGTGAAGTTTTCCCAATAAGGTGCCATTTACAAAAAGGCTTGAGAAAGATGAGGAAGTAAGCTGTGCTGGTAATGGGGGATACAGCATACACCGTGGCCAATGGCATCTGTCTGCCCGACATATATGAGAAAAAAGAAAAGAGTCGATATGGCTGGAGTGAAATAAGCAAACAGGAGTTTATTCAATGAATCAGTCAGGCCCTTGTGGTGTCCCCAGTGACAAAGCCTGTTGTGGTTCGCTTAGGCAGCTGTAACAAAATACCACGGACTGGGTGACTTAAACAGCCGAGATTTATTTTCTCACAGTTTTGGAAACTGGCAAATCTAAAACAAGGTAATGACTGTTTTGCATCCTGGTGAGCTCACTCTTCCTGGTTTGCAGACAGAGGCCTTCTCACTGTGTTTCCTTGCATGGCAGAGAGGGCGAGCTCTCTCGTATCTCTTCTTATAAGGCCACCAACCATATTATATCGGGGCCTCCCCTTTATGACTTCATATAACTGAAATTATCTCCCTGTAGGCCCTATCTCTAAATATAGTCACATTGGGGGTTCGAGCTTCAGTGTAAAGAATTTATGTGGGACACAACTGAGGCCACAGCAAAGTGCACAGGAGGAGTAAAGCCATTCTGAGAGACCCTGGAGCAGCACTCCCCTGAACTTCTCTCTGCACTTGGGCAAATAGCTACCGAATGGCTCCTGCAACCCCACAGGCTAGGAAGCCAGAGGGCAATTTGTCTGGCCTCAGTGATTTGTCAGGAGCTAGTCCTACATGTGCATGTTCACTAATGAATCTGCTACTCTTTGTTATTTATTAAAATAACTATGGTGCCCTACTGAGCATATACTCGTGTGTAGTATTTGTTGTATTTCTTATAAATTGGCCTTGATTCTCCCTGCAACAGTACACTATCCTTAAGAAGCATCTTTTATTTTTTTTCCCTAACAAACCTTAGTGCCCTAACCGGGACTGAGTTCACGGTGGCAAGTCAATAAAGTCCTTAAGCACAGAGACACTTTATTTTTTCTTTCTTCATTAGGAAAATTTTCATAGCCAGGAAAGAGTAAAAGACTCATACAAAATACAATTAGAGCTCTAAATGTGTTTTTAATCTCATATATGCATATTCACGTGTGTATTTGTGTGTACATATAACACGACAACAGCTATGACAACAGCAAGCGTTTATATATAAGATAATTTTGCTGCCCAAGATATTATGGTTATCACTCCAAAATTGTGATTTCCAAGGATAAGTTTGGATAAATAAAAACGCTCCATGAATATTCAGCTGTACTTTTGGATTGAGATTTCTACTGTTCTGAATAAATTCCAAAAGTATTTCTACATTTAAGGTCCTCTCACATCTTGAAAGGCTAGCTCACTGTAAGAAGAGAATTTGATTTGCTGATTTCTTTTAAGGCAGGCATATGAACTAAGTCAAAGAGATCAGCTGGACTAATAGTTGTGTGAGGGCATGTTTGATGTCTTTGAGTACTTCTTTTTATCTTTTGAAATATGGGATAATCATTCTTATTTATTTTTCTAATAATCAAGCAGATATGAAGTAAGCCCATAAATATGTCATACAATTTATAAAGAGCATACCATTTGCTAGATTCCCATGTTTAATATTGGAGCTACCAAATGGGTTCCCAGAAGAAAATTATAGCAAGTGATAGCTCACTGACATAAGCTGATCACTCAAGGTCATTTGACTTGAAAATGGGAAATAGATTTGGGTTCTACCCCCAGTAAAATCCATTTGAGTGACTTTGGGCAAGTCATTTTTCAGTTTCCTTAAGGTGGTTCATCTGGAAAGATCATGGAAAATGTTTACAGGATGATGTTCTTGGGAAGATTCAATAAAATAATGTCATGTGTGAAAATAACATTTAGTAAGCTGAACAACACTCTTCAAACTAAGGTATTTTTAAAATCATCTAAAGTAGGACTCCCCCTTTTTGAAAAACTTCACCTTCTTACTGTTGGGAAAGGAGATAATTCAAATCTATGATTTGAAGCAGATCTTGACAATGGAAGGTTGTACATACTAAAATGTAAAGGTTTAAGTTGTTCTTTTTCTCTTTCAAAATTGACCACTGGGAGGGAATATCATTGCACACTAAAAACTTCCATATAAATGTTCATTTTTTTAAATTTCCAAACTTCCCTTCGGCACTAGGAACAGGATTGGACAGACATCTGGAATCACCCATTATCTTGGCTTTGAGCTGGCATCTCCCAGGATGGTCCATATTAACATATCCCTGGATGGCAGAAGTTGTCATATGCCTTCATAGCATAACTTGCGTATTTTGGAAGGCATTTCTGAGAACAGATTTTTTCGACAATGAACATGCCAAAGGCTTGACATGAAAAGTACTTATGCCTAATGTCTGTCATTCTCTCTCTGCCAGTTCATCTTTCCTGGGCTGGCCTTCTGCCACACTGGCACCTGAAATGCAGCAAACAATGTCATTGGATGCTGAAGGTGCGACCGTAAGTTGTGGTTATCTTCCAAGCAATTACCATATGGTGTGCAATTCAGCTCTTCATCTCCTTGTTCGATGGGAGAATAATAACAATGACAATAATGCCATTTAATAATGTATTTTATCTTTATGGCCTATTCTGTTTCCATATTTCTGTGTCTTTAAGTACTTTGATGCAGGGGGACTTTAGGCACCCATTAAAGTTTAGTCACCTCTCTAGAGTGGGAGGCTATTGTATATAAAACAATTCGAAAGCAGACTTGATCAAGAAACAAGGGAGATTAGCATATTGAAACAGAATTAGGGAGAAACTTTAAGAAAAATAAATTACCAAGTGAAGCATGCCTTTTTACAAAGCAGGCCCTATGCCCAAGCTGCTGCTTTCTTTCTGTTTCCTTTTTTTCACTATTACTCCTAAGAAATATTTTGTGAAGTGTCTATAGATCAAAATAAAGAAAGGCAAACCTTCTGGAGGCAAGATACCCTTATAAATAAGTATGCATTGGGCTCTCTACTGGATCTCAGGTTCAAGGTCCACCACTGGTTGTATTATGAAACCAGATTAACAACTTTCACAAAATTTAAAAACTAGATTACTGTATCCAGCCCATAGGAGATTGGATGGAATCTAAGATGTCATTCAAAGTTTATTCAGCCAATAAATATTTCCTGAACACCAATGTGTTAAAAGATTTCATGGTTATCCAGGTTTTAGCTCCTGCAGTCAAGGATTTTACATCATCATGAGGGAGAGTGAAAATTAAATCATGGATTATGATTCAGCACAAGAAGAGCTGTGATAGAGCATATAGCAAGTGGGGGCTTCTATGAAGTCTTCATGAGAAGATAATCATTGTGCCGCATTTTATAAGAAAAATTAGAATTAATCACATAAAAGAGAAGAATAGATTTTTACACACAGAAAACACCATGTAAATAGTTATGGGGGATTGATCTCCACATGTTCAGGAATTTTAAAAAAAACAGATGGAATAAAATCTATGATTTGTTTTTTGAACCTTCATCTCTTGATTTTTAAAAAGAACCCTATCAAATGGAAAGCATAGGCATTCCTTTTCCCATTTTATAGAAAAGGACATGGTAGTTCAAGAGGTTAAGTTTCATGCCCAATTTAAAGTATAATAGAGAGGAAGATCTGGTTCTAGAAGACTGACCTTCAGATCTCTCATTCAGTTACTCTTTATAAGCACTACTGTGCACGAATTCATATTTCATGAGGAAGGTGCGCCATAATAGAAAACTGCAGGATGATTAGTTCATAAAATGGGAACAGACTTTTGAGAAATTTCCAGAGAAGAATATGCACCCACTTTCCCTAGTGCAATCTGTTAAGAATTTCTTTCTTGCCCCTGTAAACACTATTTATATTTCCTATTTACTGCATAAAAATTAATTTCAGTAAACCCCTTTATATAGGTAAGCACTGATAAGTAATACTGTGGCTTTCTCTATCGAATGATCCAAATTATGCATTCAATATAGTTTCACAGAGTACTATTGAACAACTTCTGTCCACAGAATAATTTGGAAAGGATATGGGAAAGTAACAAATATGAGCAGGTAGTCCTTCCTGTAGTAGCTGATAATCTAGTAAGGAACGATGACTTTGAAGGAGCTCTAAGTGAAGACAGAATAGGTACAAAGAGTGCAAATATACCCCAGGAATTTGGGGAAAGATGATTCTAATTTATTGTGAGGGTACCTGGAAGATTTCTTGGAGGAGGGAGTGTTTATTCTGGTATCTGAGGGATGGCTGTGACTTTACTAGATATTATGAGATCAGAATTGTTGCAGAGAGAGGGCACAAAGTGAGGAAGAACAAGGGATCAAGAAAACCCAGGACATAACGTATAAATAGAATAAATGGGACTCTATGTTGAAAGATGCAGCTAAAAAGCTTAGACATTGCAGAGATGTTTACATTCCAAATAATTAGTAAGAATTGAAATCTAGGGGCGCCTGGGTGGCTCAGTTGGTTAAGCAGCTGCCTTCGGCTCAGGTCATGATCCTGGAGTCCCGGGATCGAGTCCCACATCGGGCTCCCAGCTCTCCCTGCTTCTCCCTCTGACCTTCTCCCCTCTCGTGCTCTCTCTCTCTCTCAAATAAATAAATCTTTAAAAAAATTGAAATCTATAATTGTATTAGCATTACTTATTTTTTTTCCTTCAGAATGTGTGTGTGTGCATGTGTGTGTATGTAGGTGCATAGTACATATAATGTATTATATATTATATATAAATACACATGACACAGTTTTAATCGAAATTCCATCATTTATAGATGAATAAACTGATGTGAGAATAACTAAGCAGCTCATACAGATAGCTGGAAACAGAAATAAGCTACAAACCAACTGTCAATGATCCAGCTTCTAGGATGGCATTGTACACAGGAAAACATCCTTACAATATCACAGAAGCTCTTCTCAAACTCATCTGAATTTACATTTCTGGCCTCATCTCCTCGAAACACTTGACCCTCTCCTCCCACCAAACTCTCAATGTTACTTAGCTCTCCAGTTCTGTTTTCAAGACCTTCAAGCACATGCCTGTTCTTCTTCCAAACACCCACCCAGTTTTGTGAAGGAAAAGAGCTATGATGTGAAGAAAGCTTTGAACCAAACCGTGCAGGATGGGGTGAGGAAGGGGTGGGCAAACTTTGCACTGGGTGATATCTGGATACTACCATAAGATTTATTTATTTATGTAGTTATAATTTATAACCTGCTTACTTCCATAAAGGATTTGAGTCAGCGAGCTAAAAGTTAAAATACTTGCAAAATCCTATTTTGAAGTTCTTTGATGTGAAAATTATACCGCACAAGTTGGCACACCGCGAGTTTCTCGTATGATTTCTGCCTCCATGTCTGATCCATTTCAGCAATGCAATTGCTGATGATTTTTTTTTTTAAAGCAAATTTAACAGAACAACTCACACACTCAGAAATGCTTTGATTTTACTTTGGTTTATGCTCAGGGCAAAGATTTTGGCTCTGGTTTTCCCATCCACAATCGTGAATTCACTTTAAATAAAATGCAAGAGGAAATCAATGTCCAGTGTCTTGGCTGAAAATTAAATGGAAACAAACATTCAGGATGCACTAAGCATTCAGGTTTCTGTAACTAAACTTGATCAAAGGACCGAATGTGAAGAACCTCGGGGAATCCATTTTTCTCCATTTGTAAAGGCCCAAGGGCTAGTAATTAGGAAACTGAGTTGCTCTTCCTCTTCAATTCTGGCCCTAACATTTTGTGCATGAGGTGAGAGATCTTGTTTTCCTAAAAGCATTTCTCTGCCTACTGGTCATTTTGTGATGTCTTAAAATTCTCTCTTTACAAAACTTCTCTCTCCCTCCTTCCTCTCGAATTTGTATTAAGGTTGTTAAAGGACTCTTCTGGATAGAATATATTATTCTAGGGAGGGGACTTATAATAGCTTATAATGAGGAAAATTAAAACCTGAATTAATTTTTGTACTAATTAGGAGAGAAGCATTATTTCAGGTGCATCTAAAAGCTGCAATAATAAGTAATCTGTGGCTGTTGTATTTAAAAAGAAAAGCATCCATGAGATGGAGAACTTTAAAATGATTCCCTGATAGTAACACACCCAAAGGAGAAAGAAAAATAATCACGGTTGAAAAATTTAAGAGCAATTTTGCATTTTTGAGCATGTCAAAGGAAGAAGTGGGGTCTCAGTAAAATATCTCAAGAAAGAGATGAACGACCTGGAGAAGAGAGGCCAGGAGACTCAAAGGAGCTCTTGAGGAATCATTTGAATCTGAACCTGAGTTAAAATAATAAATCCTGCTAAGGCTTTGGTTCCTTACTTCAGATTTTTTGCAATATGAAATAATCTCTTCAGTTTCTGCTTAATCCACTTGTGTATGCTGTTTTTATCTGGGGTAGATATTGGCTTTTAATTCGTTTCCAAACATACAGGCCAAACCACCAAAATATGTCTTTGCTGAATGAAATTTGTGCTTCTAAACCTTCATTCATTCTATACTTCGTTCCATATAGGCCTGTGTTTTCACAGCTTTTCCTCTTCTATGTTCTAAGGAGAATTCTGGAAGAGAAAATGTAAAATGCTGAGGAAAGCTATGTTGGTTCAGATTAGAAAGAGTAGAAGGGAGAAAGAGAGTCAACTTGGCCTGAAGTTGAAAAAGAGAAGACATTTAGAGTGAGCGGATTATGAGAGTGTGTAGGAAAAAAGGTAGAAAGGGTCTTTAGGGCATTTGTCATGTGTTAAGGAATTTAACTGCCTCCTTGATATGCCTTTAAGGCACTTCCACAAAGATTTTCATTGCATTCCAGTATTTTTTGGAAGTTGAATTTTGTGTTTTATTACTGCATCATCATGCAGGCCTGGGAGCATTGAGCAGAAGAGATAGAATTCTGACTTTATGGATTTTTTTTAAAGATTTTATTTATTTATTTGACAGAGAGAGATCACAGGTAGGCAGAGAGGCAGGCAGAGAGAGGGGGAAGCACGTTCCCTGCCTAGCAGAGAGCCCGTCCTGGGGCTCGATCCCGGGACCCTGAGATCATGACCTGAGCCAAAGGCAGAGGCTTTAACCCCCTGAGCCACCCAGGCACCCCTGACTTTATGGATTTTGAGGAACAAATGCTAAAGGACCATCCACCCACATATCTATAATGACAAAGTCTTATTAAAGTTCTTAGCTCTTTATAGGCATTAGTTCATTTAGTATGTTATGTATGTTAGTTCTCATTAATGTCTGTGTTGTCTTTAAGGTTCTGTCAGTCTGATTGAAATGTTTACAGAACAGAGTTAGGGAAAGTGAGTCCTCTCTATCCCCAACATTACCTTGCTCCGTATCTCATCTACCATCCCTGGAGAGTCAGGGATTTTAAAATTTGAAGACCTACCATTTTACTTTCAACCCTTTAATTCTTATCTTTACTCCCAGGCTTAAAACACCCAGTCTAGTTCATGATATTAATTATCACTGAGGTTTGTCATGGTTATTAAGTAAATCACCCATTGTTTTGAAAACAAGTAGTTGAATTATAGAAACTCTGTATTTGACCGTCCCATTAGCTGTGGCCTGATGTTCAACAGTCATGGTCTCAACCAAATGGCATATGCTCTGTAACATGTGTTAATTGATAATAACAACAATGACCAGCACAGAGACTTGTGTGTCAAGCTCTATTATGGGCATTTGTAATACAGTAACTTAATTAAATTTCACCAATAACCCTATGATGCAGGTTTAGTACTACCATTTTTACAGGTGGAGTAAATGAAACAAAGAGAGCCTAATGGTTTTCATACAGTTCCACAGCTAATAAGAGAGCCAGAATTCAAACACAGGTTTTGTGGCTTTGAAAAGACTTTATGATCAAATTAATTTCCTTATTAATGCACCAGTTGGCCTTGGGATCATTCTCATTCCTATTCTAGGAGCACATGGAGTTGGTTGGATTGATACTGTGCTAATGTATTTGACGGAAAATCATTAGATGGTCAGTCCCCTTCTGAACAACCATTTTTCCTTGCTTCATGTTTTAATAATGGCCTCTGGAGACATTTATATTAGGTTCAGAGTTGGTAAGAGCACCTTAATGCAATTTCTTCAGTTGGACATTCTTCACCAATAACTAATGACGTGGGTACCATACGCTTTTTGTCAGAGATGGAGCCTAAATATTAAAAAGTTTACATGATACCCTTGGTCATAGCACAGATTCTGGGACATAGTCCAGAATGGATCACTTTTTTTTTTTAAATTCTTGGGCTCTGCTATTGTCTCAATGTTTATTACCACCACCACCTGCCCCTATTCAGATGTTAAAATCCTAACCCCCAAGGTCATAGAATTTGGAGGTGGGGACTTTGGGAAGTGATTAACCACAGTAGAGCCGCATGAATGGAATTAGTGCCTATCTAAAGGAAAGAGCTCTCTCATCCATTTCCTCACATGAAGTTATGGCAAAAAAAAAAAAAAAAAAAAAGAAAAAAGGAAAAACCCACAAAAATCAAACAAAACTAGCTATCTAGGTAGTTGGCTCTCACTATATAGCAAATCTACTGGCACCTTGATCTTGGACTTTCTACCCTTCAGATCTTTAAGCAATTAATTTGTGTTGTTTATAAGTCAATCGGTCTATGGTATTTTGTTAGATTAGCCCAAATGGACTAAAGCAGGTTTTTCTGCCATATCATACCATAGCAAGAACTTAAAATCTGGGAAATAGCCTAATTAAAAATCTAGTAGAGGGTGACTGAGTGGCTCAGTCAGTTAAGCATCTGCCTCTGGCTCGGGTCATGATCCCAGGGTCCTGGGATTGAGTACCACATTGGGCTCCTTGCTCGGCAGGGAGTCTATTTCTCCCTCTACCTGCCGCTCCCCCTGCTTGTGTGTGCGCTTGCTCTCTCTCTCTCTCTCTCACTCTCTCCTTTTCAGTCTCCCCCTCTCTCTGGCAAATAAATAAATAAAATCTTTTAAAAAATTAAAATCCAGTAGAAGACAAAAATAATAATTAAATGCGGGCCAAATGTTATGGGGAAAATGTAACTCTTTTACTTAGCCCAGCTCCAAATATTTAGCCATAAAATGAGGATAGGTCTCAAACATGACCATGAGTTTGTTTCTACAAAGGAAGTTTGATAAATTGAAATATGAATTATTTCATTTGATTTATTGAATCCAGTTATAATGATGTGGCAGGAATTAGTTGATAGGACTGAGCAAAGAGAATTTTACTAAGAATATTACCAACGAGGGGTACTTGACTGACTCAGTCGGAGGAGCATGGGACTCCTGATCTTGGGATTGTTAGTTTGAACCCCATATTGGGTATAGAGATTACTAAATAAATAAATAAACAAACAAGCAAACTTTGGAATATCACCAGCAAAATCTTTAGTACTGGATACCAAAATATAAGCAGAAGACAACTTTCATGAATGTTTGATAGGGAAGCAACACAAAATTTTTGTGCATACCTTTTCAGGTGACAAGACAAATTAGCATTTTTTTGTACAATAATCTTCATCTGTGACAGTACCTCTTACAGAACCCAGAGGAGTTTCGATTAAAAACATGATCTTGATGCTAAAGAAAGTAATATGAGAATTTCTAGTCATTATTTATTTTCTCAAATATTTTTATCAGTCTAGTAATTTTGAGAAACAGAGGTCATGATAAATCTACCTCATCTGCCAACCCCACACCCTCTCTATCTTGTTCTAGAAATAAAGAAATAGAACTGGTCCATTTGCTGTCAAAACTGAAGAATTTAGCAAAACTTGAGGTCTGAAAAATATGTTACATTTCATGCTCAAATTTAACCAAAACAAACATAAGATTGAATTAATTCTCCATTTTGTTTTGAGGGTATATGTGTATATATGCATGACTACAGAAATAATGATATAATTAAACTTGTGGTTTAGCATTTTCAAAGGCTTTTATTTGATAGATACACATAAATACACATAAAAGATACTTTGCATAAGTAAGTGTAAAAAAAATCACAGTAATGGAGACAAGCAAATCTAAGCAATTCAGATACAAATTAAGATTAAATAAATGATTTATTTATAAGGAATTGGTCTGCGTACTATCAGGGATCATAACCCTCATGTGAATTATTAATGATTGATTTATTTAAAGTCAGAATAATGTTTTTGCCTATTTATGAATAAGAGAGGAATAAACATAGATTGAAAATGATAATTTTAGAGCACTTAAGAGTTTGAAATTTCTGTTATGGACTACAGAGATTGACTTTTGCAAGTAAAGGACAGAATGGCTCAGAGAGATGGCAAAAAAATTTTATTAAAAAAAAAAAGAAGACAGAAAAGTGTAGTTAGATTTGCATAGTAGAAGCTGCCAAATAATTTTACTTAAAATAAGACCTTATCAATGATACTCAAAGACACTGAATAACTGAGGCATCTCCACTTCATCTCACATTGAATAGGCCTGGCTTCAAAGGCAATATCACATTGGTTAAATGAAGCTTATTATAGGAAAATAGTAGTGGTCAAAGCTGCTGTTTGGGGTTTCAACAATAAAGTAGCAGAAAGATAATTCCATAGGCTGATTTTCTATACTTTATCTCATGCTGAATAAAAGCTATACCCACCAGCTGTCCTTTGTGAATATGTGGGAATTGTATCTGACTTTCATTGTGAGTTCTTGCTCTTCAACTACCCACCTTCATAATTCTGGTTAGACTAGAGAATTTAGTGCAGGAATGGGTGTGTGTGTGTGTGTGTGTGTGTGTGTGTGTGTGTGTGTTCTGTGTATGTGTATGCATGTGCCCTGACAGGGGTGGTATGCATGGCACTAATATGAGGGTTGAGTGGAGAGGTGTAACAAGGTAGGAAAAGAAATAAAAGGGATTGAGACTGTAGAGGCTGGGGTATAGGTCGAAGCAGAATCTACCAGCTTAAAATTACAAGCAGCCCTGAGGAAAGAGAAGGAGGAACTCAAACTGGTGGGAAGGGCAGTAGTAGGAAATGGTGTCACTGCCAAGGGCACCTTCACCAGCCCCTTGCTAAACTGCCGCAGCCGACCAATGACATCACCAACAATGGCATAACAAAGGATTTCTAGATTAGCCATTTGATTGCATTGATCAGCAAATTCAATACAACACTGGCTTATCTGACTTTTTACCCCCCTTAATCAACCAGTGTTTTAGGTAGAGTGATGGGTCATGCCTATTAAAATTGCTGAACCAGCTGTGATGGTGCATTTTTTCCCATTGATTTGAAAGAGGTTGTGGAAAACTCAGTTCGACAAATCTATACTACACCTGTCTTATGAAAGAGATGGGAGTATTTTTACATGACACAATTTGTTAAGACTCTATTCAAGTTTGCTTTTGTGGTGAGTGAAATGAAGAAATGCCCGGGTTTCTGGTCAGTCACATTAGATCAGTTTTTGTTGGTAGGGACACAGTCTGCCTGGCTGGAGAAATGGAATTATAGGATGAACTATCTAAATTGAAAGAAAAATTCATCTGAGCTGATCAAAAATAGAAACTCCTTTTGTTCAAATATGGGAGTAACTGGACTGGTTTTTTGAGGTCTTGCTTGGGACTCTGTGCTCATAAGAGCCTCACACTGGGTTTAATGTTCTGCTGTTGCTATTTTGAAATTCTTAATTTTTTTTTTTTTTTAAAGATTTTTTTTATTTGACAGAGAAACAGAGCCAGAGACGGAACACAAGCAGAGGGAATGGAATGGTAGCGGGAGAAGCAGGCTCCCTCCTGAGCAGAGAGCCTGATGCGGGGCTTGATCCCAGGACCCTGGGATCTGACCTGGGCCGAAGGCAGACACTTAACGACTGAGCCACCCAGGCGCCCCTGAAATTCTTAATTTTTGAACAAGGGACTTCACATTTTAATTTTGCAGTAGGTTCCACAACTTTCATAGCTAGTTTTGCAGGGGAGCTATTGGTAGTACAGGAAAAGAGGACCTTGATATTGAAACCATGCTTGGTTTCAATTGCAGTCTCTAAAATGATGGGATTGGTTTTAACATCTCTACCACTCCCTCCCAGCCCTAACCTCCTATCTATACTTACAAAGGTAAAGATATGTTCTTCTATACTTCTGTACTAATAAAGGTAAATTATATTAAATTTCCATGTTTGAGGAAAAACAAAACAGCAATTATGAATGTAAAATTGCATTAAAATATTTCCCTTACATTTTATATAGTAGCAGTTCTTTGTTTGGCAGAATACCAGAGGTAAAAGTTGTACATCCTGGGCAGTTCACATTCACTTTCCTTGTACCAAGCAAGGAAACAGGTTGTTGCATTTTCCAGGAGATTGAATTGTTACAATTACACTACGTATTATAATAATATTTTAAATAGCTCCTACTGTTTGGCAGCATTTATCTGTTTTACTTCCAAGGGTTTGTCAATGTTGTTCTTAGAACACTTTAGGTAGCAAGATATGCAGTATTGGGCAGTCTTTAGGAAGGGTGGTTCCTTGACAAATGGAATGACAGTCTTCATTTTCATGACTCTTAAGAAAACATTTTTTTTTTTTTAAGAGAGGGAGGGAGAGTGAGAGAGAGAGAGCTGGGGCGAGGGGCAGAGGGAGAGAATCTTAAGCAGGCTCCATGCCCAGCCTACCACAGAGCTCAGTCTCATGACCCTGAGATCATGACCTGAGCCAAAATCAAGAGATGGAAGCTTAATTGACCGACCCACCCAGGTGCCTCAAGAAAACAACTTTTATTTTCAACCTAGACTGTGTTTTTTATCAAAGTTAAAGAGACTAATTATTAACATTTTCTCTATGATTGAGGGCAAGAACTAGAAGCTGCATTTGGGTTTTGTTTTGTTTTTTTTCTTGTTTTTAAATATGGAGATGAAATTTACCTTTGCTTTATCTGAAGATCAATAGAACATTTTTCTCATATTTGCATTAAAAACAATGGCCAAAACAAAAACAAAAATAAATAATAAAAACATTGGCAAAATTATATTCTGTTGATTTTATTTCTGAAGCATCTTTTGAACTTTCCATTTCTCTCTTTTTAATTTATTTTAGAGAGAGAGAGAGTGAGGGAGCATGAACTGGAGGAGGGGCAGAGGGAAAAGGAAAGAGAGAATCCTCAAGCAGACTCCCTGAGGAATGCACAGCCCAACATGGGGCTCAATCTCAAGACCCCGAGATCATGACCTGAGCTAAAATCAAGAGCCGTTGCTTAACTGACTGAGTCACCCAGATTCCCCTCCATTTCTCTGTATCCCATCTGCCATCATCCTCGTCCAAGCCAGTCGGATCTAACCTAGACTATTGTTTAAAATAAGTGTCTTTGTCCTTCAATTTCCCTTCTCTTTAAGTTATTCTTACATTGCAGCCAGTATGATAGTCCTCAGCCACAAATCTGACCTGGCGGCTTCTCTACTGAAGCCAAACTTCCAATGGCTTCCTACTCTGCTTGTAATAAAATCCAAACTCCCCGGTTCTGTAAGTAATCTCTGTCTACTTCCTGCTCCTCATGTTTTATTATTAGTACTTCCGCATTTGATTTTTCCATGTCACTGAAACTTGTAGTTTCCGAATTGTGCCATATGTTGTTTCCTAGTTCACAAAAGATTCAAGGTTTTTTCGATGTTTTCTTTTTTCACCACATATCCACCCTCCAAATGTGGCTGACAGATGCTTTCTCTTCAAGTCTAACATGAATGCATTCACTCAACTAATATTAATTAAGCCCTTCATTTCGAAGAACTGTTAGGCATACTGGTTTTACAGTGTGGACACAGAAAGCAAAGTCTTGTTCATGGAGCTTATATTCTAGTGATTAAGAGATTAATATAATAAGAAAATTAAGACAATAATGTGTGGCAATGATTAGTGGTATGACAAACCTAAATCAATCAAAATAGAAGGTAACATTTTAGACCAATGACTGAGATGGATTTTCTGAGATGGTAAAAGTTGAGTCTGAATGTAGAAAAATGTGTCAATTAAAATAACAGAGAAATAAGCATTGCTGGAATAGGAAACAAAACGAGAAGAAACCTAGAGATGAAAACTGCAAGAACTCCTATATGGTCAGAGGGGAAGAAGGCTAGGGAAGGTAACTGGGGATCAGACCATGTAGGAACTAGTAGGCCATGAAAGGACTTTAAATTTTAGTCTTAAGTGAGATAGGAAACCACTGATGGGATGAGAGTGGAATCATTATGTGATTTTTTTAGGTTTTAGGTGATGTCTCTGGCTTCCCTGAGGAGCATATACTGCAGAGAAAATAGTGGCAGCAAGGAGGCCAGCTAGGAATTAGCTCACTGCAATAGTCTAGGACAGAGATTCACATGGCTTGGATAAGATGAGGATAGTTAATTTTGTAACATGATACACTGATTTGAAGTATAAGAGAGCCAGACATTACAGATGACCACAAAGTTTTGCTTGATAAACAGGCGAATGGTCGTAATATTTACTGAGAATGAGAAGGATGAGGAGGATTCGTGGATGGTAGTGAGAGATATTATATCATCCAGTTTAGAGGATAGGAAGTTTCACATGTTGTTTCAATGATTGGCTAAATGCTCACCAAGCCCATCCCTTCTTTCTAGGAATATGGAAATACTATATTATTCAGCCTCCTTGGCATCTAGACTGAGACCATAAAATACAAGAAAAAGTCATGTAAACTACTTCTGAGCTATGTCTATTTGTCTCTCTGTTTCTTTGTGTCTCTCTGAACACCTGGAAGTAAAAGACTGACTCAATAATGAAGAGACAAATTATGGAAGGGGTCCTTTGAGGAGGAGAGCTACCTAGGAGGGCCACTTGAGTCTATGTAGTATTGCGTTATTCAGAATTGTTAACAAGACAAACCACACAGGAATATGAACAAGTAATATTTATTATAAAGAATTATTAATTTAGAGATAAAGAATTCTTTTTTTTTTTAAAGATTTTATTTATTTGACAGAGAGAAACACAGCGAGAGAGGGAACACAACCAGAGGGGATGGTAGCAGGAGAAGCAGGCTTCCTGCTGAGCAAGGAGTCCGATGCGGGGCTCGATGCCAGGACGCTGGGATCATGACCTGGGACTAAGGCAGGCGCTTAACGACTGAGCCACCCAGGCGCCCCGAGATAAAGAATTCTTAACTTGGAGAATCAGAGAAACAAGTTTGGCTAGAAAGAATTAAGAAAATTATAAAGAGGGGTACCTGGGTGGCTCATTCGTTAAGTGTTTGCCTTCGGCCCAGGTCAGATCCCAGGGGCCTGGGATGAAGCCCCGCATCGGGCTCTTTGCTCTGCAGGAAGCCTGCTTCTCCTGCTACCATTCCCTCTGCTGTGTTCCCTCTCTCGCTGTGTTTCTCTCTGTCAAATAAATAAAATCTTAAAAAAAAAAAAAAAAAGAAAATTATAAAGAATACAGGAATAGGAAGTATAAGGAATTGTTTCTATCTCTTGGGCTGAGATAGAACACCCAAAGAAGAGCCTTCTTTCTAGGACTAAGGTATAGAATTATTGAGAAGGCTATGACTTTAGCTCACTGAATGTTAGAGAAGTAGCTATGGTGCTGCCCTGGCAGAATGTGATGGAAATCCACCATGTGGACCTTACCAGAAATATGGCCTGTAGGGTACCAGGAAAGGCTGCTCATACTAATATATCTCACTGAAGGCACTTTGCTATTAAACCACCCCAGGGAGTTGCAGGGGAAGCTCTAGGTTGCTGCGTGTTGCTTATCACTATTCACATGAGTAGCTATGTGCTGGAGAAACCCCCACACTTCAGGACATGAGCACAAGACACTGCAAGAACCTACTAAGAACTCATTGGAGTTGTAGAATTATTTCCTCCTGTAACATCTTTGTGGTGCCTTTTACTGACAAAACTTAACATCATATCAACTAGAAAAGAGAAATAAAGGGACTAGTTCTATTTTCATATATCAAGAAATTACTGGTCCTTTTGGAAAGTGAGAGAGAATAAAGTGATAATAGAAAATTATTCCTTTGTCTTCTGACTTGCAAGGTTTCTGATAGGAAGTTGGCTCTAAATTTTGCCTTGTCTGTCTAAATATAATGCTTCTTTTTTTCCTCTGTTGTCTTCAAGATAGTCCCTTGTCTTTTGTTTTCAGCAATAAAGTATGCCTAGGAATTTTTTTTTTTTTTTGGAGGCTAGGGTGGTATTTATCTTATCCTTATTGGTGTCTTTGGGTTTCCAAAATTTGTGAATTTTGGAAAATTCTTAGACATTGTATCTTCAAATATTTTCTTCTGATCCATTTCTCTCTTTTTCTTCTGAGAGTATAGTCATATGTATATTAGGATATTTGATATTGTCCCACAACTTGCATACTTTTTAACTTTAAAAAAATGCATTTTTTTCTTTTTACATTTCAGTTGGATAATTTCTCTTGCTCTATCTTCAACTTCTTTGATTCTTTCTTCTGTTTAGTGGAATGTCCAGATGATTCCCTAAAAGATATTCTTTATCTCTAGTGCTCTGTTTTTCAGTTCTAGAACTTCTTTCTGTCTTTCTCATAATTTCTATCTCTTCTTCTAAAATCAACCCTCTAATTTGCATGTTGTCCAGCATTTTCATTAGAGCTTTTAACACATAACTTATAGTTATTTAAGATTTCTTGTCACATAGTTCCAACATCTTCATTATGTCTGAGTTTAGTTCTGATAATTATTTTGTCTTTTCTGAGCATGTTTTCCTGGCCTGTTTTACGCCTTGTTATTTGTTGTTGAAAGTTGGACATATTACATAAAAGAGTAGAGACTGAGGTTAATGGTTTTTATGCCTAGAAATCAGCAAAAGTTCTGTTAGTCTTTTGATGCATGCTTTGAGTTAATGTAGATAGGATTTGGGCTGGGTTTGGGATTTGTAGTTGCTATAGTTCACCATTGTGTACCACGAAAGGCTTCATTTTGTGTAGGTGTTGATTTACCAAAATAATGTCTGTTTAATTTTGAAATTAGGTCTTCCTTTTGTGCTGTGCCTCAGTGTGGGTCTCTTTATCCATTCTTTCTCCTCTCCTGTCTCTCTTCCAGCAGTATTCTATTGTCTCTGAAGGTTGGTAGCTTGGTGGTAGAGGATATGAGGGAGTATGTTTCCTATTATTCTGATTAAACCTCTGACAAGGAAGCATTGTGTCTCTGGATTTTGGGGGTATGGCCTTCTCAGCTCTGTCCTTCCCTCACCATCCTGCCCCTCTCTTTTTTCCCTCCTGTTCTTTTCTCCCAGCTACAGTGATTTTGGGGGGCAGTTTTTACAATAGTAGTACTTGTCATCTTTTCCTTCACAGTTTGAGGGTTTGTTCCATACTAGAGATGGAGAAGAATCTGGGCAGAATTTCTTATCCCTCCTGAATGGCTGCCATTCCCCTTCTTTTTAGCTCTGTACCACAGCGGCTAATTTTTTTAGGATTTTTCAATTTTTTGTCTGGTGGTAACTGTGAAGAAAGAGCCTGTAAGAGGGTATAGAGCTTGCAATTTCTGCTGTTCTCAGGGTTTCACACTGTCCCATCAACTCATGCTTGGCCTTCACTAAATTATCAACTCCTCTAGCTTAACTCTTTACATGTCTATTGCTTCTGCCCAGCATGAGAACATGCTTCTATCACTTCTGACACCAAAGACATCAACTTTTCTTAGATTTTAGAACAGTTTTTGCTCTCCACCTCAGGCTCTCTAAAGGGTTCAGAAACTGCATGAATCTGAAATTAGTTTGGCTCTTTTTGCAAGAGTTAAAGTGACTCTTCTTCCATGTCTGCAACCAAAATTCCATATGGCCAATTTTTAAATAAGCAATATATACCTAATGCAGATAAGAGAGATCTCTAAATATTAGGTAAAAATTCAATTTGTTAAATAATACATATAGTATGATAGAGATTATGTAATTTTAAAAACACACAGAGCAATATAAGATAGAGTTTATGTACACATTCATATATTAAAAGTGTAAAAACAGACTGGAAGAATCCATAGCAAATTTATGATAGTGATCACTTCTGAGAAGAATGTAATAAAAGGAATTTCAACTTTATCTGCAATATTCTATTTCTTTTATTTAAGAAAAATCACTTTAAAATGTCCAACTACCACATGAAATGAAGTATCCCCAAGGCCAAAAGCATCATCTATTCCTTATGATGTGCCACTATGAGCTTAATTAGCAGCTCAGTTATGGCAGCCATTCTGCAGGCAGACGATAGACAGTTGTCTTTAATACTCCATAGTGTTGAAGTTATTCCAACTTTATACAGCACAGACCATATGAAAATTTCATATTTTTTTATTTTATATATCACTTCAAGCTCAGCAATACCCAAATGAATCTCATACTTTGTTAGATTCTACAAAGGGCAGTAAGAGAAAAAAATTTTTTTTTCATAAGTGCATACCATAATTATATATAGCATTATGTTAAATTACTGAAAGAGTAATCTTACTTATTTTCACACCACTCATAAAATAGATATAATTATTCCCATTTTTTGGCAAGGTGAGTGAGATCCAGAGAAGTTAAATAACTTGTTGAAGCTGAAGATGTAAGAAAAGTTAGAACATGAAGTTTATAAGATCCACAGGCGCCTGAAAAGCTAATTAATCCTGAGGAAAGGGAGGCATCCTCAAATGATTAGAAAGAGAAGGAAGCAGTTTCAAGGAATTAGAGTGGTTACAAAGAGAGCACAACTAATGCTCAAAGTTATATCAATCTGATTCTAAAGAACTGAGGCAGAATATAAATATAAAAATATCATTAATTTGGTTGACACTGGGATGCATTACCCAGATATATCTTCAATAAGGTCTTGTTTTGATCCTGCTGCTGATCATGCCTCAGGGATTGACTCTGCTTCAGAGAGACCCCTTAAGATATAATTATAAATGTTGGAAATTTACAGATGTCAAGAAATTTACTGAATTCTTAATTCCCTTTTCAGAAGAGCCTAGTAAGCCCAGATTCATTCTTTTCTTCTTTTTTGAATGCTGAGTATATATGTTCAATAAGATGATGATGATAATGATGAGGATGGTGATAAACATCAGAATCAGTTGGAAAGCTCCTTAAAATACAGATTTTAAGGATTGCTGGGCCCCATCCCCAAAACTGGTCTGGAGACCACACTTTGAGAACTACTTTTTTTAGGATATCTTAATTCTCTCACTAGTCTCACATGCAATATGTGACATACGACTTTCTTACATAGTGTGATTATCATGATTTATAATAAGAAATATACATTTGGTCTTTGTCTCTGTTTTTGGTACTGAGCTCCTAAAGCCCTTGAATTTTCTAAGTGATGAGAGTAATAGAGGTGTTGTTTCTTATGTTATACTTTTAGGCCTCTTATGGATGGGGCTGGTTGCCAAGAGAACCAATCATGTGATTGGAGGCTTGGAACTTTTAGTCCTATTCCCTGACCTCCAAACAGAGGAGAAAGGCTGGGGAATGAATCAATTGCCAATGGCTAATGAGTTAATCAATCATGCCAATGTAATGAAACCTCCAAAAACAAAAATCTAAAAGGATGGGGTTTGGAGAGTTCTAAGGTTGATGAGCATGCAGATTTGGGCAGAGTGATACACCTAGAGAGGGCATGGAATCTTCATGCTCTTTCCTTATACCTTGCCCTGTGCATCTCTTCTGTTCGGCTGTTTCTAAGTTGTATGCTTTTATAATAAACCAGTAAGGTAGTAAGTTACATGTTTTTATGAGTTCTGTGAGCCACTCTAGCAAATTAATCAAACCTAAGGTGGGGGGTTTTAGAGTCTCCAATCTGTGGCCGGTCAGTCCAAAGCACAGGTGATACCTGAACGTTCATCTGGCTTCTGATGTTGGGAGGAGGCACTCTTAAAGGACCGAAGGCTTAATCTGTGGATCTGAACCTTCGTCCATGTAGATAGTATCGGAATTCAGATGAATTGTGGGGCGCACTGCTGGTATACAGAGAATTATTGATGTGGGAGGAACCCTCCTAACCCACACGGTAGAAATGGGTCCAGAATCACGTTTTCAACAGATACAAAGATAGGGCACCAATGTCAATTAATGTATTAAAATATTCCTGATGTTTTATCTCAGAGGTAAATAGAAGTTTTTCCTCACAACTGCTTCCATGTCTTGTGTACTTCTCTAGAGAGTATTATTCCACTTTGAAGTCCATGTAATATAGATCTGTAGACCCTAGGCCTCCAGAGAGTGCTCCACATGAAAGAAAGCTCCTAACTTTTCTGCAGCCACTTTTTTCCTCTTGACATCTTGCATTTTCTCTTTGTAACCACTTTCCCTCAAAATGCTTCCTTCTTTTCCTAGTCATTTGAGGTTGCTTCCCTTTCCTCAGGATCTTATCTTTCCATGCTCCTGTGGGCGGGTTAAGTTTTGGCTCTGGCTGAGTCAGGACAATTGCCAGAGGGGCCCTCCATGCTAGGTCACTGTTAAATGCCAGATACATTTCAAAGAAGTTGGATTAATTTCCTGCTTAAACTCATATATTGCCTTCATAAGGAATTGTTGTTCATACTCTTGAGTTTGTCTTCACATAAAAATAAAATTAAATTTATCCACCTCCCTATGGGTTTCACTGCAGAACCTACTTCCATTAATGTGATAAGAAAAAGCCCCATGTCCAATAGATAATCACTGCTAAAAGTCTACATTCTTGCTGGGGAGAAAAAGGTTATGCATATTGAAATCTTATACAGCCACAGGTGACAAAATCAGAAGTATGTTGTAAGGAAAGTATTAGTCATGAAGTAGCAAACATATCACCATTTTAGTCCACAACAAATTCCAGAAATCAGAAGAGATAGGCCTGTGGGCAAGCCTTACAGGTTGCCCATAATTATTTTGAGTTATTCTTTATCAAAGTATATAGTTAAAGGTATTAGGGAATGGTGGATGATTAGGAAAGAGTAAACAATTTTTATTGGAAATTTAAAAATCATTTTCTTTAATCATTGCCCTTTTATTTAAGATTATTGGAATGATAGAACAACATTGTAGAAGAAACCAAGCTATTAAAATTCAATAAAATCATCATTAGTTTTATCTAAATAAGACAAATTTTGTCATTGATTTATACTGCAGATTCACCCTTTGAAGCAGTGGTAAGGACAATGCACAGTTGTAGCTATAATAAATTAAACACATTAGTATATTTTAAAGCACCTTTAACTTTTTTTTTTTTTTACCTATAACATTTTTAAAACAACTCATAAATTATGAAAACAACTCTACTTTTCTGTGTGGTATAAACCAGATACCAAAGCTTTAGGAATGGAGAGAATGGACTAATTCAACCAAGGAAAATCAGAAAAATCTGAATTCCTTAAACTTTTATAATAAAACAGAAAAAGGCAAAGGGGAATATTTATCACTGAAGGCTTTGCCTCCTTTTCTCCTGTTATTCTTGCTTATCCAGGAGTCTGTGGGTCATTAAAGGATTTAGAGGCCCATTTTTATACTATTTTAATTAAAACTATCTTGTTTCAGAACTTAATTTTTGTTACCAACCCCCTCAAAAATAGTAACAAATAAAAAGAAAAAAGGAAAAGAAAATGAAAAGCCCTGCCAAAATCCATTTTCCTCTCTTTGCTGAGGTCCTGGTGGGACATTTGTATTCAGATCATCCATGCTCCCTGTCACCTCTCTCCCAGGCAGGAGAACCTCCTTTGCCCCTGTGTAGAAGGGGCAGCACATTAAATACTGTAATGGGAGATGCTTCACATCTCAGATGAGTATCATGTCATCATTACTTGGAAACATAGGCAATAAAAATCAAATATGACGATCTCACCTCTTTCCCATAAGCCCCCCTACCCACTGACTGAAATGATTCACTTTGTACCATTCTTGCCTCACATAGGCCAGTGCTGAGAGCGACAAGTCTCTAAGCTTGGCCCTGCTGTTAGGGGTGAGCTCCTATCTATAGTCAAGACCATTAACATGTATTAAGGGTTTTACTTTTCTGGAGAGCAAAGAATACAGTGTAATTAGAGAATCATTTAATTGTGAGCCTGAAACCCACATTGTACTCAATGGAGGAAATATGCAATTAACTGAAAGATGAGGGAAAAAAACACAGGGAAAATCCATTGTCTCTTAGATGTGGGAAACTGACAACAAAAAACATAATGTGTTTAGCCATTTCAGTTAACTGTCTAGATGAACTAGGAACAGCTTGTAGGACCAGAAAGTAAGGAAGTACTAAAAATAAGTAAAGGATAAGGCATGTCAAAGGGACCCAAGAACCAACCTGAAAGAGCTCCCAATGGCTAAAACTCAGTTTGAAGCAACAATAACCACAACAAACAACTTTGTATATAACCCAAAGTATAAAACAAATGTGCATGAGGCCATGTTGATATAATTAAATGATTGAATAAATAAATGGAGGAAGAGACAAATTTTCCTTACTAAAAAATTCCAAGTGATATATGTAAAAACTGCCTACCAGGTGGTAAAGCTTAAACCCTGCCCCCGCTTTGAGTACAGAATGCACTTCATGTTTTCCTTCCGAAGAAAAGAGTATGTAAGGGAATGAGGGAGAATGGAGGGAGTTACTTTATAGTGGAAAAACCTGGAAACAGTACCTTAACAAAGTAATCAAGATTAATATCACCAGTGACAGCATGTGGCTATTCTGTATCCTCGATATAATATGATATGATATGATATGATATGATATGATATGATATGATATGATGAGAAAGACATTTCACTTCTGTAGTTTTCTTTCCCAAAACCATAACCCAAGTCTGCTTATGAGAAAATAAATGAGACAAACCCAAATTAAGGAAAATGCTACAAAATACCTACGTGATTGGTATTCCTCAAAGCCATTAAGATCATGAAAAACAGGCAAGGACTGAACAGCTATCACCAACCAGATGAAACCTAGCAGACATGACACCGAAATGCAATGTAGCATCCTGGATTGGATCCTGGAATAGAAAAAGGACATTGATGGACAAACTGCTGATGTTTGAATTAAGGTTGGGACTAGATTATAGTTATGTGATATTAGTCCTTGATTTTGGCAAGTGTACCATAATAATTAGATCTTAAAATTAGAGGAATTGTTTGGGAACTCAGTGTACTATCCTTGCAACTTTTCTGTAAACCTAAAATTATTCCAAATAAAAACTTTCTTTAAAAACAAAACAGAAATAAAACTCTTAAGCCATGATCTTGTGATTTTGCCCATTTTTCTAAATGTATGTTATATTTTAATTAACTGTTTACATAGAAAATTTAATATCTATTTATGATTTAAAAAGTGACTTTTGCAAAGAAGAATAGAAATGGATACTTTAATTTGACAAGAGCTCTATTCCACCAACTAATAGCAAAATATGGAAAGACAAAATATTAAATGCTCTCTTTTAAGATTACAAACAATATGCAAATGTTGCTGTCACCACTGTTTAACATAATATTGGAAGTGATAGCCTCTGTTAAAATGATGGACTTGCCAGAAAACAGTGTACAAAAGTATTCTCCATAAAAGCAGCATGATCTAACAGTTATTTACAATTTATCCAAATTAAAAATATGTAATTCTTGTGGAGAAAAAATTTATATCCCAATAAAAGGCATAAACGATAATAAAAAAATTAGTTCCATACTTTTGGATGAAATGATTTAACTTTTTAAGATACTGGTTCTAATGAAATAACTATATATTAAAAGCAATCTCAATCAAATTTTCAATTGGATTTTTTAGGACCTTAATAAACTCATTCTGAAATTTATGTAAAAGAATAAAGTCAACTTTGAAAAAGTATGAATTGGGGTAGAGAGATTGCCTCTTGGAAATTACGACATACTACAATGACGTAGCAGTACAAATTAGTGTAGTATTAGCCCAAAAATGGAGGAATAGTCTAAGAGAATAGAATAGAGAGTTTAGAGAGAGACCACTTGTGTATGGGAACTTTGGCAACTTAATACATAATAAAATTGCCATTTTAATCAATAGGGAAGGGAGGGGGATGGAGAGATAGGTGATGGGTGGTGGGTGCTAAGGAGGGCACGTATTGCATGGAGCACTGGCTGTGGTGCATAAACAGTGAATCTTGGAACACTGAAAAAAATAAAATTTAAGATGTTAAAAAAAGTTAAATAAATAAGGAAGATAAATGATGTTTCTATGCCTCATTATATGGAGATAAATTTAGATACCTAACGAAGACCATTTACAAATGGACTCCAGATGGATTAAAGACTTATACAAAAAAGGTAAAACCTTTAAATTCTTAAGTAAAAACATCTTTGTGATCCTGTTATAGGGAAAGACATAAAAATTCCCAAACCATAAACTATATATATTTTTTTAATTGGGGTTTATTCAGTGGAAAACACTCTGGACAAGTTTGCAAAGATTAACAAATGGGAAAAGACATTGTCTACTTCTAAAAACAGCAGAGGACTAATATCTAGAATGTAAAGAATTTCTTGGAAATAAGCAAGAAAAATACAATAACTGCTGGGGCACCTGGGTGGCTCAGTTGGTTAAACATCTACCTTTGGCTCGGTCATGATCCCAGGGTCCTGGGATTGAGCCCCACATTGGGCTCCCTGCTCAGCAGGGGGTCTGCTTCTCCCTTTCCCTCTGTTCCTCCCCTTGCTTGTGTATGCTCTCTCTCTGTCAAGTAAATAAAACTTAAAAAAAAAAAAGAAAAGAAAAATACAGTAACTACAAACAAAAAATGGACAGAGGACACAATATGCAGTATGGGAAGAAAAAGTCCTAAAAGATATTAGCATATAAAGAAATGCTCAAGCTCATTAGTAACCAGAGAAGCACAATCAAAATGGCTAAAAGCTATTACCTTGCACCTATCAATATAGCACCTTTGCATTGTATTTGTGTAGATATCGTTTTACATGTTTTTATTTTTAAATTTTTATTTATTTTTTTAGTGATCCCGGGTTATATTAAGGAACTGCACAGCTTCTCAGAGAGGGCCCCACAGCAGGCAGCCTGGGTCCCAAGAAGAACATTTACTTTTAGCAATCAAATAGAGGGATATAATATAACTAGAAACAACTTAAGAGGCTCCTGCCTCTGTCTTGGACCTGAAAGAAATACAAGGGGTGGCTCATCTAACTAAGCTTTCTTTTTGGGATAGGTCATTCCCACCCCCCGGATCTGGGAGCCCTGGGAGCCCTGGGAGCCTTTCCACCTCTGTGCCCTTCTGAAAGCAATTCCTAAAAGGGGGAGAGAAGTCTGCAGAGACACTTCCGACCAGTGACAGGGAGCTGGCACTGCAGAGTCCCCAGTTGTAAGGAGCCCCACTCCGCCATTTTGCAAACAAGTGAAGACAGGATAAGATGATATTAGGATAGAAGTGTACACAGGTACAGTTGTTCCAGACAGCATTCTGGCAGAAATTCATCAGTTCATTAGCTGCACACTCTGTGAGCTAGCAGTTTACCTCCTAGATATACATTCCGAAGGAATTTGCACACATTCTAGATGGGGAAGGTGCAAGTGGATGCTCACCACAATATTATCGTACATGCTAGCGGGAGGTTGGAGAGCATCCATGACGTAGGGAGTGACTAGTTAAAGAGCGGTAGCGGTTCATGCAGTTAGATACAATGGGCTAGATATTCACAAAGCAACATGGATGCCTAGTGATATAAGTAACAGACTGAGAGTGTATTAAATAGCAGAATATATAATATTCACTTGTGCTGTTATATCAACAATAAACATTTTGCAAGAATACCTAGCAACAAAAAGGTATATTTTTAGCTATTAGAGTGGTTGTCCATGGGGATGGAGTAAGAGGAGAGAATGGTAATAATAGAGAAAGGCAAATTTAAAAATATATGTCTGAGGGAGGAAAAGTTCAGGGAAAAGAGCAGCTTCCTCTGAGACAACAGGGATGGTAGTAGTGAGTGATGTGTTTTATTGCAATAAATAACAATGTTTGTGTTATTTTGACTCCTGTGAAACTGTGTGGTGGTTAAGGATATTTCATGCTATGTGTTTACTTACTTCATCCTTAAATCCTCAAAAACCCCTGACTCACTCCAGGAGTCATGATGCAACCCTCATTAAGCAGTTTAAGAAGGAAAGAAATTTTAATTAGGTGGTTGGATAAAAATTCAGACTCATAATGGATTATGTTAGCTTGCTGCTCTGTAATAATTTCTACTACTAAGTGAATCCGTTGAGATTAGTTCTTTCTGAGAGTCTAATAAATAAATGCATGTATCAGAGAAGCATTCTTCCTTTTATTCATTCCTCTAATTCATTTACCAAAAGTGACAATTCTGCAGTTTTGCAAACCTTGACAAGTCCTTATTTATCTCCCTTTGATACTGTTTTATGAACATAACAGGTATTTCTTCAGCTCTCTATTTGTGAAAGTCTAAAATTCCTAATTAGATTTGCTTTTTTGATTGGAACCACCAGAATTGTCCTTTATATAACATTTATTACATTTTTTTATGAAAGAGATATATGCCTCTTAGAGAGAATTTGGTATACACATGTAAGAGGCATAATTTGGAATGTCATCAATGAAAATGGACAAATTTTTTTCTTTGTTTTGTCTGTAATTAATCTTGTCTTTCAGTAGGGAACATATTCTATTCCATTTCAGGGTATTCATTCTGTCCCAGAAATCCTTTTTATTTTTTCTGAAAACTCAAATATCATTCCGGTCATTGGCAAGTTTAAAACTTAGTCGCTTTGCTTTAAATACTCTTGTCTTTTGGAATGTATCTACACATACTCCTCAAACCCCACCCTAAATCTCTAATGTTTTCTCTGTGCTCTACTTTCCACGGTACTTTTGGGCTGATATCCCCTTCATGTTCTGCAGAGGTGGGTATTCTACTCTGTATCTTTGTTGTCCCAATAACCCATATGCTAGGTCTTTCAGGTTTTTTTTTTTTTTCCACATCACATATAAGTGTGTGAAACTTCATAATTTTATAATACCACTTAATACGTACTCATCAACATTTCTTCTTTCCCACTATCCTTGGGTATCCTGTCATATGAATTTTATTATCACCTTATCAACTTCCAAGATAATCCTACTTGATATTTATTAAAATTGCATTGTACATGCAGATTCATTTGGGAGAGCTGACATCTTTACAATGTTGTATTGTAAATTTATTTAGGATATACTTATATCCCTCAGTCAAGTTCAGTAGTTTTTTGTTTTGTTTTTGTTTTGTTTTGTTTTGTTATTTTAGATGACCTCTAACTGATTTTTTGATTTCCAAGTTTCTTCTTAGTTATGTTTTTTGTGTGTACTTTATTTTTTTAAAAATTTAAAAAACAATTTTTGAGTAATCTCTACATAACATGGAGTTTGAACTCACAACTCCTGAAATCAAGGATTGCATGCTCCACCTACTGAGGCAGCCAGGCAGTCCTTGTGTGTACTTTCAAATATGATTTTTGGGTTGGTGACTCTCTACAGGTTGCTAGATAGACTGTGATGCTTACTAAATCTACACAAACTAATCACTAGGCATGGAGAGCTAGAATATAAATATTAAAAACTAACTGTAGGCCAGACATTATAGTAGACAACATAATTCTCACCAAATATTTGAAAAGTAAGTGTTGACATGTATTTTCTTTATTAATTCTTTCACACACACACACACACACACACACACTCCTGAAAGGTAGACACTTTTCTCTTTTTTATAAAAACTGAGCTAACAGGACAGAATAACTTGTATAGAGTTACTTAGCTTATTCATACCAGTGTTTGGATTCAAAGTTTTCCTTTTTATTTACAGTCATTTTCACAGTAAGATAAGGATCCTGCCACTGCACTACATTTGACTTATGATAACTAGAATGTGTACAGTGCTATGGTAATATCTAAAAGAAAGGGAAGAATTTCAGCTGAGGAAATTCCAGAAGGCTCACTGCATACAATTTAGGATGCTAAAAATTATTTTGACAGTGGATATTCATGGATCAAAAGTGGACCTACTTCTTTTTTAATCATGGTAACATAGAATTTCATTAATATACATTTAGATCAGGAAAATAGGTTTGTGTTTGAGAAGTCCTTGTAGCATTTTTAAAATCTGATAAATAAGCCCTGCCTGATAAGTACCATAGGTTTCAGTAAACTTCACTGTTCTTCCTTTATAAATTTCCAAAACACTGATTTGTTTCAAATGCTGTTATATTAAGTGGTGAACCTGCTATAGTTGTATAGTAAATTCAAGACCTTTACTGCTGTGAATTTGAGTCCACAGACTCAGAAAAAAAAAATGTGTGTGTGGTGTTTTCTCATTCACCATTAGTTTCTACTTATTGAATATCCCTTTTAGGTCTAACTAAAATCCTGGTAGCAGTCCCTAATGTTCTATATTGTACATATAGTTCTTATTCCTTTCTTGATATATGTAGAGAAAGAGAGAGAGAGGGAATGTGTGGCAAGATAACAGAGATAGGTGCTAGAATTTAGACTGCATGAACAGAAAGAAATATGATGTCCAGGACAAAGCATGCATTCTTTGAACTCTTATAGTTGGTGGCACATTTAGATTATATTATTTAATTCTGGATAATAAAATTCAAGAGAAATATTAACAAACATCAGTACATGTAGAAGATTCCTCTAGTTATTGAATGGAAAATAAAATCTTTCCATATGAGTATTTCAACAAATTTGGCATTTTTTTGCTTCAAGAACATGAGAATTAGGGA
This sequence comes from Procyon lotor, assembly GCA_028646535.1. NCBI lineage: Eukaryota > Metazoa > Chordata > Mammalia > Carnivora > Procyonidae > Procyon > Procyon lotor. The sequence goes on from CM053616.1 coordinate 23,972,944, forward strand.
GACAAGGTAGCTGCCTTCAAGTATTTGAAAGACCATCAGTGTAGCAGAAGAAATACATGGATTCTGTGTGGCTCAACAAGACATATGAAAACCGAGGGATAGAAATTACTGTGGAGAGAGAGAGGGATGCTGGGTAGACCCCCAGAAGAGTGAATGCAGGGAACGCTCTTCAGAGAGAGGCACGCTGAGAACACGCTGCCAGAGCAGAATGCTGGGAAAAAGACTTAGGAGAGAGGGATGCTGGGAACTTCCGTCAGAGGGAGCGGGGGATGCCTGAACCCTCAGAGAAGCATGCTGAGAATCCCCGTCAGATGGAGAGGACGATACCTAAACACTCTGTCAGAGAGGGATCACAAAAATAATCATTTAGAGATGGGTAGGGGGTAGAGTGGAGGTGGATCCCCCAATACTCCGTCAGAGGGGGATGCCGGGAACTTCCCTCAGAGAGAGGATTTGCGGGAACATCCTCAGAGAAGGGACGCCAGCCACACTGGTCAGAGGGATTCTGGGAACAGGTCATCAGAGAGACATTCTGGGAACACCTCCCTGAGGGAGGCATGCTGGGATCAAGTTATCAGAGAGGAGTGCTGGAAATATGAGTAAGAGAGGGACCGCGGGGACACCTATCAGAGAGGGACGTTGGGAACACACATCAGAAAGAAGGATGAAAAAAAAAGTTACAGTGCAAAAGAGTTTAAAGCTATACTCACTTGATTTTTTGGGGGAAAAAAGATGTTGATCTTAGCAGGTATGAGTTTCTTGTTATTAGAGGTATTCAAACCGAGCCATGACAATAACGTGTTGGGAGAGATTCAGTCCTTCAGCGGAAGATGGCACTTGATAATCCATGATATCTTCTCATACTGCATCTATGATTGTATTAAAAAAATCCATTCATGATCAATTTCCTCCTTTCCAAGAGGACAATTTCAATCATGCTCAGCACTGATTCAAACCTTAAGGCTTTTGCAACCAGAAACAACAACTTTTTAGAATTCAAAGGTTTTGTTCCTACTTTATCCTCTTGGCTAACATAACTTCCTGTTTAGAAGAAGGGTGGGGAAGGAGCCCAAAGGTATCATACACATCAAAGAGCTCTTGAAATATAACATTTTGATGAGTTAAGAAGTAAAGCAGTAAGAAATAAGTATAGATTAAATGTCTCTTAAAAAAATGGGTGTTAAAAATTGATGGAACAGCACCTGGCAAACCACACTGAAGATTTTGCCAAGCCCCCAATATTTGAAATATTCTTTGTTACACTTGACAAAGTCAACCCCGCTGAGTGTCTCAAAAGTTATTGCCCTACAGGTTGGCAAAGCAATCCATAAATACACCGTCCAAGTTTTCAAAGCGTTTCTTCAGTTCAGAAACAAAATATAGTCCAAATCCTAAGAGAATGAGGATTTCGTGGATCTCTTCCAATTGGCGGAAATAAATTTGGAAAAACACAGCTATTAAAAATAGCATCAGTGATATAATTATTTTCCTTCTAATCAAAAAACCTCATACTTTAATTTTTATATGTTGTTCTGTACTTCTTGGTTTTGTTGTTATTTTATAGCAAGAGGTTATATTGCTTTGTGTACATTGTTCTTTCTAAAATCACAGCATTACTATTATGGACACTATCTTGCTTGTTCCCTCCCTGACAATCCTTTATTCTCTTCCCATCAACCGACCCCTCTCCTGTATTCCACAATGTCTCACCCAGGAGATGTACCTATCTTTCTCTTTTATTCTTTTCTTTTTTGTTGCCTGAATTATGGTAGAATGACAGTGGGATCTTCAGCAGCCATACTGTCACATGAAGTAAACTCAAAGATGGAAGCTAAGCACTGAGAATGGTCATTGATGACTATGTAGCCACCATACCAGTTCTAGACTGACCCTTCCAAATTTTTTATTTGGGAAAGATACATGAACACTTCTTTGTTTAATCTACTGTTAAGTTTTCAGTTAAATGTAGCCAAATTTTATGTTTGGCTATTATGCATCTAATTGTTCTATCAGTGGGATCAGAGAATAAGCTAGAAAATATTCCATATTTATTTCACAACCTCAGTCCTCTGACTTATATCCTGGAAATTATTTACTGATTCCAGAAAACAAATAACATTCTCATTTATCTGTTCTCTCGTATCACTTCTGTGATAACATTTACAGAAATGTTGTGATTACTGGATTATTTGTTGTCTCTGTCTTTCGCTTACAGTATAGGACTGGTGTATCCAAAAAACAAACAAAGTGACAGAGGGCCTCGAATCCAGGAGATAATCAATATACACTGAGTTAATTAATTAATTACATATTTTATGTATTTGAGAGAGAAAGAGACAGAGACCATGAGCAGGGGGGAGAAGCAGAGAGAGAGGGTGAAGCAGATTCCCTGCTGAGCCGGGAGCCTGATGTGGGGATCAATCCCAGGACCCAGAGATTATGACCTAAGCTAAAGGGAGATGCTTAACAATCTGAGCGATCCTTGAATTAATCAGTGAGGCACCCCTCACTGAATTAATTTATTAATAGAAAAGTCTAAGAAAATACGCAAGTCAGTGTTCCATAATAGGAAAATATGGTAGCTAATAATGTGGCTTATGCCCAGTGCTGACAAGACAGTGCCCATGATGGGAACAAAAGCTCAAGAAGGGAGAACCAGAATATCAAGGGGTCTACAAAGGCAGCTCACAGGTAGGAAGACAGGGACCCAGGCATTGTGGCCGACATGTTCATAGACGCCTGCTTACAGGACCAAGGTGGCAGCACATTGATAGCAGTCAGTATAGAATGTTACACAGAATTGATGCAGCCTTAGTTACTGATTTTTTAATTTCTCCAGGGGTTAGAATGTCTGGATGTGATTGTCACAAAAGGAGAGCAATTGAAGAAAAAAATACCAAAACGTTTTCTTAGCATTTTGTGGTTTGTTTTTTTTTTTTCTACTCTAATCTCACTCTGCTTGCAGTAGTGGTAAATTGGTAACAAAAGACTCCTTTCTAGACTATTGCCTAAACCATCAGAACCAGAATTCTTTTCTATGTTTCTAAAATATTAGAGTATTTCAGAATTTTGCTTTTATCCTATATCCATGCTGTATGAAATCCCATATATTCCACAGCATTAGTTACCATCCAGATCAGGTTAAATGAATGGTACCAATATACCTCCATTCCCACTTCCCTCTACATACATGCCAAACCTCACTACTTAATAGACACATTTTTTCCACTATGAAGGAATTTTGTCTCCAAGTTTCTTTTCAACTCAGAACTTTAGAAAAATGCTATAACATTTCAGAGTAGAAACACAAGATAAAATATTTTGCCATTCCTGTGCCATATATTGAATTCCACCAAATATGCATCTTTACTAAATCTCTTTTCTGAGCTTCATACACATAGATAGAACTGTGTGTGTGTGTCTCAAATTAATGTCTGAAATGGATTTCAATCTTTCCCTTCTCACTCCAACCTTCTCCTCATATGCTTCCTTTCTTGCCACTGCAAATGCTACCACCATCCTTTCAGTTGTTTCCGAGCAAAAATCTCAACATTAACTTTGGCTTATCTATTCTCCTCATCCCCATCTATGATCAATTATAAAATCTTGTCACTTCTATCTTTTAAATATATAGTCTTCCCACTATTCTCTTATTACTACTCTAATTCAGATTCCATGACTACTACCTAAATTAATAAAGTGGACTCAAGTTTTGGTCATTTCCAACATATCCTCCGTATTAAAGACAGCATAATATTTCCAAAATGCACTTCTCTGCTTTTTTATTCTGTAAGATTTTCCCACTGACTTTAGGATAAAGTCCAACTCCATAATAACATTTATAAGTATCTTTATGATCTTTTCTCTCTGTACTTCCTCTATCCTTCCCATCCTCATCCAACTCTGTAGTCCAGAGACTTCTAATATTTTGCACACACTATTCCTTCTACTTGCTAACTCTTCGTCTTTTGATGCATATTTTATATGTCATAGAACACTTTGGGATCTACATGTTCTTCATTAATTTATTCAACAAACACATTTTGAGCATAAATCAAATGCCCGGGCTTTGTACTGGTAAGAATAAAAATAATACTGTTCATGGTGTGCCCTGGTGGCTTAGTCAGTTAAGCATCTGCCTTTAGCTCAGGTCATGATTTCAGGATCTTGGGATCGAGCCCCTTCTCCCTCTGCCTCTGCCCCTCCCCCTGCTTGTTCTCTCTCTCTCTCCCTCTCTCAAATAAATAAAATCTGAAAAAAAAGAATAATACTGTTCTTGTATGCACACAACTATTAATCTAATTAAAAGGCTTATAGTAACCAGTAATTATACAAATAGCTATTTATAATGACTACTAGATAAAATATAATTTTTAAACCTTATACAAATAATCTTTGTATCTACTGACCTCAGAGTAGATGTTCTTTACTAGAAGGAAAAATAAAAATGCACACTTGTATGACCTCCCATTAATGTATAAATCCAGTGCTAGCAGGCACTCCCTTACATAAAGGGTATAAATGGATCTTGACTCTGTGTGTATGTGTGTGTGTGTGTGTGTGTGTCTAAAAAGACCTCTGATCTTGGTGTACAGAGCTCAAGGAAAGGGATGGAATATATATATATATATATATATATATTTTTATTCCAAGGAACTGAGGACATTGGTGAGGGAGAAATGGGACTAAATACCATTTTCCTCTCCATGAGAATTAAAATACAAGAAACTTGTCAGAGTTCACTGGGTGAACCTGCCTAATGTTCACTGGTAGAGAAAGATCTTAAAGGGGAACTCAAAGTGAGGGAACAGAGTCTAGGCTGTAATCCTGGACTCAGCATTCATGAGGCTGACCTAATTCTGAAATAATACATACATGAAGCTTGAACCTTCTGTGTGCCCAGTCCTTTTGTCGTAAAGCCTGGGCCTTCGACAACATGAGTGTAATCTTCTAGCTCATTTATGGGCTAAAAGAAACGTGAACTGTAGGAACTCAACCATAGCCCTCTGTATATGACGCATGTTGAAAAAGGATACCAGCTGGCACAACCAAACTCATGCTGTAAGAGTACTACTTGGACATCCCAGTCGTCTCTCTTTTTAAGCCTGCCTCCTTTTAAGCCAAAGGAGTAATTACTCTTTTGGACTGAGTAACCCTTGGGATACTTGGGTAATTCAGAAATAAGAGGTCTGAGACACGGTAAGAGAATGACCAGGAACTTCCTACCAAGAAAACCATGTGAGAAAATAATTATGATATTATGGTTTTTGTATTTCAAATTAGTGAAGTACATTATACCAAGTGCTGTATGAGTTGTGAAATTTTCTATTAAAAAAAAGTTGCAAAGAACCACAAAAATTTTTTTTTCCTTTAGGAAGTGGGGAGCCAGAGATGTGCTTGAGCAGGGTTTTGTTGTGATTAGACATGAATGTAAGATATGTAATTCTGTGCATAGGATGGGTTTGCAAGGGGTAAGACATCTGGGTATACCAGCATTGAAATAAGTAGGAGAGGGTTATTTCTCTAGTCATAAGGTAAGATGGTTTGCAATAGTCCATTATCCTATTTTTTAAAAACTCACCTATTCTCTCCGAAGAACATATAATATATAATGTCGTTATATAGAAAAAAGGAAGGAAGCAAACAAGTGAACAAACCAAAACAGAACAGAACAAAAATAAATTTCGTGTAACTTAACAAATAAGAGAATCATCCTAGGGTTTATCCTTCTACCTCCCTCTGCTCTCAGTCTCCAAAAGAAGAGCTGTGAAGAAGCTTGTCCACACTTACCAGGGGTAATCAGTGAATGTAAACTTAAAGACTGATAGAATTCAACAAAACCTCCAAGATCATATATTTCATCTCTCTCATTTGCAAATGAGAGACTCAAATTCTGGGAGGAAAAGTGGCAGATCTCGAACCAGAACTAAAATCTTTTGATTTTGTTTTATTGAGAATCTTTTGATTTTCAAGGGGCAGGGTGTCTGGGCTAGAGTGAACCTTTGCAGACTATAAAAGGAGAAAGTGCTGATCTTTTGCTTTCTCGGGGGCCAGGCTCCATAAACTGTAATTGGGCAGATCTGGAACTGCTCTCAATTTCTCTGCTGCTAGAAAGGCATAACGGGGCTACTCTGTTGACACTGATGATCAGGATACTAGCAGAGGGCAGCAAGAGGCGCTTCTCTACTCCTCTCCCGGGACACATCATAACATGACTTCCTGGGTACAAGGAAAAAAATCCAGCTCATTTAAAAAAAGAAAGTTTTCTCTGACATTTTGCTCCACTCCTTGCACGCTTCCCCTCTTGTCTTCATTTCTTAGCCTGACCCTCTCATCTCCCCTTTGCCCGGAGGGTCAACATAACTCCATGGCTGACACTGATTTTTCTAACAGCAGCAATTTTAACCCAGCAAAAAGTATCCCCAAAGCACAAAAGGTATCAAATTAAAGTGCCTCTCCGACAACTTGATACTGTGACTAATTCGCAAAGGCATAAGAGGAGGAACGTGTTGTTTTCTTCTTGGTTTTTGCAACCAAGTATATGTTCATCTGCCCTTGTCTCACCTCTTGGCTTTTATGAATAATCACTTCTAAAATGTGATGTTTCTGAATCAAAGATTCACATCTTCATATATTTTGTTCTATAGTCTAATGTGTCTTCATATTTTGTGACTATAATTATCTTTCTAGACAATGTCATTTAAGTTCAGATGCACTCAAGGAACTACCTCTCTGCTTTAACTTGTTATTCCTTAAATTTATCATGGAAAGTTTCAAACATAATAAAAAGTATAAAGAACAGTATAATTAATAACCATGAAAGGGGCACCTGGGTGGCTCAGTGAGTTAAAGCCTCTGCCTTCAGCCCAGGTCATGATCTCAGGGTCCTGGGATCGAGCCCCACATCGGGCTCTTTGCTCAGCCGGGAGTCTGCTTCCCCCCCCCACCCCTGCCTCCTCTGCCTACCTGTGATCTCTCTCTGTCAAATAAATAAATAAAATCTTAAAAAAAAAAAATAACCATGAACATTTCACCTATGTTCAGTTTTCATCAACTCTTATCCAGTACTGTTTTATCTATACTATGTTTCCTCCTTTCCCTCATCCCATATTCTTTTAAAGCAAGTCCTTGATATTATATATTTTTTAACTGTAAATATTTTAGTATGTATGCCTATCTACAATATAAGGAATCTTAAAAAATAAAAATTATTATCATTTATGTTACCTAAAAAAATTAGTAAATCCTTTCTATCATTTATGTCAATTATCTTAATAAATATTTAATATTTTATTTATTTAATGTGGATTCAAGGTCTATTCACTGTGATAGTTGATATGTCTTTAATTCTCTTGCAATATATAGATTGCTCCTACTTTTTATTAAATATTATTTAAAAAATGGAATCTTTGGGCTATAGATTGTCTGAATTTTAATAATTATGTTTCTCATAACATAGTTTCATATTTTCTATATCTCCTTCATTTTTTAAAAATTAACCAAGGTTTGATCAAGAGATTTAATTAGATTTGGGTTTGGGCTTTTTGAAAGTTGTACCTGTTTAAGAGTATAAAATACTTATAGCAGGAAGTATATAATACCTGGTTGTCTTCATTTTTAGTACTGTATTTTCTTCCCTATTGTTGACTTTTCCATGATCTAGATTACTTAAATTGTATCAATTAACATTAAAATTCTTTTTTTATTTTTAACATATAATGTATTATTTATTTCAGGGGTACAAGTCTGTGAATCATCAGTCTTACACAATTCACAGCATTCACCATAGCACATACCCTCCCCAATGTCCATAACCCAGCCACCCTATCCATCTCCCACCAATCCCCAGCAACCCTCAGTTTGTTTCCTGAGATTAAAAGTCTCTTATGATTTATCTCCTTCCCTGGTCCCATCTTGTTTCATTTTTTCCCTCCCTACCCCCCACTTGGTCTTGGCTGGATGTTCTTGCTGGTCTTCTGCAAGGGAGAAGGCCTGTTGCGGTGATTCTCAAATGTCTTTGCCCGAGGCAGAATTGTACCGCCCTTGCCAGGAGCCAGGCTAAGTAATCTGCTCGGTTTTGCTCTTGGTAGCTTTTGTTCCCTGAACGCTTTCCGTAGGGCTTTGGAGGAGGAGAATGAAGATGGCGGCCTCCCAATCTCCGGCCCCAGAGGAGCTGAGAGCTCAGAGCCCCACTCCTTGGTGATCTTTTCAGAGAAAGCAATCACTCCCGTCTCCCTGGTATCCAGCTGCATTTTGTCCTCACTTGGCCTGTGACTGAGCGTTTCTATCTCTGGCGCACGGACTCGTTTGGAGTCTCCAAACCCAGCCGATTCCTGCAGCGCACTCCCATGCCATTTGCCCTGGGGAAGGAAGGTGAGTGTCCCTGAATCTGCCACTTATGGGGTCCCTGCTCAAAGAGCAGTGACCCGACTGTGCCTTGGATCATGTTTTAAGGTAACCTTGAGCTGACAGCCCACAGGCTCCATCTCTGGAGCTGGCTTCCCCACTCCAATACCTGGGAACTCTGCCACACTCAGACGCCCCCTGTCTTTTTGTGACCTCGTGGTTCCTGAGACCACACTGTCTCTGGGAGAGCTCCACTCCCCCTCCACCTCCCACTTCCCCACCCTCCTGCTCAGACTCTGGAGCGAGGTACCTCAGTGAAGCAGATTTCTAAAACTTCTGATTTTGTGCTCTGCTGTTCTCTTGCTTGCTGGGAGCCGGTCCCTCCCCCCACAGTCTCTCTTTCTGTATATCACCTCAGATTCATTTCTCTGCACATACTACCTTCCAGAAAGTGGTGATTTTCTGTTCCTAGAATTGCTGCTCTTCTTCTCCTCAATCTCCTGTTGAGTTTGTAGGTGTTCAGAATGGTTTGATAACTAACTGAACTCCTGGGACCCGACGAGATATAGATATATAGATATATAATCTATATACCCGACGAGATATATATATATATATATATATATATATATATATATATATATATATATATCTTATATATTGAGAGAGAGAGTGAGAGAGAGTTTTATATTATAAATAATATATATGTTAATATATATATTAAGAGTTTTATTCATTTGAGAGAGAGAGTGCACATGAGCAGGAGAGAGAGTCAGGCAGAGGGGAAAGCAGACTCCTCACTGAGCAGGGAGCCCAGTGTGGGACTTGATCCCAGGACTCTGGGATCATGACCTGAGCTGAACGCAGATGCTTAACCATCTGAGCCACCCAGGCTTCCCGACCCAATGATATTTAGGTCTCCACTCCTCTGCCATCTTGCTCCTCCCTCAACATTAAAAGTTCTTAAGACAAACTTCAATTGTGTATTTTACACAACACAATATTGTTAAAGTTGTCCTCTTAAGCAACAACCAAAGAGTTGTAAATGATGGAGAATAGAGCAGCAACACTGCTAAGGGAGGCAATGGATTAAGTATCTGGAGAAAAATAATTGATATTTCAAATTCTAACTCTCAATAAATAAATATGAAACCGTAAAGGGTACTAGAAACTGAGTTGGCATCATAGTTTCAGCCTATGCTTCAGTTACATCTCAAAGAAAAAATGTCTCTGTGTTGATGTAAAAGATGGAAGTACCCAATAATGTGTACTTTTGAATACCTGGAAAAAATACAGACACATACACATAAATTCATTCCTATAAATTAATGTATGCTTTTTGTTGAAGTATAACATACATAAAGATACAGATTATATCAGAGCTTGATGAATGTTTTCAATTTGAATATTTCATATAATCAGAACTTACATAAAAAACGGAGTGTCACTTTCCAGGTGCCTCCTTAGGCTCCTTACTAATCACTATTTTCTTTTCAAGGGTAGCCACTATTCTGACTTATGATACCATATATTTGTTTTGCTCGTTTTTGAAATTTACATACATAGGATCATACTCTATACTTTCTGTGTCTGGTTTCTTTTTGTTCGTGAAATTAATTTATGATACTACTTGTGATTGTGTAGTAATGCTGTTATGTATAGTGTTTTGTTATGTAATTGTAGCATAGTTTATTCTTTCTACTCTTGATGGATAATTGAGAATTGAATTGTTTCTAGTTTGAGGCTATTACAAATAGTGCCATTGTAAACACTTTTTATATGGTGAATATATGTATAGATTTCTTTTGAGTATATACCCAAGAGTGAAATTTAGGACCTGTAATATATGTGTAAGTTTTGGTTTGCTTGATATTGCCAAAGAGTTTTCCAAAGTTGTATCAGTTTACATTTCCACCATCAGTGTATAAGTTTTTGTTTTTCTTTTCCTTTCTTTTATGTCTAGTAAAGTAAACCTTTATATTTACCTCTTTTAACAATTGCTTGTTCAAGTCTTTTGCCCATTTTTCTATTAGCCTATCTTTTGTTTTTATTGATTTTTAAAAGGATTTTTTTTCCTGGCCCTATCACTTTTTTAAAAAAATTCATTTGCATCTCTACTAGAGGCTAAACACCAGAGAGCCTAGTTAGCTCTGATGCATAAAAATAGTTGATTACTAAATCAGTACTATGAATTACATACAAATCACTGCTATTAACTTTTTTTTCTACTGTTCACTTTCTTAAGTAAATTCACAGAACTGATATATAAAAGTAAATCAGACAAAAAGCAGAGGGAGAAAAAGGAATTATATCTACTGCAAATACTAGATAGTTATGTGCTTGAACCATTCATTTCACTTCCCTGGCCCACTGTCTTTGTATAAAAAAAGGGATAATAATTCTCTTTGTACATAGTTTGAGAATGAGAATATATAACATAGAAACATATGTTAATGAAAATGGCATTAAATTTTTAGGTGGCATCATTAATCTGTCAAATAATTCATAGACTCACTGAATACTGCCACTAGAATACATTTTAACAGCAGATTACTTTAAATGTGAAATAATTAAACTTTAAAGTAAATTAGATGTCCAGGGTCTTATTGTAAGTTAGTTTCTGAAATGTAAATTTTGCCCTCTTCCACTTATAACTTACAAATACTGAGTTGCAACTATGTCCTCACAATCTAGAACATCTAAAGATTTAGTTTCCACTGTAGTTTTCATACATAAGCCAGAAGAAAATAACAGTTAAATTTGCTAAATTGCTGGAACTTCCCTTATACAGGAGTATGAATCATTTAAATATAAGTCAAATGTTTTTCAGATGAAGTATGATCATTTTATTCATTATTCCAGAATTTAGGGAAGGAGGGAAAGTTCTTGAGAAGAGAAACCAAGCGGAAAATAAATTTATTTTTATTTATTTGTGTGTCCAGAAATTATTTACATAAGTAGTTTCAATTATATTCAGACTTTCTCCTTTTATTTATAGATGAACAGGCAAGACAGAATTAAAATTAAAGATATATTTATAAATTTAAGCACATCCTTAGGGAGGAGCCCAAAGACCCCTTAAATCCTAGACAATGACCTTCTTTGTGAGGGAAAGACATAGAATTAAAAGGCTCAAAAAGAGAGTCCTGCATTGGAGTACACTAGAGTGATAGTAGCTCCTGTGAGACAGCACTACAGGTACTCTGGTAAACATAGATCGCACCATCTTCTGAAATATCGTAGACTGCCTAACCATATGGTCCTAAAGTTAAACTCTTAGAAAACATGGTATTAAAGGCACCAAAGCTCTGCAGTAATTAATCAATGCTTGCTGGGTAGGGATGGGGAGACACAGGAAGAAAAGCCTCAAAGCCTTGTTCTGTGTTTAAGAAGTAGGGCACCTATAGGAAGAGAAACCAGAGACTGCAAAGATTAGCACAAGGGAGAATAACCCAGTGATTTGGATAGCATAAAGAACTAAAATCAATTGTTAATTAACTTAGTGAATCAACATTAGTGAGAAGATAAGGATCCTAATTTTCTTGAAATCTCAGAATAAATCTCATCAGTGTGATATATTGCACTGATGTGCAATTATACAGATTTGATAGAAGAAAATAAAATAAAACCTACAGAGTAATAACAATAGTGGCAAGAACAGTTAAGGCAGGGAGAGATTTATTTATTATAAAAATAATTTATGCAAAGATTACAGAATTCTAGAGAACTCTTACTACCAGAATATACATGGAGAGAGCTGTTTCTTAAAATGACTCCCATGGCTATTACCAAGATTGAACAAGGACAAGAGGACTAGGGACAGCTAGCAATGAGAATGTCTCTCTTCATCCATTATAATTCCTTAGGAGAAAAAGATGGGAACTGATTCTATGATACATATTTTCCCATTGATTGCATATGTAACTATTTTGTCATCATTGATATATGGGTTTAATTTACCTTTTTAACAACTGGCATATTGCTTGGTTTTTTGTTTGCTGGTTTGTTTTGGCTTTGCTTTTTTGTCCAGCTCCTTGGGTTCACATTTATGGGTTAAAATATCCCATTCAGATATTAGTAAAGGTATCACATACTGGCTACCTATCTGTCCTCCAAAACACAAATTGAGTAGAATGCTGGCTCTAAACTAAATATCTAAAATGGTCAGTGGTTTTTAGTATTGCAAGGTAGTTACCCAGCCACCCCTACTTCCTTCATAAAATACAGCTCTCAATGGGTGAGTGAAGTCTTGCATTAGTATATTACAATCATCTCTTAATGGGGTATAAATCTTTTGGTTTTGAAATACCATTTTAAAGTTGTCATTAAAACATGATAGATTACCAGTTCTTAAGACATTTAATGACTCAGTGTGAAATTGACCCAGTTGCCAGGTTGATAAGGGAGCAACCTATTTATATCTCCTTAATGAACATTAAATGTCTTTCTGGAGTGATGAAGTAGGGGATAGTAATACAAGAGGTCTGATTATGTCAAAGGAAACTGGGCATTCTTGTAAGGGTCACCCCTTCCTCTGGGCTCCCATGGCACTCTGTGTGCCACAGATAGGACCTAGTACCTTGATAATCTATTCAGGGAAAGTTAATTTATACCCGGAAAGGGGTAAAATATCTCTAATTTCAGTTAGGCCACACTACCCTCCTATCATCACAATTTGAAACCAAGTAATATTTTTGAATACTTTTCCTTTATTCCTGTGTACAATGAGACATTAACTTCTGTGCATACTACTGCCATGTACTACTTCTATTTTTTTCTTTCAAGTCTCACTGCCACCTGCCACAAAGCAATCATTGAGCTCTGCCCTATACCATTACTGCAATTTTCTTTTTAACTAATCTGTCCGATTCATGTGTCTCCCTCATCCCATCCATTTAAAATAAAACAACCTGATAAATCTAATGTCTGATATTGGCATATCAATCACATCAGTCCTTGCATAAAAACTTTATATTAACTCCCTACTATCTAAAGAAGAAAATTCAAATTCTTAAGCATGCATTTGAAGTAATTGTACCTTTCTAAACTCATTTCTCTCCATTCCATTACTATTCTAAGATCTAGATCAGTGTATAATTCTTTTTTGTAGTTGTTGTTCAAGCATACTTGAGGATTATATAACTCCCATCTGTAATTACCAAGATAGTGGTTCACTAATGGAGGGGGATGGGCAAAGAGGATCAGATCAGTTTCCAGAAAGGTGTATCCCTTCTTCACATCTTACAGGTCCCTCTTTCCTCTTTCTCCTAACCTTCTCCCTTTCTTCAAACTTTCTGTATCCCTGCAACCTATAGTGATCTTCCCTTATTACTGTCTATCCAAATGTGAGACTCACCTTCAGTGCTCCATTGAAGAATAAAATAAGAAATTTAAAAATTAGTTAAAATGCAATTTTAAAAATAAGTGTTATAAATCACATTACTGAAATTTTAGTAGAGCACACTGGCTGTCCACCAAAATCTGCTCTCTATGTTGGGGTCCCATCTAGGAAGAATTTCCCAGCTTTTCCAGCATTTAGGCCACGAGAAAGATAAGCAGATAATACTATATGCCACTTATCCATCTATAAAAGCATTTAGATGTGTTCCTCTTTGCATACTCTGTGTTATTTCTCTTCTACCAGTTAAAAGAGAAAGATGGCAATGGCATAGCCACCAGATAAAAGAAGTTAGGAGGTCAGTAGTAGCATCAGTCAGGGTTCTCCAGAGAAACAGAACAAGTAAGAATGAAAAATATATAAAGGTATTTATTTTAAGGAATTGAGTCACATGATTGTGGGGCCTGACAAGTCTGAATTAGTAGGATAGGTCTCCAGGGTCTCCAGTCTGGAAACTTAGGCAGGAGCAGATGCTCTAGTTTTGAGGCAGAGTTTCTTCTCCCGTTGGGGAAACCTAGTTTGTCCTTAAAGCCTCTCTACTGATTAAATCAAGTCCACCCACATTATGGAAATTAACCTCCTTTATTTAAAGTTAGCTGATTTGGGATGTTAATCACATCTACAGAGTACCTTCACAACAGCACATAGATTAATGTTTGATTGAATGACTGAGTACTATAGCCTAAGCTTACACAACCATTACCAGGTTCCTTCCACTGTGTGGAAATGGGCTCCCTTGATAATCTGAACACCCACATAGAAATGTTATGTGAGCAAGACCTGAAACTTTGTTGTTTAACAGTGAAATTTTGAGATTTGTTACCTTGACTAAACCTACCCAAATAATAGGCAAAATATTGCTGGATAGAGATCTTTCCGGGACTACTTAAAAGAATAGGTAAAACAAACTTGTAATTAAACATTAAATGTTGATATGCTAGTATATTTTAATCTGAGGTTGAAGTTGTTTTATTATCTTTAACAAATTAAACACTTGTTAAAATGTGGATGATGCTTTAATTTGCCCAAGATGGACACATTTTCCATGGCACAATTTAAAGGTGAATGTCCACCAAGCTTCATTTTGGATTATCACCTCTTTGAAATTTGTAGAGTGAATTTTACTGAGGTTTTAAAAATGTTGTGATGTTCGATTAAATGTTTCCAGAAGGGAGATAGCTATTAGCTTGGCTCTAAACTCTTGCTATAGTTCTCAAGCATTTAAAGGGGTAAAGATGTAGTAGTCACGTGATTTTAGGATGTAAACCTCAAAACTGTAGAGGCAATTGCTTGCTTGATTTGGTTGATATTCAGCCAAAATCTATGAGTTCATATGCACTGGTATTAACTATATTTACTACTACCAGAATGAAATTCAAATCATTCAGTGTGTAGCCCTAATAATAATCCTATATGACTAGGGGCTGCTTCTTCAACATTATTTCCACCTAATTTATAATCAAGATGTTCAATTAATAATTTCAGCACTTTATGCAGTGTTAAGTCAGCTGAAAAATATGTGATTTTTCCACTTTTCATTTTTCACAATGCTGAGGAATGCATAATAACCTGACAAAGTGGGGATGCCAGGAAAGCAACAATTATTAACGGACTAATGGGAAAAGGAAAAGATTTTAAAAGAAAAGCTGAAAAGTTGATTGAGTTCTGTAAAAATGTAAAGGCACAAAACTATTGTAGAAATAAAGCAGCTATATCTATAATACTTTTTTTAGTTATTAAATATTCCTTTGAAAAAGAAAATTGATCCAGAAATGGGAAAGACAGTCACTTCTTTGAGTGCTTTCTCTATAGCATCTGCTAGAAATCTGCTGAAATCCCTATATTTGTTTTGACTTTGTCCATGTTTATTTGGACTATTGTTTTTTTCTCCATTCCCTCTTCTGTGTGGTATTTTCTATATTATAAAGGTAATCAATTAACAAGTGTTAATTGAAGTTAATTTATTATTAATTTGAATAATATTTAGATAAAATACTTCTTTCACTGCTAAAGGGATAAAAAGAAAATATGTAACAAATAATTTAATAATGGTTACCATTTCACTATGCTAAGTGCTTTACATGCACTTAGTTCATTGAATTCTATGTGGAAGATCCTATGAGAAACCCTATGAGAAAGATACAAACAAAATTCAATGAAAGTAAAGATTTAGGAAAGTTACCTTTAAGCTGTGTTTTAAAGTTGAGTATATGGGAAAACTGACTTTTAAATGCATAATACCTATTCTTGAAAGCAGTGATTATTCTAGTTTGACTGAAGAGTACAGACAATGTACAGAGTTTTAAGAGAACTCTGGAAGAGAACTTGAAAGCTATATGCTACTTGTATTGCTACAATAAACCTATACAAATAAATACTTGGCTCAAAAAATGCACAGACCACAGTTAGTTCTTTTCAGCAACTGAATCATTTAAGCTGAGGGAATACGTGACTGCCATTTTAACATTTGAGGGAAAAGAAATAAGACTTATTCTAATATTTACCATTTATATTATATTAGAAACATATTTCCATTTACTTAGTATAATTAATGAGGGTCCTTGCAAGAATGGAACACATAGGCAGTCCCCTTAAAGGGATCATTCATGACCTGGCAGGCCTAGATGAAGCACCATCTGTGAGTGAGCACATGGAATTGGGAGTAAGGGCTGGAGAGGCACGCAGGCACTTGGGAGAGGAGTGGTAATAATGAGATAAAGCTCATTAGGGATGCCCACGTGGCTCAGTCTGTTAAGTGTCTCTGCCTTCAGCTCAGGTCATGATCCCGGGGTCCTGCAATCAAACCCTGCATCAGGATCTCTGCCTAGTGAGGATCCTGCTTCTCCCTCTGCCCCTCCCCCTGCTCGTGCTCTCTCACTCTCTCTTGGTCTTTCTCTCAAGTAAATAAATAAAATCTTCAATAATTAAAAAAAACAAAAGGCCCTTGGAAAAGGCAGGCATGACATAACTAATTTACCCAGTCACAATATATCCAGCTTCTGCTCCTGCTTTCTTGCAGACAACAAGGTCTGTATCAGAAGAAGTCCACTTTAGAAAGAAGACTAAATTAAGAACAGTGTTCTTACTTCACAGCTCTAACCTTGCCTGGGAAATTCAGAAATTATTTCACTATTTCTGATCAAGGTTTAGAGCAGTGTTAAATGACAAGGTGCTTCTGAGGCACAGCCAGTACTTGAACAAAATATGAACAAGCAAATGAGACCATGGCACATGATCACTGGAGTTGAAAGCTTACTTTTCTTCCTTCTTTCCTTCCTCCCTCCCTCCCTCCCTCCCTTCCTTCCTTCCTTCCTTCCTTCCGTCCTTCCGTCCTTCCGTCCTTCCGTCCTTCCTCTCTTTTTCTTTCTTTCTTTCTTTCTTTCTTTCTTTCTTTCTTTCTTTCTTTCTTTCTTTCTTTCTTTCAGAGAGGGAGAATTGTTAGAAATGAAATTTTGGAGAGCATTTATCCCAACTCCCCATTTATTTTTATATTGAGGATAATTTTATATTTATAAATGTGGAAACAGGTCCACACAAGCTTAGTGACTTGTAAGAAATGATAGCAAATTAGTAACAGTGTTTCCAAACAAATATCCCACTATGCTCACTGCCTCTAAAATCTAAGGAGTGGTGCTTGAGTGACTCAGTTAACCTTTAGGCTCAGGTCATGATCCCAGAGTCCTTGGATCTATTCCCACATTGGGCCTCCCTGCTCAATGAGGAGTCTGCTTCTTCTGCTTCTTCCCTTGGCTTTTGCTCTCTTTCTTGCTCACTGTCTCTCTCACAAATAAATAAATAAAATCTTTAAAAAATGAAATAAAATAAATCTAAGGAAAGAATTTTGTTTTCTCCTAAAGATAGGAGTACAACATGAAAACTTTATGTTAAAGCTATAAAACTTACTGTTGATGCTGCATCAACTTTGTACATGATTGGCTCTTACCAATGAAGCAGAAAATTCATGATGCAAATTAATTCCCTTGATATCTAAGAAGCCAGAAATTGCTTGAAAAGTAAAACAAGGGATACCATTGACTTTGTTGAATATATTCCAATGCCTAATGTACTGAGAAGTCTGAATCTTTGAGGAGGTAGTGCTATATAGATTTTTCTTTTATTGGATAGAAAAAAATTAATTTTTTAAATAGACAACTCCAGAAGTGAAAATTACTTTTTATGTAAACTCAGCTGAGCTGTTTGGAATTAGTTATTGAAAGATCACCTCAATTGTTTTCAAGGTCAGGTGAGAGTGAAATGTTGTTCCCCTATTAATAATTTCTAGTCTGTTAACAGACTGTTCAGGAAGACTTGGGGCAGACACCTATAACATGATTTTAGCAGTGCCAAAATTCTTTACTATTCCCAAATCCCTCTCTGCCTCAATGTCATCAGTGCTTGAGAGTAAATTTTTGTACATTTCCACTTTGGATCTCAAAGTGTTTAGTTTTCCTGAGTTCCTTTTTGAAATGCAAATATCCTCTATGAGCTAATACTTTGAGCGCTTATCAGCTAAAAATTCCTTGGAATGACTTAATAGTGAGATGGAAGCATGTGGCCACCTAAAGGCAAAAAAAGGAAAAAGAAAAGGAAGGAAGGAAGGAAAGGAAAGAAAAAGAGAAGAGAAGGAAAGAAAAGAAAAGAAGGAAAAGAAAGGCACCAAAGGTAGGATAGGAGGTACTGAAAACTGGGAACTGGAGCTATCAAAAATGAACTTGCTCATTCTGACATCAGAAAGGACAATATGGATTGATAGGTTCATCAGTGTTAAGGTTTTATCACAATTGTCCTGAGTGTCATTAAATATCACCAGTGCTTTAAATTAACTTCTTCCTCTACAAAAAATATTTAACAGTTGCTTACATGATGCTCACCTTGACATATTAAAGGATTATTCGAAATCTTTTTGTATTTAGGATAATGACTTCTGGGGTCCCTGGGTGGCTCAGTGGGTTGAGCCTCTGCCTTTGGCTCAGGTCATGATCTCAGTGTCCTGGGATGGAGCCCTGCATCAGGCTCTCTGCTCAGCAGGGAGCCTGCTTCCCCCTCTCTTTCTGCCTGCCTCTCTGCCTACTTGTGATCTCTCTCTGTCAAATAAATAAATACCATCTTTAAAACAAAACAAAACAAAAAGAATAATGACTTCCAAAGCAGTTACCATTCTGTGTCTCTCAGATGGAAATACTTTATCACTATGGGGGTATTGAGTATTAAATATGTAAAAATCATAGGAAGGTTGGTGATACAAAATGAAGGAAAGCATACTATTGCTTTTATAGGCATACTATTTGAAATTTAAGAACCCCATACTCAGCCTCTACTAAGGCAGGTATGTAGATGTCCTGAATTTTAAGTGAAAACCTATAGTTTTCTTAGTCTTTACTAAGAAAATACATGATGACTTTCAAAGATTTCAGAGAGGTGGATAGTGGATTTTTGCCAAGACAAGCAGAATGATTAATGGGGCCTCTCACATCCTACTGTATGCTCTGTTTTGCACCCTAATGTCTGGATTTGCCCCACCACTCAACTGATCTGGTTTCACAAAGCTTTTTGGTAACTTCTTAGTAACCAAATGCCTATGGCCTGATTTTGTTCCTCCTTCTTTTTCTCTGGCATATATACTCTCTCAATCATCTTCTAATTCTGTGAATTTTCTTCTTGACTCTCATGGCAGGAAAGTATTCTGATACATTTACATTTCTGTTCTTTATTTCCTTTTCCCTATTGTGTTATCTATATATGACTATAATGTTGGGATCCTGGGTCTTCCATTCTTAAGAAAAATTATAAAGTCTTAAACCTAAAATTTAAATTAGGAAGGTATCATTTTGTCAATACAACTGAGGTCAAGGAGAAAAAATATGGCTTTTTGCTAGTGATAGAAGAATAATTTTCAATTGGCCATATGCCATCCAACCTCATAATTTCAACCACATTTATAATGAAAAGTAATCACAAAACTCTTTTTTTTCCTAGGATTTTTGACCAACCATATCCATGAAACTTCCACCGTGGAAGTCCTAAAACAATCTCAAAATTAGGATATCATGTTTATCTTTTCCCCCAATGTCTCTTTAAGGTTTACAATTTCAGTTAATATAATCATACTCTTTTTCATAATTCTCCATCAGACTCAAGCCATTGGAATGTCCTTTTCTTTTTCACACATTCTTTCACAGAATCTTTTCAATACTTGATTTGTAAGGTCTCTTGTATCCATGTTTTCATCATTGCCAGAATACCAGTTCTAGCCCTTAGATATTTGTATATAGATCAATTTTGTCCAAATATTTACTGGACACCTAAAACCTAGATGTGGGAATTAACTACTGTGTAGACACAGATCATACCCTCTTAGGAGTTTATAGTTTAATAAACTCTGATGGACATTTGACTCCTCTTTCTGCCTACCTTGTCTCTAATACATCTTGCCTACTACTTTTTATTTCATCAACATACCATTTGAATCATATTTCTTTCATGCCTTAACCACCTTCAATATTAACCTATTTTAGAGAGGTCAGCAATTATTTGGCTTTTGAAGACTTCTACAGTTTTATTCCAATATATCTCTCTAATATTATTACCTATCTTACTTTTCATAAAATCTATAGTCATCAGACTTTTCCATTCCTTGTTTCTCAAACTCACCACATGTAATTTATTCCCCACAGTTCTTGTTTACTAGCTTGTCATCACTTATGTGAGTCTAAAACTCTTGCCTCTTCCATGGAGCCCTCCCTCCCTAACCTACACAGCCTTAATAATCTTCTTTCCAATGAGTTTTTCTTGCTCATCCTCTGTGCCCCATCCAACATGGAGCCTTCTGTTCTATTTCTTTTTCTGAACAAGTCATTGTTTAAAAATCTATACTTTATTTATTGATTTATTTATTCTTTAGAGAAAGAGTGCATGTGCAAGCAGGGAGGGAGGGGCAGACCCCGAGACTCAGATCATGATCTGAGCCGAAATCAAGAGTCAGGTGCCCAACCAACTAAGCAACCCAGATGCCCCCAAAATCTATACATTTTAATTATTTGTCTTGTTTATGGGATATATATTAGGGTATGAGCTCAAAGAGGCCAGGGACTTTAGTCTGTTTTGTTCATTACTAATCATTAGTGCCAGAAATAACTTGTATCATATACTAGGCACTCAACAAATTCTTTTAGAGGCAATGAATGGATTAATTATAATTAATTCAATCTTTCAGATCTTTGATTTCCTAATCTGGAAAATGATAATTTTTTATATGTCACATACACACACACACACACACACACACGTGTGTATGTGTGAATACATATGTACACATAATTTTTTGATATATGTAATTTAAGTAAGTCTTTACTTTGGAATTAATTACCTATCATTAAATTAAATGTACTCTTGGCAAAAATCCAAAATCTAGTATCTTATCTGTGGAATCTGGAGAAGGGTAAGGATAAAATTTGTTTTAAATTAGAGAATTTCCTCAGGTTAGGGATTCTTAATCTTTTTTGTTGTTATTCTAGTATTGACCCCCCCAAGGAGATTTTTAGAATTTTTTTTCCTATTTGCTTTCCTCCCTGATAAAATTTTAAGATCACAGATACAGCATGCTTGTTTATGAATTGTTGGCTTTTAAGGGCAATGATTATTGTAATATCTAAGATTTTTTTTTCCCATCTTCACCTCAAAACAATTTTCACTTCTTGGGGGCAAAATATTGCTTCTATTGCATTCATCCTCAGGTAGTATAAGAAATATATTTTAAAATGAAAGCAAACATAAATCAACTCCTGTGGTTAAAAATGTCCCTATGCTATAAACTAACAGTTTTCATACTCGAGTGTGCTGCTTGGAGAGTTTTGTTAAAATGCTCTTTGCAGGGCCCTGCTCCCAGAGTTCCTGATTCACTAGGTCTGCACTGGGGCTGAGAACTTGTATTTCTCACAGGTTTCCAAGTGATGCTGATGCTGTTTAGGAGATCACATTTTGAGAACCACTGCTGTCAGAAGAAAAAAAAAGTTACTAAATACTGTGTTTAAAATACTCTTGCTGTTACAGTAACTAAAGTTTCTTCAAGGTTTAAATAGAGTGTTAAAAGTCATGGCTAAATCTCTTTAAGACATTGAAAAATGCTAGTGAATACACAAGCTAGTGAACATGGCCGATCTGAGGACAGAGGAGTTTATTGCTCAACCCAGTGATTTCATATGTAAAAGATTCTTGTGATAAAAGTTCAGGTCAAGAGGCCTTCCTAGAGACTTTCCATTTTAATTCAAGAGTAGCAACCTCTTTTGTACGTGTAATAGATACTCTGTTTCCCCTTACCTCCCTAAATGAACTGGTTATTATCTCTCAAAGAAGATTTAGAGAAGTTTGTGGGAATAAATGCAAAACTTCATGATACCTTCTAAGCAGTTTGAACCCTAGGAATGGCAACAGATGATTATAGATGATTATACATTATATAGGAAATAGGGAAAGATATGAATTCTAAGGTAAGAGATGTAGAGAAACATATAAAGTGAGTCACAATGTTTTCTCCAGTTGATTTTTGTCAGTGGTAAGTGCCATAAAGTGTAAATTAAATTTGCTCGGTCTAGATGAATTTCATCCGTCATTTGGAGGGTGAGTGAATGATATAAATATGGTTCTTTTTAAAGGATAGTACCCAAAAGAGAGGTGGATTATAGAAGTTAAAATGGAAATATTTTCAAAGTCCAAATACATCTCCAAAGGATAAAAAAAAAAAATCAGTTCCTATTTGATTCTTAACAAGTGCTGTACAACTCAGTCTATCTCAAACTGTGCTTTTGTGTCTAAAAAAGCCAGGCTACAAATTAGCACTGACTTGCCTTTATTATGCCCAGGGGTATTTAGCCCAGACTAAAATGCACTGTCTTTTACTTGCATGAACACCTTTAAGATGCAAGACAAAGTGAAATCTTAAAAATAGAGCTTCAAAGCCTAAATAACAAAGAAAACAGAAAGCCCATTTGATTTGGCCACTTCTCTATCTTAAGGATCATGCTATTGATCCATTGCACATAGATTAACTCTGAGGCACTACCACTCATGGTCTGAGATAATCTTGTATTTGCCTGCACAGCACTCCACCTGGTTTCTTGGATAACAATACCCAGGAAATGAGGGAGGCTGTGGCAAAGCCCTGGATAAAGAGAGACACTGGTCTTTGTTTCTTAGACCTCACTGTCTTCTCAGCTTTTCCTCCCTCCGCCTTTCATTTCTATGTTTGCCAAAGAAAAGAATTAATAGAGTGGAAGTTTTAGATCTGAGGCAGGTTTCATTGGCATGGATGCTTTTTCCCCCGACCTATTCTCAGCTAAGTGGCAGGTCACTGGGAGACTGTCTATATGCTAAGTTGCTCTTTTGCTGAAGGCTTTTCTGAGAGGGGAATGATTATTTGCCAACTACTGAAAAGCAGACATTTTATGTGTCCTTACTTTAGAAACCCTTCAAAGCTGTTTATTCCCATGTTGGGATTGAACAACTTAAAATGACCAGAAAAATATGTCACACTCTGAAAGTATATAGCAGGTATTCATTGTCCACTCCTATCTTCACCTTACTTCCAGCTTCCCTCTTCTCTATGCCTGGAAAATGGGCATCAATTCACAGTGTGTTTAGGAGGAGGATGTACTACTATTTTAATCTGTTTTGTTAATCTTTAACATGTTATTATAGTCATACAATTTTACCTGAAATGTAGTTAAGAATTCTCATCAGTTACCCCCAACTCTCCTCCTTAGTACTCTGTGAACTACAGTTTTTGCAAGTCTTAAGTGAATAGTTAGATGAGCAAATAAACACAATTATGTCCATACTCTAAATGCATTTAAACACCTACAGAAGCTGGAAATTAGTTTTCTCATGCTCAATTATGCAGGGCAGAATTTCACATTTTTCAATAATCAAAGGCAAAATTTCAGTGCTTGTCATTGTATAATAATCAACGGCTCCAGATCCCTCTGTCTCCCCCACACCTTCCAAGATTCATACCTCATTCTCTCATCAGATTAGTTCACTTAAGATTTAAGCTGTCTTCTTCCCCATCTATTTAAAGGAGAACAAATTTTTCATTTTACTCAAAATTCAAGCTTTTAAAAATTCTTGGATAGAAAGGAGTATTTTCTTTAATATTTTTGTTTGACCTTTCTATATGTATTTTTCTGCAATATAAATCTATATTCATGTATAAATATTCTTTATATATACACATAGATTAATATATTCATATCAATTGATATTTAGGTACTTATAGGTGATGTGGATCCTTAAATATTATTGACACACACACAAAGGTGTATATAGAATACATTGTATATTCCTATGTGTGCACACTTCCTTATTCTTTTGAAATAATTAGAATATGGTGCTTAATCATTTTCATTTCTTTTTGGGACATTTCAAACTAAAATACAGTCAGTAAATAGCAGAGGCAAATTCATAGTTTCAGTTTGAGATTTTTAGAGATCTTCAAATTTGTGAACTAATAATCAGCCAGGGATATCTGTTAGGTCACAGGATCAGAAATTAAGATGATTATTATCTGGAGGGAATAATAAATTAAACTCACATGGGAACATTTTGAAACTCAAATGAGGCCCTAAAGTATGGGCTAATTCTCTATCCTCTTCATCTCTGCCTCTCCTCAGGACCTCTTCCACCTCCTTCTAAACCAATGCCGAAGCCTCCTAACTGGTCTCCATCTTGGCTAAATCTTAAAATTTCAATGTTTCTTATGACAACTACTCTAGTTATTTTTGATATGCTTAAAATTTATTATGTCACAACTTTATGTAAAAAGCTGTGCTTATGTCTCAATGTTTGAAGATAAAGTGAAAACTTATGCCACATAACTTTTTCAAACTGAATCCACATTTTCCCGGATAATCTACTCCATTGTGTACATTCCCTCTTCAGACCATATTGAAAACTTTTTTTCACAGAGAATACCAGACTTTCATATCTCCCTGACTGATCACTTCTGTTTGATGGTAACTTTCTTTTTTTTTTTTTTTAATGGTAACTTTCTGCCACATTGTTTCCTTTCTCAGCTTAGATGACTTTATGAACTTCCTGATTTCTTCATTTTATACATATTTATAGTAAACTATGCATTCATTCAACTAGCCCATATGCATTTAACTCTCGGCTAGAGTTAGAATAGTAGAAAAGACAATTGCCATGCCTTTAAAATGTTTACATTCTAGTGAGAGAAGACAGATGATGGTCAGGCAAAAATAGAGGAGAGAGATTCATATAGTGATAGCCACTTTTGATCATCTAGTCAGAAAGGGCCTTATCAGAGTAAGTAGGAGGCAAACCTGCAAAATGCCGAAAAAGAACATTTCGGGTCAGGAAGAAAAAGAATCAAATAAAATGGTCCCAAAAATGTTTGTTTTAGGAGCAAGAAGAAAGCTTAATTGAAGAGTAGAAAACAAGGATAGTAAATGATCAAGTCAGATAGGCAGACATTTCCAGATCATGTAGGACTTTATAAGCTATGTAGTCTATGGATTAATTTTTTTAATTTATTCTAATAGAAATAGTAAGCCACTGGATGGTTTAGTGTGTTGGGGAGGGGCTTATATATTCAGTTCCATGCCTTCAAAAGATTATTCTGGCCTTTGTGTATAATCAGTAGAGAACTGACCATGGGGAGAGCAGAGAAACTGGGTAGAAAGACATTTCAGTAGTCCATATGGCATGTGGTGGTGGTTTGGGTGAGAGTTATATAGAAATGTACATGGTGAGAACTGAATAGATTCTAGATGTGTTCTACAAATAGGTTGATAAAACTTGGTGATGGTGGAGGAATGGTTAGAGACTATATCTAATAATGAGTCCTAGCAGCAGGGTGGATGATAGTAGCACATACTGAGTTTATGAAGATTGACGGGGCTAGGGGTGGGGGGAAAGCAGGTTTGGGAGTAAAATTCCAGAGTTCTGAATTAGACATATTGATTTTGGAGGGGTTCCTATATATCCACAAGAGGTACTGTGTATTCACTGAACATGCTAGTTTAATTTTCGAAGAAACTATTGAGTTGGAAGTTATTTTTGAGGACTCAGCATTATAGAGACAGTATTTAAATTTATGGAGTTACATGACCTCATCTAAGCATAGACTATGGATAGAGAAAAAGGCCAAAGCCTAAACCTAGAACACTCTAAGATTAAGCTGCTAAGCAAAAGAGGAGGCAGAAAATGTAGATTGAGAAGAGAGGAAGAATAAAAACATGAGAAACAAACAAATAAAACAGAGTGCAGTGTCTAATATACTTATAGAAAAAAAATGTATTCCAAGAGGGAGGGAGTGGTCAGCTGTGTCAAATGTTGAAACTAGTTCATTTTTATGAGACTAGAAGACTATCACTTGGATATGTACAAAGTCATTTGTGACCTTGCTAAGAGCTACTTATAGAGTAGTGGATACTTAGGTAATACTGAATAGAGAAAGAATGGAAGGTGAGAAAAATAGAGACTGAGTAGAGAAAACATTTTATGTATTTTACTCTTGGAGGAGGCAGAAGCTCGTGTGGAGGATGGGAAGAAAATGAGCTCAAAGGAGTATTTTTGAAAACATTACATTTAGGCATGTTTTTATAATTAAGGGGAAAAATCCCATTTTAAGGGAGGAACTGATACTATAAGAGAAGTGGATGAAAGAAAAATTATAGTCAACGTAGCCTTGACTACTAGAAAATGAAGAGGATTCATGTCCCATCTGGAGGGATTGGCTTTAGATAGAGGCAGCAATATTTATTTCGTTATAATGAAGGAGAAGACAAAGTAATCTAGGCGGAGATGTATGTAAAATGATGTATCACTTGATTGATAGATAAGGTCGTTTTTCTTTTTGTTTACTTTCTTAATGAAAAATGAGATGATGTCATGAGCTGTGAGAGTTGGACTGAATAGAAGGCTTTCAATATTTGAGAGGAAAATAGGACATACGGTATAGTAGTTGTCTACAATGAGAAAGAAATTACTAAGGTGTAGTAAGATTATCCTGATATGTTGATAAATTCAAGTAAAATTAGTCAGCAGAGTTGTGTGATCGTCTGTAATATTATAATAAGCTTTTAGGTATACACATAGAATAGCGGTTCGTTAGTTGTAACCTGACTTTTCAAGTAGGGTTTATAGGGCAGAGGACAGAGTGTGAAAAGTATTTACAAGTGTGTGCTTATATTGCTTGACCACAAAACTTACATAGGTTAAGAATGGAGAAAAAGATGTGGTTGGGATGGCAAGGAGTAGAAAAGTTACAGTCAACTGGCTGAATGTGAAGAACTAGAGTAAATGATATGGAATGAGAGAGGTGATGGTCAGAAAGGAAGATACTAGGATTTCATAGGTCTTGGTGATGGTAAGTAAGGTCAAGATTGTAACAGTGGGAGTGAATGACTCATGTGGATGGAAAGCTCATTGGAAATGAAGAGGCCAAAGAATTTGGATACATAAGTGGATTTGGAGCATCTTTCAGGTTAAAGGTGAACTCTCTGAGTAGGCAGCCTGAAATCAGGTTTTTGGAGGGACATACTTATTGATTCTGGCATGTTTATCTTACCATTTATATTCTGCTCTTTTCCTTTTTTTTCTTTTTTTTCCTTTTTCTTTCCTTTTTTTTTTCTTTTTTGTCTACATTACTAAGCAGTGACTTCTCAGTGATATAAGCATTCCCTCTTCACAAAGCTGTCTTAAAAGATCAAGGACGATACTTAGTTTATGTAAAGCAAAACGAATAAAGAACATTCAAAAAAATCTGTGATATTTAGTAATAATTAAGAATGAATGAATGAGTGAATGAATGATAATACTTAGCATTCTAGAGTTGAAAGGAGAAAGAACTTGCATTTCAATGCATTAATTCTATAGATAAAATGATTGACACCTGTAAGAAAATTACTTAAGATTACATGGCTTATTAGTGCATTAAGTGAGGCTAGTTCCAGATACTAAAACCAATGTGTTTTTTAGAAGAAAATTCTTAAAAATGTGCTCAGTATTTAAATTTCAACATCACCAAAAGTAGGTCAAGCAGTAAGAATAGAGTCTGAATCAAAGTCACTGATGAGGTAAAGTTCGTGTGCAAACAAAGAACTGAGCATAACTTTGTCCCAACCTTTTGGACTTCACAATTCTGATATATTCCTGTCTGCCCCTTTGTTTTGTCTGCCCCTTTGTTTATTTGCAAAGCAAAATTTGCAAAAATATCATATAACTCTGTGATTGCTCTAAGTAAACTACAGGCGAGTGAATCTAAGAATGAAACAAAATGTTACTTTTATAATAGGATATGAAAATTGCTGGCCAGATGTAGTTGCTGGTAGAAATGAGAAAGAAATTTGGCACATCAATAAAACATGAGAACAATTTGAGGACCATGGTAAAATAACTTATGGCGTCAGGGCCTAGGGGATTTCACCATGGAAAGACCATATCAGCAGAAAGAGATATTGATGAATTTTTCTTAAATTCTTATTTTTCCCTACCCCATGATGTTGGTTGCTTTTATGATTGCATTGGTCAGTACCCAAGCACCTGTGAGCATTGTAACAAATTGCAAACTCCATGTTCACCATTCCATTTCCAGTGGTTACAGTAAGGCCTTAAGTGTTTCTTCAGTTGGAAAGATGTCTTAATTAACTTTACTTAGTTCCCTGCATTCTTCGGCTTAAGAGTTTTCAAGCATTCTCTATACTCTAGAATTTCAAGAGCTGGTCTGTTATCATCAATAAACATTGTTTAGTTTTGTTTTCACTATGAGTTTTCTTGTTTAGTAATGATTCATATAGCACACGTATAAAAAGATAAAGAAAATGAGAGATTAAGAGGCAGAGTAGGTGAAATGACCCTTGTTTTTCATTTCCTTTTTCTTTCTCTAAGGAGTAAATTCTGTCTAAGTGTTTCTAGTGAGTGTGTAAGTGTTTTGTGTGTGTACTTATGTATGTATGCATGTGTGAATGTTAAGGAAGAGAAAGGCAGTGTCATATTAATTTTATAGTTAGCCATGACACTAGACTCAGACTGGTAAAAAGAAGCAATTTAAGCAAAATTGTAAGGTCAAGGAATGTTATTTCTGAAAAAAATTAATGGCACGTTAAACAGAAAATATGTATGTTTGTTAGAATAAGACATTTGGGTAGTAAATTCTGGATGTACTACTTATTTTCTCTTTATTTTCCTTCCATATAAAAAAAAAAAAAAACAAACATGTGGGGTGCCTGAGTGACTCAGTCATTAAGCATCTGCCTTCAGCTCAGGTCATGATCCCAGGGCTCTGGGATCGAGCCCCGCATCAGGCTCCCTGATCGGCATCTGCTTCTCCCTCCCCCCGCCCCACCTCCCTGGCTTGTTCCCTCTCTTGCTGTCTCTTTGCTGTCTCTCTCTCTCTGTCAAATAAATAAATAAAATCTTTAAAACAAACAAACAAACAAACAAACATGTTACCTCACAGATGTGTCTGCCATAGTAAGTGTTAAATAAATGTTCGTTCCTTTCTTCCATTCCTGGACCCTAGAGATGCCCTATTATGAAATCAAGTGCCCAAATAAATCAAATGCCATTTATATATCTATCTATGAATCATGACACTGAAAACATATAAAGTGTACATTATATTAAAGCTATCCCTTAAATACTTAAAATTGAACCGAAAAGGTAAGATATTCATAGAAATAATAATTATAATTGAACAAATAAAAATGCTTTGAAAACCTAATTAACATTTCAAACGATGCACTTGAAATGTTAAGATTACTATGTATATTAATGAATACAAGATTGATGAAAATAGAGGTTAAAATTGTACTTAAAATTCTTCGATATGGTTGGGAGGTGGCAGTCATAGTGATTATTCACTTTAACCCTCCCATTTTAAAATGAGAAAATAGAGATTCACACATATGTGATTTGTCCAAGTCATGCCGTTAGTGTCAGAGCAATTAAGTGAAGCAAGAACAGAAGCAGGATCTCTATGGAAGTAACATCACCAAATTATGTTCAGTGAAAGAATATATGTTCTAAGTCCATTTAATTCATTCTTAATTGCTTTAGTATACAAATATACCCCTTTGACCCATGTAAAATTACTTTCAAACTTAGTCCATCTGATTGTGACATGAACATTAAAACCATTTGAAGAAACAGAGGGTAATGTGTTTTGGGTGTTGTATGAGGGAGAATGATTCATCTTTAAAGCTACCTAATGAGATAGATTAACTATTGTCACCCCCCTTTGGCTGAGATATTCCATAAACACAAAGGTTCAAAGACACTATTAATAGTTTCAAGAGGAACTTCCAAATTGATGATTACTTTAGACTAGGAGGGGCACAGTGTTTGACATCAAAGTCTGGTGTTATATGGCTTCAGTTAATCAAATCTTTTTAGAAAAGGAACGAAAAATAGAAATATCAGATCTATGGATTAGATGTCCTAGTTATTAAGATGTATTAGAAGCCAACTTCTATATTTTTATGGTTAACAAAAGCTAATCCTTTGTGTTTCTAAGGACGAAACAAGATAAGAATGAGATTTCCCCAATAAGCAGTTTTAGTGGACTAGTAGGCAGTTATCATGTGGAATACAGAAAGATCTGATAAGAAATGTTTCATTATAACTCATTTTTCCCTAGCAACTCCTACATTTGCAAGTTCTTCCTCTTTCTGGTCTCTAGGCCATATCACCACATCCCAACAAAATGCAGTTCAGAAAAACATGTACAGGGAGATAAACTGAAAGAGACTCTTAACCATATGAGATAAATTGAGGGTTGCTGGAGAGGAGGGAGTAGGGGCTGGTGTACCTGGGTGATGGGATTAAGGAGGGCACGTGATATAATGATCACTGGGTGTTATATACAACTGATGAATCACTGAACTGTTCCTCTGAAACTAATAATATACTAAGTGTTAATTAACTATGTAAATAAAATTAAATTTAAAAAATTAAAAAGTAAAAATCACATGCACACACAAAAACATAGAGAATATAAAAAGCATTCCTACTTAAAATGGCACATGATAAACATTGTGTAACTCATCCCATGTGAAGTGAAATTGTTAGAAAATATTAACAGATTCCAAAAGGACCAGAACAAATCAAATGAATTCAATGAAATCTAGAAAAGCCATATTACTAGTTTTTAAAAGTATGTCAGGCAGCTCCCCATCACACACATGTATATATTTTTAATTCCATCTTTATGATTCAATATAATGCAAAATGATATTCAGATATTATCCAAGAATATGTTTTAGGGCTTTTCAAACACAGTATGTCTGGTGGAATAAGCTTTGCCTTTTACCCAATATAGTGCCTCTTTCTGAAGACCTCCTATTATACTTAAGTACAATTTTTTACTTAAATATATAGTATGTTACTATCACTTGTTATTGCGTCCCTTGGGTTAATCCTATCACTTTAAGTAGATTTGAGCTTCTTAATGACAGATCTTATGCTTATTTTCCTTCTTATTCTGTGTCCTTCTGAGTGACTAAGTGAGGCCTTGAAGATATGGTAGGGGCCTGAGGAGCTCCTTTTTCTCAGAATTGAGTAACATAATCCTGTTTATATCTTTTTAGTCCAAAAGACAGAGTTAACTGATGGTTTAGAGAATGGAAGACATAGTAATAACATAATACACTTGAGACTTAAATGTATTAAAAAACAAAAAGTATGATATACCCTTTAATTTTATGGATGGCTTGACATATGAGAGGAAGTTGGATAGAATTTAGCAGAGCCCTCCTACCCTGGCTCACAAACTCCTTCCCTGACTTGATGTCTTCCTATTTGTATGCTTCTTAACATTATGAATATATTTTATGTTCCCCCTCTAAGGGGTCATTACTATTATAGTTAATAATCTATGCAAATAGCTGTAAATACCATTGTCAGTTACTATCTATTTCCTTCTCAGAACTCCAAGTTATACCAGAAAAAAGATGACTCCACGATACAAGTTTTATATCTATTCCAGGTAGCTCATAACAAAATTGTCACTGAATCTTCTGATTACAACCAGAAAGTGTTGAGAGCACATTCATGGAATAGAAATTCACCTGGTCTTGGGGCGCCTGGGTGGCTCAGTCAGTTGAATGTCTGCTTTTGTCTCAGGTCATGTGATCAAGCCCTGCATCAGGCTCTCTGATCAGCAGGCAGTCCGCTTCTCCCTGTCACTCTCCCTCTGTGCTTTCGTTCTCTCTCACTCATTCTCTCAAATAAATAAATAAATAAAATCTTAAAGAAAAGAAAAGAAATTCATCTGGTCTTAGAACTAGAAAATACTTTGGAGTACTTAATTTTACAGAAGAAGAAAGAATAGCCCAGAAATGGAAAATGACTTTGCCGAGGGCACACAGTCAATCCTTCAAAATCTCCATGGTTGTATTAGCAGTTGTGTAGATTCGGTTGGGTAGTCCCACAGCAGTGGTTTTCACCCAGGGGTGATTTTGCCTGTTATTTGACAATGGAGAGGCAATTTTGGCTTTTACAGCTTGGGGGGAGGAGGGTTTTACTGGCAACCAATTTGATAGAAGCCAAGGGTCTTCATAAATATCACAGAGCAGGCCCCTACAATAAAGAAATATAAGGCCCAGAATATTAAGTGACGAAGTTAAAAACTCTATAATTGTTAAAAAGGAAAAAAAAAACCCAAATCTTGTGTGATTTATATGATCTCTCTCTCTTACACTAACTTCTATGCTTCCTTATTCTCTATGACCATGTGCATGTCCATCAAATTCCGTTGTCCTATAATTCATTCTCACACTCTAAATCAGGAGCAGTGATTAGGAAGGATGGGATTTACTGCTGGGAAGAACAAGATTGAGCTTCAGGACAGTATCCAAATTCTGTTACTTAAGGGTGGTTCAAAGAACCCCCAAATCTTGTTCATAACTCTTTTTTTTTTCTTAGAAATCATACACTTATAAATCAACCCAGTTTAGAAACATTTTGGGAATATTAAGGAATTTTGCTATTAACAGAAAGCACTAATAAACAATAAAATCTAGGACTTGAGGGGGAACATCAGAATGCTTGCCTCAGGCTTCATTCTGACCTGTTTCATTTTCTAAGCCTTTATATATTCAGCCTCCATAGCATCTCAGTGTTGTCAGTTGTTGAGGATACAATTTGTCACTAAGTAACAATTCTAGACTCTTAATAAAATTGGTATCTGATGGCTTACAAAATCAAATCACAGGTCCCTTAAGAGAGCAGGCATTGGAGTCCAGATTAAATATAATCAAGTTTTGTTTTTTTTATTAAGGTATTGGTATTAGTGGGTCCTGTAGCTGTATTTACATTTGATGTAGGAAGTGAAGATTCAAGATGAGGTTTCAGATTCTTCAGTTTAATGAGCATTGTGAGGTTGATCTTCATCACTTCCAAACTTCATTCTTTGTCTTTTTCTTTTTTCCCTATCCCTTTTAGATACATTAATGTTCTCGATTCTCTCCTAACCAATCCTTCCCTTAAGAAAGGATCTCTCTTAATGTTAATGTAGTCTGATTTGTTATTTTTCCTGAGGATATATGTGGCTTGATAGACAAATATGAAGGAGATAAGGAAAATTTTTTGAAGGACAGCTGGTAGTCTATCTTATCTGTAGACTTAGTCAAGCCAATCTCACTGTCACAGGGTAGTTTTAGGAGAATAATGGAGGAGAAGATTTCACAGATGTAATAAAACTAGATTATAGATTCTAGACAGAGGAAATTAAGCTTTGAAGGTAAGTGGGAGGAGCATGACTAAGTCAGCATGTTGTGAAGTTGGATAAAGTGTGACATGACAAATAGAATTGGGTAAGGAAGAAATCATAAACAGAGCGATCATGTATTAAGATACTTTCTGTCTCTGTTTTCTTACTACATTCTCTACAAAAGGCTTTTCTCTCCCTTTCTTCCACTTTCAACATTCTTCTCTTAAATCTCTACTTTTAGACCTGTACTATGAAGTAGATACTGATGCTTGTTTGATTGGCTGGTTATGTCTTCTTGTTTCACCTCCATTTCAACGTTAGTCTACCTAGCAACAAAAGAATAGCTGCATTTACATAAGGTGATCCTGAACTATTCTGAGACACTGTAATTGGATTACCTCCAAATTATTGCTGCCATCAGTAAACATGAAACAGGTAGATCAGAATCCAAATTCACACATCTGTCCTGGAAGTCAACAGTCAGGGCTAATATAAGGAGAAGCAGAGGAAATGGAAATGAGGAGTGATCTGACATTGAACTTAAGTTTTACTCATATCATCCATCAGGTAAAGTCCCACACGATCTGATTTCCTTAATGCCTTGATTTTTTTTTTTCACTCAATACCCAATCACCCAGAATAAAATTTTCTTATTTATTTGTTTGTTTGTTTTTAAGATTTTATTTATTTATTTGACAGAGAGGGAGATCACAAGTAGGCAGAGAGGCAGGCAGAGAGAGGAGGGAAGCAGGTTCCCGGCTGATGATCGATGCAGGGCTTGATCCCAGGACCCTGAGATTATGACCTGAGCCGAAGGTAGAAGCCTTAACCCAATATAGTGCCTCTTTCTGAAGAAAAAAAAATTTTCTTTTTTAAAATATGACTTTCAACCTTCAGTCTTTCCTTCTCTAACTTTAGTTATAATAGCAAATTTGATATTTTAGAGATTTTTATTAGTTTTTAAAAAAATTCCTTAATAAAGAAGAGGTAGTTTTAATAAGAAAAGTAAGTAAGCAATTAAAATTAAGAAGGGATAAGGTGGATATGATAAACAGAAAGCTGTTTCTTCTAAAAGTATACATCTATATTAGTTGAATGGAAAAATTAAGTGATAAAGTATTGCGAACATGTAGAAGGGAAATTGAGATAATTTTTACTTCATGCTTTCCGTTCTTTATAGTACATTACATCAATTAATGGCAATTTGTGTGATTTGTGTAATGACATAAATTTCCACAAATCCTCACTCAGTTAAGTGCTATCAGAGTCATAAATCAGGAGTCAGAGAATGCTTTGGGAAGAATAGTCTATCAGCCTTAGGATGAAAGAGGAACAGGTCACGGTAGCAATCATTCAATGAGTAGCTGTGCAAGGTTGAGAAGGAAATGAGTGGAATGGCGTGAGGAAAGTGTGACTGAGCCAGACCATGATGAGCTAATCCCCCACATCAAACAGAATAATGCTTCATGGCTACATGCTGTTTTACTCAACTTCTAAAATTACCTTCTACTTTTCTATGGGGTTCTAAGGACCGTTTTGAGAATAAATCTCAAATCCTTTCAGAGACTTACCAATATAGGATACTTATTTTAAATGAATATATATTCATTAAAATATATAATTAATATATTAATTATATGTATATATGTATTATGTATATGTAATTATATGTGTAATAATAATATATGAGATATATATATATATATATATATATATATATATATATATATATTCAAGTACTGCCAAGGGTTTGAGATTTTATCTATCCCGCCACAGTTTCATGGATGCTAGCAGAAGATAAGAGACTCCTAGGTCAGAGACAAAAACCTTTATTACTTAGAGCCAGATTATCAGTATTTTCTTGCACAGTTCCCTAAGCCTCAGTTCTTATAGAATGACACAGAGAGCCAGATGACACAAAGAGGTCCCCATGAGTTACACTGAAGCAGAGGAACTTTGAATATAGAGAGTCCAAATCTTTTAAAATGGGCAATAAACATGCCTACCCTTTTTTCCAGAGGGAGACTATTTTTATCATCCAAGATTGCAAGCAAACTTGCCCTTGGGCTCTAAAAGGAGACAAAATCTCTTTCTTCCAAGGCTCTTGATTATATAAACCTCCTTGAAAAAATAATTTAAAATGAAGGCAATTCAAATAAGGGCCTTCTACTTGTAAGACATGAAGAAATATGAAAAACTCATGGAAAATTGTCTCCTGACACTTTAAGTCAAGAAATACTCTGAAAAATCCCATGACTTTGACTCCCCTTGGGACGTGAATCTATGTTCTCTTTTTCCTGTAGAGACACTTCTTATCTCCCACCGCCCCCGTTCTTGGAACTAATGAACTTGAGCTACCTAGAAAGTGGAAAATGAAACAAAACATTAACTTTGGTCTTTTAACATTGGCAGAGGGTCTAAAGCAATAATCCTTGGCATTTATCCCTTTACCTTTTATTATTTAAGCACTTTGTGAAATTATCTAGTTAGTTAATCTTCCTAACACCTTTGTGAGTGAGGTTAAATGATGCAGTTTCTAAAATAGGTATATACAAATTATGACTTGATAGTCCTAGTGATATAAGTTTGGACTATAATTGTTCTTGGTGTTTGATGGGATTACAGCCATTTTATGGGCCAGTGGTTGTAGTTTCTTCTACACGTCATCTGTTTTTATGATCTAGCATCTGAAAGCATAATCCAAAGTGGCTCAATGAAACCACTGTCCCTTCTAAGGAACGTGTAACTCATAAGCTTTTAAATATTTTTGTTTTGTTTTTTTCCTACTATCACTGGCCTCCATTGTAATTCTGTTTCTAATTCTAAAAGTAATCATCTGAACAAAAATTATAAAAGCTTACCATTAGATAAGATTCTAACATATTGTGTGAATAAATTTCCTTTCTTCAGTGAGTAAATTCTTCAGAACTAATGATTAGTTTTTGGAATAAAGTACAGATAAAAATCATTTTTTTAGTCAATGGAATAATAATATAATTTATGTTTTCTAACATTTTGTTAATGTGACCTAATATTCACCATTGTCACAAGATTGTTAGTGCAAAAAGGGCCACAGTATTCAAATTCCACAGGATTTTAGGATTTTCGTCTGTTTTATGTTTCACTATTAATCCCGAATACCTAAATGAAGAGTACACATGGCATGTGCTGTAAAAAACATATGTGGAATGAATGATAGCATAAGTTTTTAACCCTCAATAAAGTCACTCTGCCATGCCAGCCAGATATAAAGAGTCTGTCTTTATGAATGGCATTTCTTGCTCAAGCAGTATCGCTGTCTCCTTTACTTTCCACCTTCCTGGAAGTTGCTCCCAGGAATTCACATAGACCTCCCAAACCTCTCATGTAGCCAGGCATATGTTGGGTTCTGGACAGGACAAGGAAGAAGAATTTTCATCTCTATTCAGTTATGTATCTTTGCCACTCATGGACTCCAGCAAAAATGTTTGGATCCATGTCACATAATCTTTGTGATTTTGATTTCTTTACTTCCAGTCTAAAACTTTGCTTTCCAAAGCCTCAGATCCCATTCATGCAGCCAAATAAGGATGGGATTTTTAGCTGTCCTCCTGTATCATTCCTTCATCCTTTCTCTCTTCTCTCTACCTTATTGTTTCCACACAAAATTGTCTTCATGGAGACTCTCTTATCCATGTGCAGATTAACTAATGCTTCAGGAACCCTTCTTCCTCATAGTCAGTCAAATCTGAATTTTAATTTACCTCAGGTACAATACCATCTTAAATTAACAAATCTATAATAATTTCCATTTCAAAGGATTGCTTTCTCTTTTGAAATAGTTACCTTGTGCAAATGCAAAACATTTACTTCAACAATACATCGGTCAAAATCTTCCTAGAGATCACAGGTTAGTCCCCCGATGGTGAATGTAAATTTTCATAAGATCTACCTATGATTAGGCCTGATAAAGAATGTTGTTGATCAAGATATGTAGCACACTTTATTGCTTTTTCCCTT
Source organism: Procyon lotor (assembly GCA_028646535.1). Classification (NCBI taxonomy): domain Eukaryota; kingdom Metazoa; phylum Chordata; class Mammalia; order Carnivora; family Procyonidae; genus Procyon; species Procyon lotor. Next base: position 24,010,413 of record CM053616.1, read on the forward strand.
CTTTTAATAAGATATAAACTCTTTTATTAAAAAATCATGTTATAAACCCACATTTTCTAGTTGTATCTGAATGACTGAATCTACCCAAATTTATTTTATTTTCTTCCATGTTAGTGGTCACATTATCTGCTTTTGGTAGATTTTTAAAACTTTATATCCATTTATTCATATTTGCAGTCTTTTTCACTCTTTCAAGTCCAGGTAACTGATAATAATGTGATCAGCCTCATCACCTAAACATAGGTGACTATGACAAAAAGGCATGTGGCCTAAGAAATAAAAGTTCAGACTGTTTATGACATAAGTGTCAAGATGATCCAAGAGTTGCCCTTGCGACAGATAATTAGGAAAACCTGTCAAGCCTGTAGCTTAATCCTGTGTACATCTGCTCAAAGTCAGCTCTGAAAACTGTGGGATCTAGGAAGACAATCTTTTGTAATTAGCCAAGGCCACTATAATCCATAAAAACATCTAATCAAATTGATTTCCAGTCCATCAAGTGGTATCTGTCAACAGCAAACTTACCTATCATTCTGGAGCTGTGACTACCTCGTGTAAACCTCTAAGGTCATTTAAAGGTTCCTTTGCCTTGTAAATATAAAATCATTTTCACTTTTTGACAGACTGTCTCTTCATGTGGGACAGTAGGGAAGAGGGGAAGTAGGAAAGAGATGGACTGTCAGAAGCATTCACAAACCATTAACATCAGGGAGGCAGAAATCCACAAAACGTCTTCTGTAAGATCAATGTTCTGCTAATGTGTAGCCAAAAATATGTGTAGTTTATGGAGAGAAAATTACATCCTATCGGCTTCTGCACTTGAGATCTTGACTTTATTTTTGTGGTGCACATTCCCAAATACCGTACCCACTGCTGTCTTGCTACTTAGATATGCTACTTCCATCTCCCTGCCCCACCCTTGTTACCTTCTTCAAACTCTAGTCACTAGAGCGTTTCTAATACAATTGCTAAAACAATCTTCATTAAACTCAGTTTTTAAGAATGGATTGAGTCATGTCATTTTGGCCTTTCTCTTGTCTGCCTATGCATTGAAATCATTTCCCCAACTTGGTGTTCTGTGCACTCTGTTTATGTTCTAAGTCTCAGTGATTTTTCCCTTACCCTTACTCTCTCCATTAGTCTCCATGGCCAGGCATAGTGCCTCTCTTAGGTAAAATTCTCCTCATTCATTTCAAAAGCCGAATCTCAAAGAAGTTTAAGACCTCCCTTGCCTCTTCTGGATTCAAATTTGACATGCTCTTACCTTTCATTAATGATATAACTTAATGAAATAATTTCAAGAGTTTGCTTCAATTTATTTTCTCTGACCCAGACTCTCTGACAGCTCTTCAGTATTTGCCGTTATTCTTTCTTGTAACTCTCCCCTCTTATATTCCTTGCTAAGGCACTTTTCTGCCATCTTTTTCACTTTCTTTTTTCTGAGATCCCTTTGTAAGACCATCCCCTAAGTGAAGGATACTCCTGTAAGAATTCCAGCCCTTAATTTCTGTTCTTCTTTCTGCACTATCCCCATGGCTCCTCCTGCCTCCTCTAAGTTGATGACTTCCATTTTTGTGTCTCCAGCAGCTTGAACTTTTGTCCCATATGCTCAATTGCCCTAAGGGCATCTCTCCTTAAAAAAAAAACCTCATATTTGCGCAAATCTCAACATATTTGAAACTGAATTAATCTTTTTCCCTACAATTGGATTCTTTTTCATATTACTTCATTCCAGTAAGGCAATTGTACTGGCTGGCTTCCTTCCCTTGCTCTATTTTCAATTTGCCACCAAGTTGTTTCATTTCTTCCTGAAAATTTTGCCATGTAATTATTATTACCCCTCTTTCTTTACTGTTATCACTGTAGTGAAGGTTTTCATCACCCTCTTTCCCAAATTAAGCACACTTGTTGATTGCTTTAAGATACGATTCATATACTACAAAATTCATCATTTTAAAGTATAAAATCTTATGGTTTTTAATATATTCACAATGTTGTGCAGCCATCATCATTATATAGTAGTAGAATATTTTTGTCACCCTCAAAAGAAAACCTATAATAATTAGTAATCACTCATCATTCTGCTGCCCCTTCCCCATCTCTCAGCCCCTCACTAATCTACTTTCTGTCATTATGGATTTACCTTTTTTGACATTTTATATAAATGGAATAATACACCATGTGGGCTTTTTGATCAGTTTCTTACATTTAGCATGATTTTTTTTTAAAGATTTTATTTTTATTTATTTGACAGAGAGAGATCACAGGTAGGCAGAGAGAGAGGAGGAAGCAGGCTCCCTGCTGAGCAGAGAGCCAGATGCGGGGCTCGATCCAGGACCCTGAGATCATGACTTGAGCCGAAGGCAGAGGCTTTAACCCACTGAGCCACCCAGGTGCCCCATTTAGCATAATGTTTTCAATGTTTATTCATGTTGTAGCATGTACCAGTACTTTATTTCTTTTTATTGCTGGCTAATATTTCTGTGTGTGTGTGTATGTGTGTGTGTATGTGTAGTTGTTGTTTGTTTATTTATCATTTGATAGGCATTTGGGTTGTTCTTGGCTATTTTCCTAAGGAAATATGGTATTTACTATGACAGATAAAAATACATGAAGATGTATAAAGGTGTCAAAGTGGAAATGAAGAGAAGTAGGTAGACATGGCATATATATCTGGAAGTAGAAACAACTAGATTTGTTGATGGATTGGATGAGAGGGATGGGAGAAAAAGTAATCACAAGTGAATTCATAAACTTAGGAATTCTGTGGATTTCAACCCTAGGGGAGAAAAATTATTTAATGACACAGAGAAAATTGTGCCTACAATATGGTGCCTGGAGGCTGAATGTGTGTAGTTTAGAGATAGGACACTTGTTCTAAAAGTTTTCTTTGGGAGAGCTCATCTGTACTCATGAATTTAAATCCCAAAGTTTCAGATATGTATGTATCTGCTGAATATTTTTTATATAAAGGTCCAAATACAAAGCTAATACCAAGCTTATAATAATGCCTACTAAAGGAACTCTTCATGGATGTAGTTTTTCTTCTCAGTTTTATATATCACCATCCACCACTGTTACACATACTAATAATTTAAGACTCATGTGTGGCTGTGACCTTTATCCTAAATCTACTCAGGCCTCTAATAATGCCTCTGCTCTTGCCACAATCAGTTATCAAGTCCTGCCGATTTTTCCTCTTAAGTACTTTCTATGATCCATTTCACTCATTCTCTTGCCTTCATTCCTATTATTTCTTACGTATTCTCAGTCTATGTCATAGTCCTCTCTGTCTCCAGATTTTCACCCTTCAATTTATCATCAGAAGAACTGCCAGCAAAATCCAGATAAAATGCCACTCTGTCTTGCTCTGAAACTTAGAAATTTTTAGGCATTTCACATTACCAAAACCTAGCCTGGGTTAGTGCCCTCTATTTTCCCAAATAAGCTATATAACACTACTTACAGTACCTATGGTATATGTGGTACATTGTATGTGCCATCTATATTGGAACTGTTTATATATTATCTTATTTTGTCTTATCCTAAGATAAAAATTAGAATTTTGGGCTATTGCCTAGAATTTGACTTATAGTGTCTCAATTAATGTTATGTAAATAAATAAATTGTATAGATTATGCTACATTAGTATAGGATAGTTTGGATTTTTTAAAATATTATTCCTATTCCTATCTTGAACATTTAGTTATAATTAAAACACAACTAGGCTTACCAAAAATAAAAATATTGTCTGGAGTGCTAGAGAAAGGTACTTCATATAAAGACTGATTATCTGAAACTCAGCACCTTAAAGGGAAGGGAGGGAAAAATGAAACAAGATGGGACCGAGGAGGGAGACAAACCATAAGAGATTCTTAATCTCAGGAAACAAACTGAAGGTTGTTGGAGGAGGTGGGAGGGATAGGGTGGCTGAGGGATGGACATTGGGGAGGGTGTGTGGTATGGTGAGTGCTGTGAATTATGTAAGACTGATGATTCACAGACCTGTACCCCTGAAACAAATAATACATTATACATTAATAAAAAATATCTAAACCTGAAAATGTGTTTTGGAATGTAGTATCAGAACATAAATTAAAATATACACAATTGTTAAAAAATTCATGATTTAGTGCATAAAGTGAAAGTTTGCATATTTTCTTACTTTCACATAGGTTACAAAAAAGCAAGATAAAAATGTTTGACAGAGAATTGTCTGCTCTAATAAATATGGATATATATTCACATATGTAGATCAACAAAAGTATGAATATTATTAGGAGAAAAATACCACGTTCAGAACTCCAAATCACATTTTAATGAAGCAAGCAACCTTTTCAAAGACAAATTCACCCTGAGTCATTCAGAAACGTGGTTAGAACATATAGTTAATGTATTCTTTAATTGCTTTTAGGCTGAAGTTAAACACTTCTAGCCTCTAGGCTGATGGTCTCAAAAATGTCTGATTTTGAATTTGGGAAAACTTTAGGTAACATCTGGGTTTCCCATACAAAGTGTCGTAAAGTACAACAAAATCCAAAAGACCCAGTGCCTAAAATTTAGAGCTTTTTTGTTTGTTTGTTTGTTTTTGGTTTTTTTTGGGATGTGATTTTTTTCAGTTCGGGTACTTTATAATCTTACTCATTTGTATTAAGGTGTTGTTTGAGCCTCACAATCCAGGATCGGGCAATAATAAGGGTTCTAAGATCCAACAGATTCTTTCAACTTCCAAATTAGTAAGAAATATACTTGATGAGTATATTGATGCTCATCACTCCACCTCTACTACTCAATTAAGACTGTTAATTCATATTAACACCTTTAAGAGCTGGTTGTATCTCACTTCTTTCAGGAAGCCGTCCTTAGTTTTTTTGTTTGTTTGTTTGTTGTTTAAAGATTTTATTTATTTATTTGACAGAGAGACACACAGTGAGAGTGGGAACACAAGCAGGGGAAGTGAAAGAGGGAGAAGCAGGCTTCCCGCTGATAAGGGAGCCTGATGTGGGGCCTGATCCCAGGACCCTGGGATCCTGACCTGAGCTGAAGGCAGATGCTTAAACCACTGAGCCACCTAGGTGCCCCACCCTCCTTAGTTTATTTGATAACCCTTTGAATTAACATGTTCCTGCTTCTTCTCTATGGACTTGAATCACAGTTTATATATATATATATATATATATATATTATTTGTTTGGGCTTTTATTATAACTATTTTTCAGTTTTTTCTCTCTGACCATAAATGTGGAATTTCCAGTGCAGTAGACACTACTGATGCCCACTCCATCTTTGAGATCATCTGTAGGAAGACTTGATAAATCCCAGGATACTTTGGTACCCCAAGATCTTGATTCACAACTAGCCAGCATAATCTGGAAGTGCAGGGATTTAACTGGGCAAAACTCATCCCTAGAAATATGGCCCAGTTTCCCTGGCCTTTGAGCAGTGATTCAAAGACATAATCCACAGTTTCTCAGAGAGTCCCTAAAATATTGAACCTCAGTTAATTTTCTCATTAATGTGTGTTTTTTATATTATTTCCATCCTTGCTATTTTCCTCAAAATTTCTTGTCATAAAGTCAACTTTGAGGGAATCTGATTTAAGGTAGCTGGAAAACAGTAGGTGTTCAATAAATCCTTGTCGAGTAAAACATCACAGTACTGTAGTTGACTCGGAAATCATAGAAATGTCAAAGACCTATGTGAGAACAATGGAAGTACTGCAGTTACATTTTGGTATAGGTAACATTTTTCTTTGGCGTTTTCCCACTTGTGCTGAATTCTACTCTATCCCTTTAGAATATCTTTTTCAGAGGTCTAGTGTTATGCTTTTTCCACCTTCTTGGACTGTTTTTTTTACTCAATTGCTTTCTTGGGGCAACTTCCAAAGTTCCTATTCTCTCCTTTATAGTTTTCTTCCCTCAGAAATTTCTTATAGTACAACTTATTTTCTCTTTAAGTACAATAAGTCCAACTTATTGGCTTTGTATAAACACATCCATGTCCAGATCCAAGGTATAGCCTAATATCTCTTTCAAGTAATTTGCCTTTTAAGAGGGATCTTTGAGCTCTTCATTGCTATAGCCTAACCATTAATATATAAATACAAATTTAATTGGAAAAATTCCAGGAACTGTGGTAGGTTAATAGAGGATATAACTTTTAGAAAGTAGGAGATATTTTATCTTACATCAGATATATAGTGGTTTATTTTACCTGTTTATTGGGCTAGATTTGGCTTCAGAAAAATTTGTCTATTTTAAAATTTCTTTAGACTGAAGCAGAAATTTCTCTCACTCTGTAACTTAGTTCTCCTCTATTTCCTCTGCTGCTTCTCAGTTTAAGGAGTAAGACTGGTTGAGGTACAGGTTGGTAGAAGGCACCAAAAGAGAGTTTCAACATGTTTGGCATTTTTTTCCACATCTGATGATATGGGACTGTATCTCCCTACCCAATAGGTGTTCAACCCAAGTGCAATAACTGTTACATTTTTACTGCTGAGTGTTGTTGGATACTGTGCTTTCACCATTATTATTTTTTGCAAATTCAATTTATCTTTAAATTTCATAATGGTCTTGATGTAAGGATTTTGGTAAGCATTTGAACTTTAGATTAAAAGTGACTTCACATCCATTTTTGTCATTTAAATCATTAGATTTTCTCCCTGATATTAGCAGGGAAGATATTCCTTCTTCTACTTTGTTTATATAAATGCCTACAATTAACGTATTAGTTATCACTGAGTGTAAATTCAGGGTGTTTGGCTTCTGAAATACCTCACTGGTGAGATGGTTCTATGGGTCAGAGGGGTACACAGGTACCTAATTTCAACACTTGCTACATCATATCACATCTAATATTCTCAATGAAATAATTAATCAATATGCTGTTCTTGTCAACATCTGAACTAGGGCTTTTCAAAATGATGATTCATACCTTCCTACTATTTGGCATTGATTATAAATCACATCTTTAACATATAATCAATTAAGCCATTAGGAAGATAATCAGTTGGACATTTATTAACTCAAAATGGCTTAATTTTATCTATAAAGGTAGTTCTTTATGGCATAATTTTAATACCTTCTTTTAGAAGATGATCTAATTTAATGTTGTGCTTACTCCTTTATGGTTGAGAGATTTTACCTTTACTGCTATTGATTTCCCAAAGATTTGACATTATTTATGATTTTGTTAAAGTTCACCAGCTTTGAGAACTCTTTAGAAACTTCACACAGGATCCTGGGATCTACTATTGTGACTTGGGCAATTTGAGCACATTGAGAGCCAAGAAAGTGAAGGAGGTTAACATCTCTGACTGGAGACTACATGTCAAACAAAATGTTAAGATCTTTGTACCATGTTGTTTAAATTTTATAATGCCTAGAGCATATTATTATATTTCCCAGCTGAAGAAGCTGCAGATTTGAGTTTTAGTGATTTGCATGAGGTAGCCATGGTAGCAAGGATTTTTACCCATGGCTGTTGGACTGACTCAGGCCTATGCTTTAACAATGAAGCAACTCTGGAATTCACTTCATTCTTCCCAATGTCTCTGACTTTTTTTTTCCTTTTTATTTACCTGAGGTCACAAATCACATAAGGAGTTTTACTTTTTGTTATTTGTTAACATGACATCTTTGGCCTTAAGGATTGAACCAATCACTTTCTTATAGAATTTGTACCATTTTACATGCTCAACACATAAGACCTCCAATTCCTCTACATCTTAGCCAACATTTCCAATTTAAGCCATTGTATTATGTGTATCATGGGATTTCATTGTGGATATAATTTGAATTTACCTAATGACTAATGATTGACTATCTTCTTTATGTGCTTATCTGCCATCCATATATTTTCTTTGGTAAAGGGAAAATAAGTGCTAAATATTTTTTACATTAAAAAAATTGTCTTCTCATTAAGTTTTGAGAATTCTTTATTTACTTTGGATAAAGTCCATTATCAGATATATGGTTGCAAGTATTTTTCCGTGTCTATTGCTTATCTTTATATTCTTGTATTCTTGTATGCTCTCCCTTTGGAGAGAAGTTTCATGTCCTGAAAAGTCTCTCAAAGCAATAAGCTAAGGCACTCATAGTGTTCATTTCACTTATACGGTTTCTGTTTCTTAGTCATCACTGTTGCTTGTTGCTTGATAACCAGGGTACTGAAAACCAGTGTTTCATATATTTTGTTTGCTTCTTTGTTTCATTTGGGAGGGTAAATCCCCTTCCTGTTGCCTCTTTAATGGAAGCTAAAATCCCTTGATCAACATAAATGTTTTTAGAGACTTTTTCATCAGGAGGATTTGCAACTATTTTATCAGAATTTAATCTCTGTAAGATGATCCCTTACAATATATCATTCCTTTTATCTCTTTCCCCTCATCATTGGAAGCTCACCTCTAACTTAAAGCAAAACTAGAAGTTAAATGTCACCTTATGATCCAAGTCAGATTTTTCCTTCTCCCTAAATGCTACAGCCCACTAATTTTAGAGACATCTGTACACTGGGAGGCTGATGCCTGATCCCAGGTTCACACAGCACTTTAAGCTTCTTTTTGCCCAGTTTCTCTGAAGCATTTGATACAATTGCCCCCCTTAGGAAAAAAATATTTTCCTCTACTTGTGTCTATGTTTCTAAATATTTCTGGCCTTTTTTTTTATCAGACTTTTTTTTCTATACAATGTCTCCCTCAGTTTATTTTATCCAGATCCATTTCTGTGAAGGTACTCAAATTATTTGTCTCTCTAGTCTTTCTCTGAGAATCAGTCACCTACCCAATGCTGACTTAACCTTTCTATTTGACTATCTACATCTTGATAACTTAATCTCAATGCTTCATTCTTTTTTTTTT
>CM053616.1:24038097-24059937 GCA_028646535.1 Procyon lotor
CAGGTCAGATATGCCAGCTAAATATCGCTTTTTCTTATTAATTTCATTTTTGTCATTACTGATATTGTTAACAACCAGCAACCATAAACAGAAGAAAATTACAATTTCTAGTTATAGGATTTGAAGTATATTTATGAACAAAAAATTATATTTTAGAGAAATGCAGATAACTAGTATTGGACAAATGACCAAATGTACTCTGAATTTAGTCCGTTAATGATTTCTCTAAGTATATATTCTGTATCTCTTAGGAACACTGTTGTCACCTATATACTCATGTGGTTTCTGAAGAACTGCCCCAAATTAGCTGGGGAGATAAAAACTAAACACATTAAATCTGTGAGACATTTCACCTGGAGTCCAAAAATCTTCCAAAAGATTCATATGTTGATTTCAGTGGGTTATGAATTTGGACAGGAAAATACTCTGTATTTCTCTTCATTAACCTGTAACTAAATTTAATCACTTCTTTCAATTACAATGTAGGCTACAAACCACAGAATTATTAATAGTTCTTGAGGCTGTCAACAATAGACACCACAGATATACTCATATTACATTGGTTTTGTCACATATACCTTGAAATATCATTCAAAATTACAGTAGTTATTAGACCTGCTGCTAACTTGCATTATATGTGCAACAATCACACATTTTGTGTGCATCACAAATTTAGCTTTTATAATTTTAATTATGTAAAAATACATCTATAATATAATTGGTTTCTTGTATAAACTTATAGTTTATTATATCACTTAGAATCATTGTTCTAAAAAGGAAATGTAGCCTTCAGCAAACTTCTAATGGGATTCATGACACAAAAAAGGTTAAGAATTTCAAAAATAAAGAGATAAGTTGGAGAAAGAAACATGATTATTGTGTAACGATTGAATTATATTATGCAAAAGACTGAGTATGTTAGGTAGTTTCAGAAGGAAACCAGACTTCCTGAATGTTAAAAAAAATGGTCACCTATGAGTGTTAGGACAACCTATAAGCAGTGGGTTAGACTAAACAGTAATTGGTAATGTGCTCTGGCAAAGGGATCTTCAGGTATGTCTCTCTTAAAAGGATAGTTTAAGTTGGCTTCTAAATTTATCATTATATATTAGTTAAAAAGAGTGTAAATTCTGGTATACTTTAAATAATATTTTAAAATAAAACTTTTAAATCATTCTAGTAACATTTCCAATGAAATATAGTTACATAAGTGATTTTAATATTCACCAGTGTTTATTTAACTAGGCTGTACAAATGAGTTTTGTTTACAGTTGGAAACTTTACATCCATCTTTTTTCTCTTTAAAATCTTATTTCTGTTCCTCTTCCCTCATGGAATTGTATGTTTTAGAAATTATACAGATGGCATTCATTGATATTTTATTTCTCAAGTTATCATATTTCTTTGAAATGAAATATGTATATAAGTTGAGGTTTTAAGATTATTTCTTTAACCAGAGTGTTCTAAGTGTTAAAATTATACTTTTGGGATATGCTATCATTACAATTATTATTAGGTACTTCATCAAAGCATAAATATAATAAAATTTTGACCAATAATCACTTATTTTAAAAAAGTAGTATACAATTTGAAATATCATTTAATGAGATGGTTGGAGACATATGGTAGATGGTTTGAAATGATGATCACAATCTTCCCTCCCATCCTGCAGCTCCTCTGCAGTGTGACTTTGTATCTCCTCTCATTAAAAGGAGGGGGCATCTATTTTCTTCCCCTTGGATATGGGCTGGCTCGGTGACTTGCTTTGACCATCAAATACAGCTGAGGTGTATGCAACATCCAGGATTAAGTCTTGAAAGGACCTGAAGCTTTCATTGCTTTTTTCAAGTACACTCAAGTCAGGAAGCCCCAGTTGGAGTACTGAATTAGAGGAGATTATTTGGAAAGAGGCCCCAAGACCATATGGAGAGAGTAAACCCAACCCTTCCAGCATCTAAGCAGATCCCCTCCCTAGCCAACTTATCAGCTGAATGAACCCCAGCAAGATGAATAGAAGCAGAATGTGTAGAATCATGAAAAATAATTGTTTTAAACCACAAGGTTTGGGTATAATGTGTTATATGCATTAGGCAACTATAAAAAGAAAGGGAGGGGGACAATTACAGTACCTGATTTTAAAAATAATCTAGTTGCCCCTGTTTTGGTGCTCTGATGGTTTTTTCCTTAGGTCAGTGAATCAGTTTATCACTGAAATGAAGGTGGGAAAAGAGAAGCTTACACTACAAGTAGTTGAGGCTCATCATCAGTTGAGAATCTGGAAATTCTCTTAAAATCTATCCATGTCCTTATACTTCTTTAGAAATTCTTCATGTGTATTCCAGCTGAGGACCACTGTTCCAGTCTGAAAGGCATGATAAAGCTGTAGAATAGTGATGAGGTGTTCCTGAAGCAGGAGTAATAGAAAAGCATCAACATAGGAACTATTTGATCATTTGAGGGATGTTTAAACATAGTCTTGAGGTAGGTCAGAAGTGGAAACTCCATTTGGGCAAAATATAATCAGAAACAGAGGGGTATAAACACCAGAGTATTTGATTTTACCCAAAGATTTACTCTGTCTTGGCTAACTTCTACTTGTAATGCCATTAATACAATATGTGTCCTCAGGGTTTTGTTGCAGGCACCATGGGGTCTTCAGTTATAGGTATATTGGTATAAAACATTGACATTTCTTGATCAACTGTCTGATCATAAGTTATATATCATTTTCATATCTCAAAATAGTCCTGTACTATGGCATTATTACCATCTCACAAGGGAGAAGAATCAGAAAGTTAAAAGAAAGCAGTCAATGGCTGAGGTGGACTTTAATTCCAATTTTATATGGTGCCAGTGTCATGCTCATGCTACTATGAGTGGAATATTGGATTCATTCTCTTCTGGGTTCTTACCAGGTAGAAAACCTATCTTTATGCCAAGGTGGATAATGTGCCAGTATAAGGAAATCATCTTGAGCATATGGTGCTGTGTGAGGTCAGTTAAGGACAAGTAACTCCAGGCTGGCTGTGTTAGCGAAGGTTTATGGAGGATGCATGGCCTGAAATACATTGTCTAAAATGTGTGAGTGTGGCTAAATGGAAAGACATATGGACAATTCAAAGTAGTGGGATAAGGAAAGGCAAAAAGCAAAAATTAACCTTGCTTCTAGAAGATTCATTGAGAAACTGGCCTGACTAGAAAAGAAGGAATACATAGAGGAAAGAACAAGGTTGACAGACTGCCTACTAGTTATGACAGACATAACTAGTTATGACTAGACATAACTACTAGTTATGACTAGTTATGACAGATCTTGAAAGCCAGGCACTTACAATAATGTAAATAGAAGGGAATTTTTTACATTTAAAACATTAATAATATTTGTTAAGCAGACACTGAGAGAAATATTTCTTTTTGTCAAAGACCTAAAGGAACATTTCATTCCAAAATTTTATTTTCACATTGATTCTAAGGATAATACTTAATATGTAACATCATCAATTTCCAACATTTTATACACACACACACACACACACACACACACACACACACACACAATTTCTGTTCTTGAAGTAGTGTGTTTGCTCTTGTACCTTTAAGCAGTGGAACAAGTGATATCAGCCAAGGTAATTTAAGGTAAAATAAAAATAGAATGTCTGCAGTCCAAAAGAAATCATGGATTGAAGAGAAAGAGGCTAAGTAAGAGTGTAGGAGGTCTCAGACAAACGCCAGGGCATGGAGAAGAAAGAACTGCAACAAAAGGCAAGACAGAGCCAACAGGTAGCAATGCTGGGAGCAGCTAAGGAGAACTCAGAGAAAGGCCAAAATGATTACTGCTCCAAAGCAAAGAGATATATTAATGTTTCTTTCTTTCTTTTTTTAATCTTTTTTTGAAAGTCTGAATCTTCAAGATTAATATGGGAAGAAACAGCACACTGGTCTGACTTTTGTGGATAAAGCTTTAGGTCTTAAATGATGAAGATATTTTCCTTTGTTGTTTTATGTTTTGAAAGCTATAAAAAAGTCCTATTTTAAAGTACTTATTTCCTTGTCTTTGCAAAGGTAAGAATAGGTTCCCTTTGTACTGCCTTTGTGAAAAACTGAGGATCAAAGAGCAGAAAGTAACCTCAAAAGGTTACTCTGTCTCTGGCAGAAGCAACAAGGAAGGCCCCAAAATTTGTCTTTCTGTATGCTCACTCCTCCTTTCTACAGGATGTAGTAGCATCCGTTAATTGAACAACTGATTTATACCAGGCACTGTTCATATTGTTTAATTCTCACCATTAAACCATTGCCCTGTAATGTGTATAATACCCCCTTTTAATGTTAGAAAATTAATAAGGCAAAGTAAATAAGTAGGGTTTGTAGCAGAACTGAGCTTGAATCCCATGGCACCAGTTTTCCACTTAATCATATCAACTCCACACAAGGTGGTCCAGCCAGCTTCATGGTCCCACAAAGCTTCTGTGCCCTCATATTCTGCCATTCTTATTCTCCCCAACTCTACTTTCCTCTCTGGCAAGGATGAGAGAAAATATAAATAGTATGATCACCTCAATGCCTGTTACCTACTTGTGTTTTAATACGGTGAATTAGAAGACTCTGTATTAGAAGACTCTCTGTTGGTTGGAATTTTAAGTTTTAACCTTAAAGTTTCTTAACCATCCTCATACTGAAAGACCCTCAGGGATGGGCACTTTTTTTTTTTTAAAGAGCTATTTATTTAAATGTTAAGATTTTATTTATTTATTTGCCAGAGAGAACGCGTACAAGCAGGCAGAGCAGCAGGCAGAGAGAGAGGGAGATGCAGGCTCCAGCAGAGCAAGGAGCCTATGTGGGGCTTAATCCCAGGACCCTGGGATCATGACCTGAGCTGATGCTTAACCCAGTGAACCAACCAGGCGCCCCACGGATGGACTCTCTTGGTTACTTTTCAGTCTTTAATTACTCTTTAGACCAAAGCTAACAACGGTGTTTTAAACTGTATCCATTTGGACCTACAGAGTTGTTCCTGCAGACATAGGCCTGTCCTTGAAGTGCTGTTGTCATCCTATCCATCTAGCTAACAGCATCTTCAAGCAGGAACAGCTCCTGGATATGCTTTCTTTTCTCTCAGAATTTCTCTCTTTCAGAATTGACCTAGAAAATGTGTGGGGGGGTGTTCTTGTAACTATTGGCCCCTCCCCATCACACTTTAAGTACATAGCACTTATTATATTCTGCCTTGCTTGAAAGTTAGCAGTTGTTTATTAATTGATTAGTTGTTTCCATGCCTGTCAACACTATTAGCCTTCTTAAGATGCCTGGACCCTGTCTGAGTAATTTAGGTAATAGCTATCTGGGTGTTCAGTAATCTTTTAATCCTATCCTGTGAACTATGGAAATTCCATTGATTTTATAAATTCCCAGGAGATTTTAGTGTTATGGTTTTCTTTCATTCCCTTCTGTTTTGATGATATCCTCTCAGTTAAGTCACCACTTACCTTGGCAGTGCATTTATTCTCTTTGCTTCTACCTTTTTCTAAGATTAACCAAAGCCATAACTTACACTAGATATTTAGTTATATTCAGCCAAATAGTTCTGAAAGATTGCACTCAGAGAATGGGAACTAAATTCCTGAATATGTAGCAGAACATTATAAAATCCTATTTCTAAAGCCTTAACCCCCTCCACCACCCCGTATTTCTTCCTTTGTCATTTTCTCTGGGGATCCCCCATTTTTGCCATATTGCTCCCACTCCAAATTCTTCCTCTCTTTTTCTCAGTTTCTTCAACTGTTCCCTCTTAATCTTTCTCAGGCATAATCACCTCTTCTCTCCCAGGGCATCTTGCTTAAGGATATGTCAGACTTGTAAAAGCAACAATAATAAACAAATAAATAAATCCATATTTAATAAAAATTGATAAAATGATCATTGAGCATAGTTTGCATGTCCGTTATTTCACTTTTTTGTCTTCCTTACTCCTTTGACTGGCTTCCCACAAATGAGTTCGGTGGTTTAGAATCATGTTCCATCTTAAAAATATGGTCTTTCAGGGACGCCTGGGTGGCTCAGTTAGTTAAGCAGCTGCTTTCGGCTCAGGTCACGATCCCAGGGTTCTGGGATCGAGTCCCACATCGGGCTCCTTGCTTAGCAGGGAGCCTGCTTCTCCTTCTGCCTCTGCCTGCCTCTCTGCCTGCTTGTGCACGCTCTCTCTCTCTCTCTGACAAATAAATAAATAAAATCTTTAAAAAAATATATGTTCTTTCAAATAATATGCAATTATAATGAGAAGTACTAGATATGTATAGATATTGCATACATAATATATTTCACATAGATATACAGAGAGATAATTTCAATTTCTAAAATATATTAAATTTTGGATGCCTTTGTAGCTCAGTTGGTTAACTGTCTACCTTCTGCTCAGGTCATGATCCCAGTGCCCTGGGATCGAGTTCCACATCAGGCTCCCTGCTCAGTGAGGAGCCAGCTTCTCCCTTTGCCCTGCTGCTCCCCCTGCTCCTGCTCTCTCTCTCTGACAAATAAATAAAATCTTCAAAAATAAATAAATAATAAAATACATTAAATTTTTAAAGAAACATTTTAACTATTAACAAAAGGAAATGTGCAAATAAGAGAACATATCATTGTTCATCAGAAAAGATGTATCAATTTATGTCTGTCTATAGCACTTAAAAGTACAGTTTGCCCACTTACCAGAATTGTTTTTATGACTTAAAAACATAAATATTTGCCAAGTTAATTGGTGAAAATTATTTGCTCTCATAATTTAATTTACATTTTTTGATTACCAGTTAATAATCTTTAAAGAATATTGGAAGTTTATATTCTTTTTTGTGTGTCTTTTCTATTTTTTAATCATTTTAAGTGGATGTTCAAAATTTTTAATTGATTATGAAGAGTTTTCTATATTTAAGGATATTAGTTCACTATCAGCCAATGTATATGTATGCAGTGCTTTCATGTTAATTTCCTCTATGTGGGCATATAGTCAAATTTATTCAAAATTTTTTCTTTATAAACATAATGGTAATAATATTTACTGTGTGTTTTTTATTAGCCAAGCACTATGCTACATACTTTACATTCATTGTCTCCTTCAGTTTTTTTTTAACAACTTCATGATGAGAATCCTACTATTATCCCCAGTTTACAAGAGGCAAATCAAGTTTCAAGGGGGTTAAGTAGCCTGCCTAAAGTTACATAGTTCTTCAGTAATGGAGACAGAATTAGAATGGTTTGACATCTGAGAATATATTTGTAAGTACTATACAATATTGCCTTTAAGTATCTATTTTTGAGTCATTGCTTAAATAAGGTATTCTTCATCCTGAGATTGAGTACATAGCTATCTACATTTATTTTGGCTTGCATTTTATATTTGAATATTTAACCTATTTTATTTAATGTTGGTGTACATTGTGAAGTGTATGTCTAAGTATGTCTAACTTAACTCAATAAATTATTTTGGACAAACCAACCACCTTTTTAGAAGAAAAAGCATCTATCCTTTATGCATTGAAAAAATGGGAATTGAGCAGAGACTTAAATAATGCATCAAAATGGAGATAGAGAGGTATGATAGGATATTCCATAATCAGGGCTTGGTATAAGTTGATAAAATGATAAAAATGACACTATAGGATAAGAAAATGGTGGAAGCCAATGTAAATGATTTGCAGGGATGCACATTAATGTTGGATAAATTGGGGCCTGGTCTTAAATGCAGTCTTTCCTATGGCACTCCAGTTAACCCCAACATACAGTTTGGAATCTATTGAATAACAGTTATTTCATATGGATACTCAGAGCCCCAGAGTGAAGTTTGAGGTAAATAGAAAATGTTTCTGTTATCTCCTCTCTCAATTATTCTGGGAAGTGCCTGTTCCTATTTGACAAGTTTCCAACAGAAAATAGCCTTAAGAGTGACTTCCCAAGAGAAACAAGTGCTTTGATAACATGAAACAGAAGAAAAGGCTGGAGATTGAATAAAAACATTGTCCTACTATAATCTATTCAGAGAGATGAAAAATATAATTTTTATTTACAATAATGGTTAATCTTTAACATCGATTTTTTTTTCCTTGAGAGCCCTCCCAGCATAGTGAAATAAGTAACAAACTTCCCCATTTTTCTCTTCTCTCTCTCTTGTTCTTTTCTAGACAAATAAATAAAGGTAATTTTGCTACTGAGATCCTGAAAAGTTTGGTTGCTTGTTTAAGCCCTGAGCATACCTCTCTCTCTCTCAGAACCTAAAATATACCTCACTAATTCTAGAGGAATTCTTAGCTTTGGTTACATTTTTAAATATGGCTTTGCAAAGTCACAGTTGGCCTTCTCAAATGCAGTGACAGTTTCCAAATTCATGGCAACCATAAGAAACACAAATCTGCCTTCACGGCTTTATAGACCAAGAAAAGGGATCTATTTCAAATTAAAAAAAAAAAAAAAAAGACACTGAGGCAATTTTTGTTGGGCTGATTGAAAGGAGGACATATTTCTATTTAGTCACCCTTTCTTGAGGAATTTTTTATTTTACATAATTAGTTCTATTGTAGGTAAATTTTGTTTCAATTGGCTCTGGATAGAAAGGCAATGAATAGTAGAGCATCGAAATTATTCTGAACAACTTATATGATTTATGGTTTCACAAAACCTGTGCTGTCATCTTAGGTAGTCCATGAACTATTGTCATAATCATTAGTGAGAACATATTTTATAATGACAGTTATCTCTACTTGCCATTTAGAAGCACTGCAGTGTGTGAGATAGGACAACAGAAAGATGAAGTCTTTTTAGTGAGAGAAAGAGGATTAAGTGAAAGAAAAAGAAAAATGAAGAAAATATTTAAACTGCTTTTTTTGGGCAGGTTCTCATGAAAAATTTTTGGCTAAAAATTTTTTTTTTAAAGATTTTTTTATTTATTTGACAGAGAGAAACATAGCGAGAGAGGGAACACAAGCAGAGGGAATGGTAGTGGGAGAAGAAGGCTTCCTGCCGAGCAGGGAGCCCGATGCGGGGCTCGATCCCAGGACGCTGGGATCATGACCCGAGTCGAAGGCAGACGCTTAATGCCTGAGCCACTCAGGTGCCCCTTGGCTAAAAATTTTAACTGGAAGTTAGTATGACAATAGAGCAGATCCCTCAAATCTTATTTATTTCTATTTGGACAAACTTTAGGTTTGCATGAGAAGGGACATCAAGAAACAAAGTGTGATCTTAACCTCAGGTATTTATCAGTGTAATTGGCCACAGGGAGATGACACAACTTTGAAATATAATTCCCTAACTTCTGTGAAGCTGCATTGCCAGTTTCTTTAGAGAGATACGCTATTTGCATGCCATTTTGGCTTTGGGGGCAAGGTTTTTTTTTTTTTTTTGAGATCAAAACTCTTCTAAGAAAAAAAAGCTAGAAGTTACTTTATGCATAGAACTTAAGACATGGAATCACAATGAGAAATTACATTGAATGTTGAAATAAATGGATGGATAGATACGTAGGTAGGTGGGTACGTAGACAAGTGACAGGAATATGACGGGGTTTGGAAGATATTACAATATCTTATACTCTCCATCTTAACGTACATTTATGGGCAGTTATTTTCTGGATGAATCCCTTAGATTGAGAAAATTCTATTAGAAGATAAAATTTTATTTTCAGACTTTAGGCTTCAACTACTAATAAAATGAAGAGAATCAATATTCTAATATTATGGTTATATATAAATTTGTGTTACCGTAAGTACAATTACAAAATTAGAACAGCTTTTAGTTGTTTTAGAATGGTGCAGAATATTATGATTTACAAATGATTTGGAGTCAGACAGGTCCGAGTTCAGGATCTTTCTCTTCACTCATTTACTATATGAACTTAGACATATTACTTTATCTCCCTGATGCTATTTTTTCTACTATAATAGAAAAATATCTTGTAGAAATCAAAAGTAAGTGGAATAATACATATAAAAAACACTGAATGCAGTACCAATCCCAAAGCCACTATCTCCAAAACATGATCATTTTATTAGTAATAAATAATATAAAAAATACATAGTAGGGGATCATACAATCTATGCTTCAAATTAAACAACCATGAGGACATTCATTCCTTTAAGAAACTCAGCTCAGACTGATTGTTGATGTATTTACTCTCAGCCCCCTTTGATTGAAGTTGGGTTTAATTGGTTTTGAATCGGAGGACTAAATGGGACAGGAGTAGAAGTTAAATTTCATGATAGAATTTCCAAAGATCACTGCTAAAATGATGGTTGTGCTCATTCCACTCAATTATATGATTTAATTATGCTCAGGCACTGTGATACTTCATTTTACATTGTCTATTTTTTCCCTCTGATTACTTCATGTATCTACCCCCATCCCCCCGCCCAGCTATGTCTCATATAGCTTGAACTATGGAACACAGATGATCATATAATAGCTGGTTGATACAAATTGACTGACTACTTGATGGCACCCATCTTTCTTTCTTGCCTTAGGGAAGAACTCCTCACTATCTTGCACCCAGGGGAAAGTATTACACCTTCATGTAACATAAGATGTGGAAAGACATCCATTTGCTTGGTCACAATCACCCTACCTCTTAATTATCATGAAACACATGCATAACCTTATATAAGTTTCCCAATTGCTCTTACATAGTAATGGAAAAAGGGGCTCCAGATCTCAGGTCTTCTGTTCTGAAGTTAAAAAACTGATACTTTCCTCTCTTCCTAAAACAATAACAAAAGCTCAGATAACAGTAACAGAGAAGCTCAGATCTGATTATGAATCTCTTATAGTATACAGATAGACTTGTAAACCTCTGTAATCAGAATTAGATTTATTAGAAATTCCAAACTTGGAGTTGGCCTTTGGTAAATGTGTTAGGTTGAATGGACTGTTCCTAATCCCCAGTATTTGAGACTTGTCTTTAACTTTCACCTACTTCTTTGTTCTCTTATAAAAGTTTTTCCCAGTTTAATATGCCAGGTGAAGGGGAGATAATTTTCAGTAAGAGAGTTAATATATATCACCTATATGTAGGTAATCAACAGTAAGAGAAAATAAACACACTTGACTGTCCCATGGCTTTTTTTTTTTTTTAAAGATTTTTATTTATTTGACAGAGAGAGATCACAAGTAGGCAGAGAGGCAGTCAGAGAGAGAGGAGGAAGCAGGCTCCCCGCTGAGCAGAGAGCCCGATGTGGGGGCTCAATCCCAGGACCCTGAGATCATGACCTGAGCCGAAGGCAGAGGCTTAACCCTCTGAGCCACCCAGTCGTCCCCCATGGCTTTTTTTAAACCTTTTTTTCCCCTAGAGATTTTCTTAGAGTGTCTGGAATCATTCTGTAACAAAGTAAATAAACTTAGGCTACTGTAACTAACAGAAATATAAATATGAAACCAAAACTGACAGAGTTCTAGAATAAAGAAGAAAATTGTGTGATTATTTTTTCTTTTTTGGAGATCTTTGCTATGGGAGAAAAGAAAATTATAACCTCCATTGAATATGTCAGTATAAAATGATGGTAAGTGACAGGTTTGAATCTCAGATGCAGGCAAACCACCAATAAAGGATATTCTGATAAGGTATGGAAAAGTCCTTTCATAGGGGCAATGAAGTGTTTTCCTTCTGAAGTTCAGAAGATGATTCGCAATGGACTTTGATGAGTAAGTAGTCTAAGACATTGAGTACATAATGAAAAATTGCCTGCTTACACTCTCAGAGTAGCTGTGAGGGGTGTGTGTGTGTGTGTGTGTGTGTGTGTCTTTTGGAGGTAGAAAAGGAATGGGATGACTAAAGAAAACATTTTAGCCATTGTACAAAATTAATACATATTTTTATCACCCTCAATTTCTAACAGATTGCCAGAAATAACTGGATAAAAAGTCATCGCTTCTCTATAGAACAGAGAAAAGCAATACTAGACCCTAGTGAATTATTAGATATGGTTGAGTAGAACTGATTTCATATAACTCTTAATATATACTCCTATGTCATAGGATTTCTAGTAGATTCTGTAAGGGTAATGCATAAAGTAAGCCAAAAATATTTGTCCAAAATAAAATAAGGTATAGGGTAGAGAATAATTAGGTCCATTTGAAAGTAAAAAGTGATCAAACATATATTGTCTGACTCCAAATTAAATAAACAAAGAAACCTAGAGAATAGTTTTGCTGACCAAATTCTATAGATTATATTATGGACTCTGTCCATGTGACACTGTACTTACTGAGACAGTTCTAGTCAGGTCAGTATGCTGCTGTTATCTTCACCTATAGATCATGGGTTTGAAACATATTTTTTTTTTTTTTGAGTAAGTGAAAATGATTTATCCTTAAACTCTTCTTGTTGTGGCAAACTAATCAGATTCCTGATCACCCCTCATTGATATACCTTGGCTTGACCTCTGGCACTTTAGTATTTATTATCAGTAAGAAAAGATTTTCATCCCATTATTTAATTCGAATCTTGAAATCTATGTGGTTTGTTGGGTTTTTGTTTTTGTTTTGAAACCTATGTATTTCTAACTACTACCTACCTGCCTGCCACCCCTGACTCTATCCTTACATCAAATTCTAAAAACTCTTTGGGTGTGGTTCATCCTCATGGTTTGCCCATTCATTTTATTTTCATCTTTACCTAGCAGTCTTCTATTGGAGATCATAGATGTGCCACTTTTACAAAGTGGAATATATAAATAATTTTATATAACTTGATATCCCATAATAGACATTCCTGTTGTGTAGTAGACATTCCTTCTAACTTATCTAAAGCACATCATTATTATTCTCCATCTAATCTTTTGCTCTCTGTCTACCTGGCTGAAATAATTCTCATTTAACTCCTGTTTTAAGTTCCTTATTTTCATTTTCTCCATTTCTTTTCCACCTGTCTTTTTCTGTTCTCTACTTCATTCTCTTCCATTTTCGAAGATCTACTATTCCATGCCCCCTACTATTTCACCCTGCCTTGTTTGCAGGTGTTCCATGTCAACCTCTAGTAGTATCTGGTGAGCAAGAGGTAGCAGTCATTGGATTGAAACCAACCCACAAAAAATATGGTGACTGATAGAATATGAGCTCTTGATGGCATAGTTAGACCTATGATTGGTTCTTATTATGGGAGAATAACAAAAATCCTATTTATTTTAATCAATCATGTGTTTTCCACTAATTTCAGCCAAATTTATTTCTGATTAAATAGCCAATAAATATTGTTGAATGGATGCGTAAATGATGAATATAGGCTTAACCATTGCTGGCTTCAGTTTCCTTTGTAAACTATATATTTTGTTTGATACCATCCATTATTATTGGGTCTTCTATGCATATGTGCTATGTCATCAAAATGAATTATAGACTCTTCAGAGGCAGAGGATGTTACTTACTGTTCTTTTTATCTCCACTAGATCAGTACATAGTAAAAACTTGATGATTATGATGATAATGATGGTGATGAGGCTGATAAAGATAATAGCAATAAAACACCTGCAGTGAAAAGAATTTAATTCTACTGTCAACTGCTCACTTACTTTAAGTCCGTGGCTGGCTGTATTCTATTTGCAAACAATGCTATTTTGATAAACATTGGAGTTTGTTGGAACTATAACAATAGCAGTTGACCTTAAATTTGCCACTGCTTTAGTCTCATGTTGAAGAGATCTTCGAATAAGCTCTCTGATGGGCACCAGCTTTGGCATGACCCCAAAGCCCACAAATATGACCATACAAGCTTACAGACAGCCCGGTGATTCTTAGGGAGAACAACAGTTAGTTCAAGCTAAATTTATTACTAGTACAGTCTGTTCTCTTAATTAAAGGGTTTTTTTTACTCTTCGTTTTGCTAGCAAAAATATGGTACTCTTTTTTCCTAGTCTATTTAAGGTCATTCTGTCCTGGGTAGAATAAAAATGATTAACAATGGATCCAGAAATATAGGAAAATGAGAGAACTTTCTCACTGAAATGTACCAGAGCAGCCAGAATATTCTTACTGTATCTGTTGAGAAATATAGTATACTTCCCCCAACACTCTATTAGTAAGCCACCTGTTACGTCACAGCTCCTTCACTGGCAAATAGTTCTTGACTAGGTTAGCTGAAAGAGTTAACATAGCTTTCAATGGGTATTCTTGAGTCTGGGGCTCCTCATGAAACCTACTTTACAAATATCAACTCACTAGAAGTAAAACCTTCTAAAGTCACTACTTAAAATCATTTAGAGCAAAAGGTCGTGGATTATTGATCCCCTTTTACCTTTACTGTTAGTTGTTTTTGTAAACTATATATTAGGCCATATTTACTCTGGACCAGACATAATCTTCATAGCTTCTGTTGTTGACCGGATAATTTTGCTCCAAGTGACTATTGAACTCTAGATATAAAACTATTTAAGGACAAGAGGTTGTGGGGTTGATTAAAAAAGACTCAGGATGAGGTTTTGAAAGTTTGTCAATTTGGAGCAAGCTTTTATCTCTCTTATCAACTCAAACTGATACCTTAAGCATGAAACAGGGGTTTCTCTTTGTAGTTTTTTTTTTTTTTACCACATTCATATAGTACAAACACAAGGCATAGTTTTTCTCCAGGTACCAGAAGACCTCAGCTAATTTCTTTTTTATCCCGTCTCATCTCTCTTTTTTTGATGACTTCTAAGTGTATGCCTTTTCCAGTTCCTGAAAATAAACAATTTCTGAGCCACTGTAGCCTGAAGTTATGTTTTGAATTTTTAAGAAACTGAAAGACATATGAATGAATCTAAGATATTATAAAGCAAAACATATGTGCACTGATAGTAATAATACCTTCCTTTCTGTTTTTCGATATGACAAAAAAATTAATAAAGCAAAACAAAACAAAGACTTTTAAAAAAATTTATCCTCACAACAACTCTGGGTGATAAGTAGAAAAGGAAAGCTAATTGGAGACTTTAGATAAGAAAACTGAGATTCACAGATGGACTTTTCCAAGGCCATTTTCCAATATAGCCTTGCAAATATTAAATGGTGAACTTAGAAAATCACTGGGTTTTTCTGATGCTGAAACAGCTACCTGTTCCACATAATGCTGCCATTCAACTTCAACAGAATATTAGAGTGTTTGCTCCAAAACCCCTTGCAAGTACCAACTGCATTTTAAGTACTTATCCAGGATTAATAAAAGCCCAAAATAGTCCCTTTTTAGTCCTTGAAAAAGAGAAGGTGTTGATAGTCTTAAACACTTCTAAAACCCTAGTAAGACACTTAGATTAGGATAGTATGAATATGTAAAATTATGCACCATAGAATTCAAATTCATCACTAAGATTATTTTTTATTATATATTATATATATTATATATTATATATATAATAATATATTATTATATTATATTATATTTATATATTATATTATATTATATTTATATATATTATAATATATATTATTATATTATATTATATTTATATATAAATATATAATATATATATATTATTATTTTACACAAGGTGTAAAATGTTTGCAGTGATATAGTTTTGGCATGACAAGTCCAAAGTGACTCATTCATTATCTGCTAAATAATATATTATAGAATGTTAATATAATAAAACAACAAAACAGCTCCTCTAATTCCCAGTATTCACTTCTTTTAAATTTTGTTTATATTAGTTTTGGCAGGGGATAGAGTGGTGTGAGGTGAAAGTAAAATGGTATAAATGTGTTTATTTGTTAATCATGTTTTTAGGGAAATGATCTTTCTCCTCAAGATTTTGAAAAATTTGGTCAATGTTTCTATGATATAGTTTCCAAATCCCTTTCCCCTCTTGGTTGTTGTTGCTGTTGTTTTTATTTCTTTAATTTAATTTTCTTATTTAAGTATAGTTGACACACAATGTTACATTAGTTTCAAGTAGACAACATAGTGATTCAGTATCTTTGTATGTTATTCTGTGCTCGCCACACCTGTAGCTACCATCTGTCAAAATACAGTGGTATTGGGGCACCTGGGTGGCTCAGTCGTTAAGCATCTGCCTTCGGCTCAGGTCATGATCCCAGAGTCCTGGGATCGAGCCCCACATCGGGCTTCTTCCTCAGCAGGAAGCCTGCTTCTCCCACTACCATTCCCTCTGCTTGTGTTCCCTCTCTTGCTGTGTTTCTCTCTGTCAAATAAATAAAATCTTTAAAAAAAAAAAATACAGTGGTATTACAATATCATTGACTACATTCCCTATGCTATGCCTTTATTCCCATGGGTTATTCATTCCATAACTGGAAGCTTGTCTCCTGCTCCCCTTCACCTATTTTACACATCTTCCTACCTTCCTTCCCTCTGGCAACCATCAGTTTGTTCTCTGTATTTATAGGTCTGATTTTTTTGTTCTTTATTCATTTGTGGGTTGTTTTTTTTTTTTTTTTTAGATTCTACATGTGATTTTTAATTTGGAGGTTTTAAACTGATTAAATACTGAAAGACTTTCCATATCCTGGCCTCACTTTTTTCCCACAGTGTAAAATATGAGTAAATATACCCTTGTGAGAGAGATCCATATTACTCTGCTTTCTCTCTAACATGTTTTGAAGTTACCTAGTCTTCTTCAAGTGCTAGTGCCTTTATGGTTTTCTTTTTTTTTTTCTCTTAGTATTGGCCTATTTGACTTTAACCATCTAACCAACCAATAATGACAACACCACCTCAGAGATTTTGTGAGTTCATTGATAACCACACTTATTTTATCAAGCCTTGCTCAAAATGTTAAAAAATAATTCCCTTTTCTTTTTTTCATACTAGATTACTTGAACATGAAATATGAAAGAAGGAGAAAAATATCCTCTGCAGGCTTAACATTTATTTTTTTATCCACAAAAACCAGGGTGGGAGTGAAGGAGCAAAATCATGTATATCTACTTGCACAGATTAGGCGAATTGGATAATAATATAAAAAATATTTAGAAAATGTGTATGATGGGTGTGGACAGCACCACTATGAACAATGTAGAAGAGAAAGTCTAAATAAAATGTCTTTTGGGGTATCTGTTGCCAGGTGGGCAGTTCTTCCCTACTCTCTTTCTATATTGTGATAAAGTGAAAGTTTAGAGAAAAGGGAACAGGACCATGAAGGAAGAAAACAGAAGAAGAGAATGAGAATTGTGTCCATAGATGTTGGGTCTCCACTTTTCAGTCATTATTATATCCAAGGTTATATTATGGGGCCATTGGACTAAGCTTTTAGAGTCCAAACACTAACCAGATTGCCACAGTACAGATGCATAGCTCTGTCTTTTTAGTAATTAGGACAGCATCCAAAGGAAAGGTAAATGACCCACTCAATAGTTTTACTAATATGCAGCTGGAAAATGAGGTAAGCGAGGAAGCAACAGACAGCAAAGAGTGGAAAAAGACACATGGTGAAGAGGAGGAAGGAAGACTGCACAGATCTAATTAAGCACAATTGAGTGCCATCTACCTAACACATTACAAATATGTATAACACTTCAAATATTTTTGGACTAGATTCTTTTAGGGGTTAACATTCTTGGTGTTATGGGAAACTTGGCTACTTGTACTGGCATTGCAAATGGATTTATCTCTATTATTATCTTTATTTGTACTCACTCATTCTTTCTCTTTCACTGTGCTCCCCATTTTGCCAAGAAAATTCACTTTCAATTACACATATATCATAACACTTAAACATTAGTTTCATTTGCCTCTGGTTAATAACTCACCTTATATTCAAACATCCATCAACATAAAATCAGCATAACAACTTTTATGAATCCCTTTATCATCAGCACATTCTAAATGCTTATACAATTCACTCTCTGGATTCATATAGGAACTTGCTTAATAGCCCTTAAAGTTACTATAAACCTTGGTTGCTTTCAATCATAGGAATATTATTCATGTTTTCAGAGAGAGCTCAGTTTTGGTAATTGTTAAAGTTTAAAACCACTGGGATATAGATGTAGTAATCTCTATAATAAAAAAAAATCTTTTTAAAAAAAACTGGTTTATGGGATCTCTAGAATTTTCAGCTGCCTTCTAGCTACTAAGAACTCTTTATACTCATCTTGATACAGGTTTGAATCTGGAGACAAGTATTTATAATGAGACTTTTCAATAGGGAAAGCTTATGAATGTCCCAGTTTCTGGTTTGGCAGGACAGTGGAGCAGATGCTTCTGTTTTGACTAGAGGTTAATTCACAGCCCCTATGGAACCTCACCTCAGTTGCTCCATGGTGGAGATCATGTTCAGGTGAATGGCATTACTAAGTACTGAGCTGGTTTTCAAGCAGCCAGATAGCACCAAACAGGTGCTAGGTGTGAACAAAGGGCTATTTCTGGAAGGATTAAAGGAGCATTGAAAGGGAAGATTGAAAGATGGCCAATGACATATTTTTCCTACTTAATTTACACCCAGGGCCATCATTGAATGATACTAGCTGTTTTTTCCTGCAATTCAGCAATGATGCATATGGAAATGGTGTAAGGTATTTTAAAAAAAAATTACATTCATTGAAAATGGCAATAAATATGACAACAATAAATAGAAAATGAATTCTAGATGTCATAATTTTTCTGTCTGCCACTAGCATTTTCACTTTATCTAGATATTCAAGAGTAAGAAATAATTTAACAAAGTCTGATACCTATAATCAATCTGTAATGTTTCATATTAAGCTCAGTTTGTATTTTCAAGATGATATAGAAATTATATGGAAAAAATGAAACAACATATAAGAAGATCACATTTTCCTTTCATTCTTTCAACATGAACTTGTGAAATGACCACTGTATGTCCACAGTGTATATACTTGGATTAATTACTATATAAAAGTTAAGAAAAGTTGATGTCAAGGCTCATCTAAGCCTAAAGCCTACCATTAAAGACTTTATAGTTTAACCAAACAGCACATAAACTAGATATTATCATTATCAAAGAAATATGTTTACCTCACTGACAGAAACTAGTGTGATGACCTTGAGTCACGACTCAAGTCTGATTTCAATTTTTTTGTCTCCCAAGTTTTCTTCCATACCTAACTTTGATGATTATATGCTTTTATATCCTAATAAAAGAGTACTTTGTGTCAACTTCTGTGCTAGTTTTTGGAGATACAAAGGAGATGCTTATGATACTTACTTGCCTTTATTTAGTTAAGTAGATGGTATATGTTTCCTTTCTTTGTTGCTTTTATTTTACAGTTCTCTTTTTGCTTTTTTTTTTTTTTTTTGACATAGAGAAGCTGATTTTTTTTTTTCCCTAGGAAGGATTCTGTGTTTAATAAGATTTCTTATTGTAGGTTGCATAGACTTCTATTGTTTAATGATTATGTTTTAAAAGAAAGTTTTGTGACTCCCTCAGTGTTGACACTCTCTAAGATGCTTGGTAAATGAAACTGATCCTTGCAAAGAGGGTGAATTATTTTGCCTAAAGAATTTCATTTTTCCAAAGATCTTCTATAAGTGAAGAATGTTGACCCCTAAAGCATAAGATTTGAAGTAGAGCTAGCCAGTAAGCAGAGAGACCTTCCCTAAAGCCCAGTAGAAATGATAAGACAATGAAACTCTTGGATGCAAATTGCCCTGAAAATGGAAATGTTAATTCTAGATCTAGGTTTAAGATAAAGGTGTAGGAGGCTCTAGTGGAGAGCTGGTTCCAGCTAAGGAAGTGACTAAGACTAGAAGTTATCTCTGAGCCAGTCCCTTTGACAAACAAGGCCCTCCAACATTTGTATTAAAGCAGGATAAACATTAATCTTTGTGTTATTATACGGTTGGAGCTGATATAGCTGGTAGGAAATATGTGCGTTTTATAAGGAAATAAAAACCTGGAAAAAAAAAAAAAAAAAGAGAATGATCCATTATTGGCGGGGCTGGGGAGCTCAGTTGTTAAGCGTCTGCTTTCAGCTGGGGTCTTGATCCCAGGGTTCTGGCCCTGCATCCGGCCCCCTGCCCCTACTTCTCCCTCTCCCACTCTCCCTGCTTGTGTTCCTGCTCTTGCTGTCTTTCTCTCAAATAAATAAATATAATCTTTAAAAAGAAAAGTGATCCCTTATTTTATGATCATCTTGTAACAGAACAGAATATGGGTACACATGGGTCTATAATATACCCAGAGTCCAACCATGGTACATTGTTATTGGAACTTAGTCTTGAAGGAATGGGATCCTT
Organism: Procyon lotor; assembly: GCA_028646535.1. Classification (NCBI taxonomy): domain Eukaryota; kingdom Metazoa; phylum Chordata; class Mammalia; order Carnivora; family Procyonidae; genus Procyon; species Procyon lotor. The sequence continues at coordinate 24,058,256 of CM053616.1, forward strand.
TTTTCCTTAAGAAATCTCATTGCCTATGCAGTGATCTGAACCATTCAGGGAGATGGTGCTGGAAGACCAAGTTCTAAAGGATCATTGTTTATACGAGGGCAAGAAGTAATACTGGAGGTAGCCTTTTTAGACTCATTCCTTCCTCCAGTCCCCAGCTTGGATTATAGGGAAGCAGGGTGTCTGAGTCTCTAAAAGGGAATAAATTCCTGTTGGGAACTCTTAAGGGAAATAAAATATTAATTAGAAATATTAAAGTGTTCTAACTATATTTGTGCCCCATGTTGTAAAGCAGGTCATAGCTGTTATAAAATTGGATAACCAGATATGTAAAAGATAGAACAAATGAGATGCCTTATCCATTCTAAGAAATGGTTAAGAGGGGCGCCTGTGTGGCTCAGTGGGTTAAAGCCTCTGGCTTTGACTCAGGTCATGATCTCAGGGTCCTGGGATCCAGCCCGGCATCAGGCTCCCTGCTCAGTGGGGAGCCTGCTTCTCTCTCTCTCCCTCTGCTGCTCTGCCTTCTTGTGCTCACTCTCTCTATCAAATAAATAAATAAAGTCTTAAAAAAAAAAAAAAAGAACTGGATAAGATATGGATGTTTGAGTTCTAAGGCTAGCCAGAGAAAGAAGCTTTGTAGGGGTAGAAGGAAGAAGGCACCCCAATGAGATTAGAGTTTGAAAATGAGCTGGTCTTTGAAAACCTGGAAGACTACAGAAAAACAGAGAAGATGTGGAAGAATATACCAGTCAGGAATGTGGCATAAGGAAAGATAAAGAGAAAGCAGTGTATATAACATATGTTTAGGAATAAGAAGAGAAGAGTGGTAAAATTTAAAGTGCCAGGAAATTATTTATGTGTAATTGCTGAAGGGATAGAATATAAAGAAATTTATGACCAAAATTGACTCTATGTAGTTGCATCTCATCAAAATGGATATTTTGTTCTAAACTACTATAGTATATGGCCCTGATAATATATATATGATTTACTATCAGTGGTCCTTATATAAATGAAAATGTGCCGAGTTTTTATTCATATCACTGGACAAAGCCCCACTTCTGCTATTTAAATGACCATTGTTGATTTCAATAATTCAGAATCCAGCAAACCTTATTCAGGGTTATTGCTTCTCAATTCCAGAGGATATCACTTACCTTGTGTTCTTGGTGTCTGATACCCATGGACTGAGCACTGCCCAGCATGCATATCAGGAGGTGGTTACCCTAGTTGCAATGCCATTTCCATTCCATATGTATGTAAGAATGTGTGGGATGCCAAAGAAAGAGGTCTAACATTGCTTGGGCAAGACATTTTTTGGGATTTTTTACAGATATCATTCTGCGTAATCTTCATGAAATCTTTATTGGGTAGATATTATATCCCTCATTGAACACATGAAAAAACTGAGGTTTATGTCATCTCCTGGCTACAGTCACAGTTTTATGCTTGGTGAAGCTGGGTTTTGTACCTGGATCTCTTTTAATCCTTAATATTTCTGTGCGTGCTCTTTCAGGAGATGGGTTGTAATTATTGTGTGTATAGTATTATTTTATGGTCTGAGTAAAGTTCCAAATAGTATAAAACAATTTGTTCTGAAAAAGCTCACCCAGAGAAAACAAGGACAAACAGTTGTGAATATTTAAATTACAATATTAGATATTGAAAAGAAAAGAAAAAAAAAA
>CM053616.1:24060437-24092810 GCA_028646535.1 Procyon lotor
CCTTCCTTCCTTCCTTCCTTCCTTCCTTCCTTCCTTCCTTCCTTCCTCTTTGTAAACATAATGTTCATGTGGAGATCAGATGTGGCTAGTGCAAAGTTTGTTTTTAAATGATACAACAATCTGTGCTTAAAACAATGTACATGTATTGGACACTGGATTCTAGCTCCTTATCTGTCTCTGCCAGTAAAATGTAAACTTTTTGAGAGAAGAGATCATGCCATATTCATTTTTTAAATCTAGTTTCTTATCATGCCATATTTATTTTTTAAATCTAATCTCAAGTTTTACAAAATTGAGCTTACTAAACACATCTCTAATTTGACTTTGAGATGCCATATTTTTTAATACTGTTGTCTTAAAAACTCCCTTATCAGGGTCCTGGGTGACTCAGTGGGTTAAGTGTCTGCCTTTGACTTAGGTAATCAGATTTTTAAAATCTCCCTTGCCTATTATAGCAGTTACTAATAAATATTTGTTTAATGAATAAATGGAACAATTACTTTTATGTAATTGGGCTTTTTTTTTTCCTTCCTAAGCGACTATTATACTGGTAGGGTGTCATATACTGGGCTAAGAAGCAGAGGTAGGGATAAATATTGGCTGGGCTTTTATGCCACACCTCTTATCATCCAAGGCTTTGGATAAGATACTCTTCATGAATTTCTGAAACAGGAAATGTGTGACATTCAATATATAAGGCAGTTATGTATTATTTTGTAATGTTCTCTGATTGTTTCATGTGTATGCATTTGTCCCCTAATTAAAAAGCAGGTTTAATAGGGAGTTGAGTCTAAGTAATGAACTTTCCTACATCTACTATCCCAAGGAGACATATCCATATGGTATTTGTGTATGTGTCTATATATATATACGCACACACACAAATATGTATACACACATGTGTACATATATACTTGTATATATTTTACAGAGTTTGAACACAAATTTGATGGATTTTAACTCAATCATCTGACAATACTTTACCTCACAATCAGTGCTCTGTTTGAATTAGAAGAGAGGAAACAAATGAGCAATGCATTTATTTCACTGTGACCTCCACGGAAGACAATTCTCCTCAAACTGTTTGGAATTCTGGGTTTTCATAAACTTGCCTGCAAGACCTAGAGCTCTTTGATTGCAAGGCCCACTAGTGTAATGGAGAAAATAAGCAATTTGAGCATGGCAGTGCTGGCATAAATGTGAATTAGAGCTTTGTGATATAAGTAACACTGTGTCTTTTTACATTTATCCCAGCCATCATGTGCTAAAATTGCCTTATCTGGTGATAGACTCATTCAATTGCTCTTGCAGTACACATCTTCCTAAATATCCCCTGGCTTGAAACAGAAATATTGTCATGATCAAATCTAGTTCTCCAGCTTGCTTCAGTGTAAACTTTACTAACTTCAAAGAGATTTTGCTGAATAAATGCTACAGTAATTATTCATTTCTGGGCCACAGGCATTATTTCACCAAGACAGTACTTTTCCAGACTGATGGACAGTATTTTTATAGTTGTTCGTAGAAAAATGAAATCACTTACTACAATTTGATTTTTATGTTGCTGCGGTTCGATAGAGGTTGGTGTCAGCCACCTTGCTTTTAGAATTGAGCTCATCTGAAACATTTCACAAAAGATGGTGTTCTCACAAAGGAAAGAAAGAAATATAGTATGGGGTCTGATTATAGGGCAATCAAGACTCTAAAATATACAGTCACAACATGAATACCGAAATCTGTTTTTACAAAATTGAGCTTACTGAACACATCTCTAATTTGACTTTGAGATGCCATATTTTTCAATACTGTTGTCTTAAAAACTCCCTTATCAGGATGTGACTCAGTGGGTTAAGTGTCTGCCTTTGACTTAGGTCGTGATCTCAGAGTCCTGGGATCGAGCCCCACATAGGGCTCCTTGCTGGCCAGGGAATCTGCCACTCCCTCTTACTCTCTGTCTATGCATGCTCTCTCTCTTTCTCTTTCTTTCAAATAAATAAATAAAATCTATTTTTTAAAAAACCCTTATCTTTCCATGCAATGCTTGTCTCTCCTATAATATTAGTCATTCATGGAAATCAGGTTTATTAAAGTAAAGCACTGATATAGATAATGATTCTGGAAACAGAAAGGGTTACAGGAAATTATTCTGCAGAGTCAGCAGGGACCTGTGTCATGGCATCTAGGAACAGAACTAGTTGGGAAAGGCTGGTATGGCATTGCTTACTTATCTAGTTTTTGGGGTGAAAATCCTAAATTGCTTTAGCACATAACCTCTGTGCCACACATCACTAATGAGTACACCAATGAATGTTATCTTTTTTTATCTATATTAATATACCAACTCTTCCCTTAGATCAAAAAGACCCTCAGGCTTTGGAATCAGTTTTAGTAACTCTGTGTCCAGGTGCAAATCATTTTACCTTATTGTAGAATTATAAAATAAAAGTTTGTGAACATTAAATAAAATATTTATATAAAATTCTTGCAATGTCTAGTTTATGATAAGTGTTCAACAACTACTTATTTTTTTAACCTGAAGATCCTTAGGTAGGTAGTGGAGTAGGTGTGTAGCAGAGTATTAAAATTACAGGATCTGGAGCAGAGTAGATTCAATCTAATTTCTACGACTTACTAACTCTGAGACTTTGGACTTCACCTCTTTGGGCCTCAGTTTTTCATCTATAAAATGGGGACTATAAGACTTTCTGTCTTATAAGATTCATATGGAAGGCCTATGAAATAATAGGTGTTAAGTGCTGATAGCAGTGGCTGGCACATAGTATATGCCATAAAAATGCTTGCTGTTTAAGAGAATGATTATATGTGCTGGCACCCTGGTGCTCAGAATTTGTGGTTGATGAGACTAGTAGAGCTGCCATGGTGAGTAATGAAGGAGAACTTCACGAACTGAATGGAGCCATGATCCTGAACCAGGAAAGGCAAAAATATGTTAGTCATCTCTTTTTCCAAATGAGTTGAGAATTTAAATATTTAAAAGGTAGACAAGTGGCCTTAATAAAAGGTTGATGGCAGTGTGTTAAGACAAACTCAAAAGTGTTTTTTTTTTCCTGATCGTTATAGAGAGTTTATATGTTGCAAATAGCACCTGGTTCACATAAAACCTTCCCCTGAGTAACTCTCTCCCTAGGAATACTGGGCTGTATCCAGCCTGGAAGTCCAGGTGAAGAAGTCAGACCTCAAAAACAAAGCAAAAAAGCAGGTTTATGCCTGACAAGCTTTGAGCAAAATGTTCTCAGGATATGCTTTTGAGTCAGTGAAGTATTGAATCAAGGGCAAAGTAGGATTTCTAGAACCCAGGATCAGAATCAGATACACCATGGTGGATGAAAAATACAAGAAAAAGTCTTACTTAATAATTTGATGTCATGCATCAGATGAAACTGGAGTTGTTTCAGGATTTAACAACAATAACAATAGCGGCAACAATAAAAGCACTAGAACAGAAGGCACGGAACCACTTGCCTTATCTACTATAATATTAAAAGAAACATGAGATGGATATTCTTTAAAGGATACTAGACAAGGTCATGTGGGAGACATAAAGCATTTAATATGCAAGGTCTAAGTAGAATGAAAAGAGATACGGTACGTGAAGACATCAGAATTCAGATCAAAGTCAAATTACTTAATCCCTCTCTCTGCCTTGTCTTCTACCACGGGAAACTGAGCCCTTCTCTTCTTTCCGCCCATCCCCTACTGACTAGACCTCTTGAATACATTATGTGATAACTGTATCATCTCTGATCATATGGGATCCTCCCTATAATGTGTGATGTTTGCATTTCCTCCAGAGACTCTTGGGGACAGAGGAACTGTTTATAATCCAAAGGAATTGCCCTTCTAAAGGTGGACTTCAAAAAAGGGTATTACCATTTGGGGAAAAAAAATGGTCTTCCCAGATGCATTCACGCTGCCTTCCCATAAAGACCAATCCCAACCCAGACCACAGGTTCTGTCCTCTCACAGAGCCAGCCCCTCTGCATGACAGAAGAACACTTAGGTCACTTCAGTCTGGAACATTAAAACAAATGCTGATAGTTCAAGGTTAATAGATGCATAAAACAAAAGTAATTCCATGTCAAAGCTGAGATGACAGGCGATTTGACTTGAGGCAGCCTTACAATCACTCTTTTACATGTGCTCCGTGCTGAGACCAGGCGAAGGCGTTATGTTTCTGACATTTACTTGTCAGGAAGGTATGACAATAGAGATTGTTTCTATCTCTGCTGCTCCCAGATGTTAACCTTCCAGCTTTAGTTTGTAATTGGGGTTCTGTGGAGCTTTAACATTTTCTATTGATTCAATAGAAGCAATAACATTTCCAATCATAAGACAGCATTATAGAAATATCAGGCAATTCACATATCAGAATGTTTGATAGCTGGGCTCACCGCATTAATTTCTGTCACCTTTGCCAGGAACCCTTTATCCTCTTTTTAATACTGAAGGACACCTGGGAGTAGTTGCTGCCACTTTTATTGTTCAATAAAGTAGACAAAAGTTTCAATTAACAACCAAGGGGCCTCTAGGAAATTGTGAATGAGAATATATTTTCTCATTTTACTATATTTCTTTTTTCTAATGTGCCATCTGTGACTTCGAGGCTATACTTCATTCAGAAGGCATGTGTGTGTGCGCACACATATGTGCTTGCACACACACATACACACTCACACACACACACACATTTTCAGTCTTCCTAATCCAGTTTACTTTATATTCAACAAAGAAAGCCAGGATGGCTATCAGTGAGGATATGGAGAGAAATTGGAAGTAAGTCGAAAGGCTCAGGCAAATGTGAGCAGAAGGATGAAGATTTCCATATATTCGGGGTGGTGAGGCAAGAGATTGCTGGACTTCAAGTCCCTGCCCTTGACCCTGAAACTGAAGTACTGAAGAATCCTCTTCTACTGTCTAACAAGTACCTCTTCAAGAAGAAAAAAAAAAAAATCCTGTGTCATTTATTCACTTCGATTCTCATTCTTTTGCTAAAGATTTATATTATGAATAAAAAAATATTAGCTGTGGTTTGAAAATAATTCATGAACAGGAAGAAATTAAGATCTAAAAAGTGATATTAAACATGTGATAATATTATAATTTTTCAAGATGCTCTGTTCTGTTTCACTCCTGTGTAACCTTTGCGCCTCTTCCTGAAGAGTCTCTTGCATGTTTCTACAGAGGCCATTTTTGATCCTACAACTTTCCTCAGCATATTCCTTTTAATTTTAACTAATTTAAACAAGCACTTTTGTCCATCTGACTACCAATACCTGCACTTTGTGGACAAGCTTCAGCTCACCTACAAAACATTTTTGACTCTCCTTTCCACATCTTAGACTGTATAAAAGAGTGATTCTTAATTTTTAGAAGACAAAGACCCAAGAACCTGGTTGTTTTTCTCATAAAATTATCCATTTGTTTTGTGTTAATGTATTTAAACTTTATTACTGGCCTTAAGGACTATATGACAAAAGCATTCATTGATGTTATTTATACATAAGTTCAGTACATGACTTGCTACTTTAGCCTGTTGCTATCTTTGCTATTTCTCACAGGTCAATGCCACATAAATTTGTGATGCCAATGTCTTCTTTATTATAAGTATTACCTACTACATTAACAAAACTTTGCATAAAATTGAACATACATAACCCATGAGTCTAATTTTAGAAACTTCTATCCAATGTACCTCAGTAAATTAATCAGCCTCATTTTGATATGGTTTTTCAAATAGTAATTGGTAAGAAACAAATTTTCTTACATTTACTTTATATTTTTACATTTTGTTCTTAAATTCAATGATGGAAAAATTGTCAAATGTCTTGTGGAAATTGAGACCTGTCACATCTACTACCAAAAAAGTTTAGGCTATTGGAACATGATTGTGCTTAGTTAATGCTCAGGGGAAACTGCTTTTGTGACTGCCTTTTCTTAGGCACTTATAAGCTAGCTCTTTAATAATTTTCTAGTATTGTGTCTGAAAGTTAGATTGTTTTTACTAGTCTGTATAGTTTGAATTAAGTTCTTTGATCCTCCTTTTAAAAATGGTAATGACATTTTTTTAATCTTCTGTTTTTGTATGAAAGAATAAAGCCATGCCTAAGAAAAAGTAAAATAATAATGCCATTACTCTTGAAGAATAGGGACTTGATATTGTCATTAATATAGAGATAAACTCTGACTGTGGATCGACACTGGAATTGTAGTAAAGAAGAATGAAACAAAGTTTCTATGTCAAATTTACTTAACTCATTTGCACTACTCACTGGGTCTTTGTAACATTATTTTACCTTGCTTCTCTAAGTGTGGTCAATAGTCCAGTGCCATTGGCATCACTGAGGAACTTGTTAGAAAAGCATAGTTTAAAAAAAAAAAAAAAAAAAGAAAAGAAAAGCATAGTTTTGGGTCCCACCCAAGAAATCCTTAATCAGAGTTCAGATTTTATCACAATTCCCCAGGAGATTTATATCCATTGAAGTTTGAGAAGTACTGGTATAGGTGGTCTCTCTATCTTCAAACGTATTCCATTCCCTTGGCTCTAAATATCCCTGTGGCAGTCATCTACCTGATCCACATCTTATCTGACAACAAAAATGCATGCATTTTATGACTCGTTTTGTATATTGTCGAAACATTCCTTAACAAGAACAAGTCATTATACTGGATATAATCCTTATCTTGTAATTAATTTGAAGTGTACCTCCCAGAAAATCTCTTTTAACTTCTAGTACATGTAAGAACTTAAACACCTGATTATTCTTTTGAATCACTTGACCAGTTTCACATGAGGTAGTTCTTCTCCAAAGGCTAGTTGCCCTCTTTTAGTCATTTAGAAATCCAGGTCTGTCTGTTTAATCTGGAGGTGAAAACACATGTATGTTACTATACATGGTCAATGTTTGAGGCTTATGTCAAAAACAGATTGATCACATAATCATAAGTTATATGTGGTCAAAGAATCATAACAGCAAATTAATTCTTAATATTTTACACAAAATTATGTGTTCAATAAATGTTCATAGAAAATATTAGATAACTGAGAAGGATTTGGGAGTGTAGCCATATAGATAAGCTACCATATTTCAGATGGAGAGACTGTGTGGTCTTATTCCATTCAAAAGTAATTATATAGACAAAGGCCCTTTTTCTTTATGGTCCATTCAGTTGACCTCTTCCACCTCTGCAAAGAAGAGAGCTCCTCCATTTCAGAGGCTCTGTCACGCAGGAGACAGACATTTCTCTCAGTCACAGTATAGAAGCCAGACACCAGTTTTTTGAAACCAAACAAATATGCAGTTTGTCAGTCTGCAGATAGAGTGTTTCTGCCTTCAGATTCAAAATGGTTTTCATTTATTCATGTAAAAAAGAAGCGTTTCAGTTATAGTTGTAATATTTACTTATCTGGTTTCCTCATGATGGATAACAAATGTATCCAGAACTTCCATGCATCAAAAAGATGCCGCTTCATAAAATGGCAATACAATTCCATATTACAATAAAAACAGATACAATTCAAAATGCCTCGAACAGTTCCAAAAGCAATTATGGCATTTCAGAAGTAAACATTACTTACAAATTCATAACCACCCATCAAAATTATTTCACTAGGGTAAGTTAAGGAAGCATCTGCTACTATTTATGCATTTTGAGTCTTTCTTATTTTTCATATCCAACTATGAAAAAAACTGCTTCCAGTAAGTACTGCAGTCCAGAGTGGAGTCAAACAGTTTGCCATTTACCTAGGAACATATTCTCCTTTTTAAGTTGCAGCTCAGTCCTTTTACTATAATAAAGGTATAAAATTCACATTTTCATCCAAAAGAACAAGATCTGACCAGTACCATCTGCAGAGAAATAGTGCCTAAGATTAGCAGTCTTATTTCTTTGCCTAAAAGAATAGCAGAATAGGCTCCTTTTAAAGGCTAAAAAAAGCCATTCTTCATATCCTGTCCAGAATAATGCTGAATTATTTCTCAACTACAAGTAGTGTTTCATAAATCATAAAAAGAATAAATCTTATTAAATCAGTTGTAGATTACAAAAACCTAAAGGCAAGGTCCATTCTCCAAAGTACAGTGCTGTCCTCACTGATTTTTTATCTTTTTACTTATTTAAGAAGAGGCAACTTCTTGGAGACCTGCTTAACTGAAATAAGAACCTTTTCCCCCCTTTTTATAAGGAGTCAAGTGGCAAATAACCATAGTAGACCAGTTCATTTACTGAATGTCTAAATATTACAAATTTCAGCATTTATCCAGACATGTATAATGGAGAGTATAGATGTATAGCATGTGCTAATAGATCATTTTTACATTTTTTAAATGATTATCATATCTATTACATTCATTCAGAAATTAAAGGAACAATAAAATTTTATATACTCTAAGCATGCTGAAAAATAAAATTTAATCTTTACAATTAACATAAAATAATATACCAAAATCTATTCTTAAATAGTCAAATATTATATACATATAGCTTTTAAACTGATGTGGTATAATATTCACAAAAGTCTAGTTTTATGTTTTAGGAAAAATAAACTCACTTTTGCATGTCACAGAACAAAATAAGAATGCAAAAGTTATGGTTCTCTTAGCGAACTTTGCACATTACAAATAACACATTCAACAAGGTAGATATTTTATAGTCAGCCTAGTGATGAAAAATTCAATATGCATATATTTATGTATTGAGTAGATTTATAGCCAACACGCCCACTGCCACTTGGCCTCAGTTCACTTTCATGTCCTTGAAAAGAACACATTTCACACATTTTAAAAAAACATTTAGAAGATTTAAAAGCATTTGCCAGTGTCACAAAGCAACAGCAAATGGTGTATGCATCTCTAATAAGTTAGTCTAGAAATATGGAATATGAACTGTGCAACGAGGTGTTTTGTATTCTGAAGTGAAAGCCTTTCTAACTTTATTGACTCACATTGAGGATGAAGACTGGGTTCACAAATTTAGTAATATGTGAATTTCATTTTGCTCTAACCTGGCACAAATGTGATGCCATTGTACCAGTAGTTGAGAAAGTAAGCTTCATTGAGGTGTTCCTTCACAATAGGAAGTGAGGTGCAGGCAGTTTAAGAATTATTTTTCACTGTACACAGTATGCTTTTATTCAACATTTTGAGATGGTGATATAAAATGTGATGTAGCAGAGATCATAATTGTAAGGGATTATCACCACATATATAATTAGTATTAGTACATGGAAAAATGTTAACTTTGTCCCCCATTGCCCATTCTATCAGCACTTTGGTCCCACAGGTTTTCCCATAGCTTATTGCTCATTCCATCTGTGGACTAGACAAAATACATCCTTCATTAATGCATTCAGCAAACATTTATTAGCACCTTTTATGTTTCAGTCACTGAATTAGACTTTAGAGATAGTATAATGAATGGGCTAGCCACAGTCCCACCCTTATGGTTTACAGCAAAGTTAAGAATACACACAAATACATACAATCAAATGGACACTTGGAATATGGGATTTCATTTATGTTACAGCAGGAAAGGTACGAGGTCTTAGGAGGGTAGATGGAAGCAGTACCTAACACAAACTTAGAGGATGAGAGAACAATTTCTTGCGGAAATAAAACCGAAATTGAGAGGTAGAGATTGAATAATTAGGAATCATTCAGATAAAAGTGTAGTTGGCATGCACAAGAGCTAGAAAGTTCAGAGAGGATGTAATCCAGCTGAGAAAATGGAAGACATTCTATAGGGTTAGAATTCAGCATACAAAGGGAGAAGGTAATAAGAGATCATGGAAGAGATGTAGAGAAGGGCCAAGTCAAGAAGAAATAGGAATTCAGGCATACACACCTGGGTGGCTCAGTTGGTTAAGCACCCAACTCTTGATTTTGACTAGGTAGTGATCTCAGGGTTGTGAGGTGGAGCCATATGGGGTCCACCTGGAGTCTGCTTGAGATTCTCTCTCCCTCTGCCCTCTGACCCTGCTTATGCTCTCTCTCTCTCTCATAAGTAAGTAAGTAAGTAAGTAAATAAATAAATTCCTTTAAAAAGGAAATATGGAATTCAGAATTTTTCCTGAAAATATTGAAAAATGTCACTAAGAGTATAAAATAGTGGTATGACAGGTTCACATGTAATTGGCTCTATCACATTGCAGTGTGGGGATTAGCTTGGTGGAAGACAAGAAAAAAAGACAATGGAGAGACAATTTTAGTAATCTGGGGAAAGATTATGGTGGCCTGGAAAGAATAAAGGAAAAAAGAAATGAAGGGAGGTAGGAAGGGGATACTATATTACATCAAAGGAAGGATTTGACTGTTAATTGATAACTAGAGGGTATTTCTTTTCTGTGATAGAAATGGAACATTTTAGGGGCACCTGGGTGGCTTAGTTGGTTAAGGATCCAGCTCTTAGTTTTGGCTCAGGTCATGATTTCGGGATTGTGAGATTGAGCCCCCCATTGGGCTCCACCCTTACTGCAGAGTCTGCTTGAAATTCTCTTTCTCCCTCTACCCCATCCCTGACTTTCTCTCTGTCAATCTCAAATAAACAAATCTTAAGAAAAAAAGAAGAAGAAATGGAACACTTTACTTTCCTGCTTAGAGTGATGATTATACAAATATATCTTGTGATAAAATTACATAGAACTATACATCTCACCCAAAAAGTTTTTGCATGTAAGTCCTGGTGAACTCCAAATAAGACCTACAGTTTAGTTAATAGTATTAGGCCAATAACCAATTTTCTGGTTTCAGTAATGTACTCTAGTGGGATATTGTCATCAGGGGAAGTTTGAGAACTGTCTGCACTGTTTTTGCAACTTCTTTTGAGTCTAAAATTATTTCAAAACAAAAATGATTTTAAAAAATCAAAAAAGGGGAAGAGAACAATTTTGGGGCGAAAAAGAGCTTGTTTTGACCCTAGCCTAGAGAGCCTCTCCCAGATCTTTCTCATGTTCCCTATTGCCAAAGGAGGTGAAGGCTCTTTCCATGTTGCCCTGATTTGAGATGGTTGAAAAAGGGAGTTAGATGATAGTACCCCAAAAGAGAAACAGACCATAACTCTGATACTTTGTTCCATTCAATTACCTTGACCCTGATCCATTCTTGTTTATGCACTTTCTCTTTGCATCTGAGTTGGTTAAGGGCAGGGAAAGAGGAATAGTCTGGGCCTTTTTCTAGTGACCTGACTAATGTAAAGGAACATGGAGAGCTACTAGAGAACCTTATAGAGTTATTTGTAAGTGTTTCTAATGTATTAGACTAAACAAACCAAAAACAATGATGCTATGGAAATGAAGAACTATCATTTTTTTTTTGAACTATCATTTTCTTAATGGAAATTGTCTCTATATTGTATCACTCAAACTTAGTTTGTTCACAGAAACAGATCTTTTTATAAAAACTATTTAATTATAATAATCATATCACCTTATGATTTTTTAACAACCCATTATATTTCTAGATTTGACATTTTTTTCCTCTAAAATATTTCCAATGGAGAAACTAATAAAGAACTGAAAGTCTGACATTCTTCCTCTCCTACTCTTTAGACTTACTAACACTCTCTTTCTCTGGAGCAGAAGTAAGATTGTGAGGCTGGTCCCATAAAACTACATTCTGGGGTCGTACTGAGGGCTCACTGAAGGCTAGTCTGTAGATAGTACCACCTTAGACCAAGTTCATTTTGATACTTTAAAAACACTCTGTTCTCACTTTTGCTTTTCTATTTTTCTTTTCTTCTGTAGGTCCAGAGTCATGAACTCCATAGTGGATTCCTTTCCATGGTGAGTAAGTTTACATAAACTTCCAGCATGATGGTAGAAATGCTAGCCTTCATAACTGAATTCTAATTTGTAGGAAATAATGTTCTAATGTGTTGCTCCTGTGATAATATAAATGCTAATCATTTTTTAAACCACTGAATTCCTTTCTTTAGCAAAGAGTTCTGTAGTGAGATTCCAAAGGAATAATAGAAATGCTAATTATTTTGATTAGCAGAAAGGGGAAAGTCTATTAAAAGTTCCTGAAAATGCTTCTTTAATTTTATATATTTTATGGCTTCTTTTAAGACTGACCTCAAGCTATATGGCAGGATTTTATTTTTTATGTAAATGGTTTCACTCAAAATGCCCTCCAAAGTTTTTATTTTTAAATGGTCTCTATATGAGAAACTGAATCAATATCTATTGTGTATTTCAAGTCTCCATAATTGTATTGAATAGATGGAACAGTCAAGTGGAGAAATTGATGAATATTACTTTGGGAGAAAGAGCTGGTATTATTTGAAAATTTGTTTGGTGTGTATGTGTGATACGTGATTGTTTAAAATGCTTCAAATGAAAGTTTCTTTGAGGTCAGTCTCTTTTCAAGGTATTTAGGATTTTTTTTTAAAAGAAAATCTATAGGTGAGGAGTATATCTATACAGAGATAAATGTTCTGGGTCTAAACAAATCCAAAATAACATGTTGTTTTGGTATTTTCAATAAAAAATGAGCCGTTCGATAAAAATATAATTTAACTAGTACTGGGAAGGGGGAATTGAGGACGAAGGATAATTAATAGTTAATAGAAGAGACTCTGGAATCAGCTATAGATTGACTCCTAGTTTCAATACTTTTTAACAATGTGATTCTGAACAGGTTTTTTTTTTTTAATTCTCTAGCTAGAGTTTTAGTTACCTGTTGTCAAGATCAAATGGGATAATTCATGCCAAAAAAAAGGGGAAAAAAAAGAAAGAAGAAACACAACATCTGGTACATAGGAAGAGATTAGCATTTGTATTACTGTGACTAGTTAATCTATTACAAGTGTTAGCATGTGATACTACTATTACTATTTTTGTTATCTCTACTGAAATTGCTTTAATATAAGCAAAGTACTTCCAAGGGAGGAGCCGTTTATTTCTAATTTTCAAGCACTTCTTTCAGTTTTACCAACTTCAGTACAATTCATAAAATAAAAATTACTGTGTGCCTACCAGATGTGAGGCTTTGTGATAGGAAGCACATTTACAAAGACACAGGAGAGGGGGAATGACCATTTATTTTATTTTTTTAAAGATTTTATTTATTTGACAGAGAGAGAGTTCACAAGTAGACAGAGAGGCAGGCAGAGAGAGGGGGAAGCAGGCTCCCTGCTGAGCAGAGAGCCAATGCAGGGCTCCATCCCAGGACTCTGAGATCATGACCTGAACCGAAGGCAGAGGCTTTAACCCACTGAGCCATGCAGGTGCCCCCCCGGGGAATGACCATTTAGACAAACAGCACATTTTGAGTAATGAAAGTATCTATGAGGATAAGGAAATGAAAGAAGGAGGGCTCTGTTGAGGGTGACAACGAAAGATTCTGAGGGAAAATTGTGTCTAAATTGATCCTTGAAAATGACAATGAAAACTCTAAGGTGACAAGGGAGGGAGTGGGAATCCAGGCAGAGGGAACAGTATGTGCAAAGGCCTGGAGGTTTAATAAAGCTGGCCTTGTTGAAAGAGTTTATTATTGTAACTAATTGTTACTGGATAAAAATACAAGATTAGAAAGCAGTAGCATGTGCAATTGGAGAATCAATCAGGGATCAGTCTATGGAAAGAATCAGAGGTCTTGGCTTTACTCAGTAAAAATACAGAGCAGTTGAAATTTATAAGTGGATCGGTGATAACTGTGGATGGCCCTATAGGGAATGAGCTGAAAGATGTGTGTAGTGGGCAGTTAATACTTAAAGTGGAAGAGGAAGAAATTATGAAGCTATGACAAAAACACAGGAAAAAAGACAAAGAGAACAATGATAGGATGATAGAGAAACATTCAAGAAAAAATTAGGGGATGATATAAACAGGCCATGATGACTGACTTGGCATGAGGGGTGTGGGAGCTTAAAAAGTGGGGTGGGCATGACACTGTGGCTGTCAGTGACAATCAGGGGAACAGAAGGAGGGGTGATATTAGCTCCATGTTTGGTGTAAGGGAGCATATGCCGGATCTGAGGGGCTGAGCCTTCCATTTCTTTATGCTTGATAGGGTTTCGGCTGTAGACTGTGAGGCGTAGAGAGGTCTGGACCAGAGATTTAGCCCTCAGATATGTTAGAAGTAGATGAAACTGCACTGGGAAAGAATGGAGAGAAGGAAAAGGAAAGAAGTTGGTAATGTTAGTATCACTGAAGCCAATAATGTATAGAAACTGAGGCAGCCGTGAAAGAGGGTCACCAAATCTTAAAAAAAAGGAATTTCTAGATAAAGCTTCTAGATAAAGTCAGTGGAGTCCAATTCCACAAGAAGGTCAGATGAGATTAGGTGTGAAAAATGCCCATTGGAACTGGCAATTACTGTGATCTGGATCAAGACAGTTTTAATAGAAGGGCAGTGAGCAAAGTCCAGATTGCCACATGTAGTAAATGAATGAAGGGGATTGAGTATGTTGGTAACTCCTGGGTATGAAGTTGCAATTCAGTGTCAGAAACAGCACCAACCGAGCTAGCTTCAGGTGAAGCCACATGTCTGATATAGCAATTGCTCTGCCAGACTTCAATTCACTTATCTTCTTGGTCACCGTAACAGTAATTCGTCAACAAGAGCATAGCTTTGTTATGTCATCTGTTATTAAGGAGGGCAAATGGGTAGATGTTAGTGTTCTGATTTCTAATATCAACTAAATATTTGAGTCCCTGATTACTTAACTATCAGTGGTAAACTTGAAAATGTTGGTCTGGAAACGTTTAGGTCTACAGCCACAATCCCACTTGGAATGTTCGCATCTGAACGAAGTTTGTCTTTCCAACTTTCTAAACTGTTCTTTTGGCCTAGAAGGGTAAAGTACATTATCTCCTGCTATTTCATTTTTATTAAAACTGTTTGAACTTGGAAATGAGGCCTGATGGTCCCATTTTCAGAAGGCTGAAGGTCACTGGGTGTTTCTGTTCAAAAAGAGAAAACAATGTGTAACCCCTCTGGCATCATAATCGAAAGAAATAGTGTGGTGATTACAGCCCTGCGCTGAGCTGGCGGCTGCTACAAATATTGGAACTGAGTTTGATAGGATCCTGTATTACCTTATAACAGAGTATCATTCCTTACAGTTCCAAGGTCAATGTCTCTTTCTCAAATAACATTTCGGACCTATAATTGTTCATCTACATGCCAGCAATTATGGGGGAATTGATCAGCCAGTAATTAATGCCATGCTATTACACTTTTTAATTTGTAGATTATGCAGCTGCAAGCGTTCTCACATTTTTAATTTGTATATTATACAGCCACAAATGTTTACAATGCCCTTTTTAATCTCCTTACACTACCACTGCCATTATTCACTATAGATTAATGATACCCTGGATGCTGGGGTTTATTTCATTTACCACTCTTACCAGGAGAGCAGTTAACATTACTGCGCTCTATTACTTAATGTCTTACTGCAGCTGCTGGTGAGCATTGGTTACCCTTTAAAATATTACCAGCCAGTTATTTTTTCTTTATTTTTTTAGCTCTCTTGTCACCAACAATATGACTCTGTGGTAATATTATACTTTATTTCCAAATTTATTTCAACTGGTTCTATCAGAGATATTTAAAGAATTCACTCTAAGTAATACAAATGACCTAAACACCTCCCTACCTACCCCTTGTCTATCTTAGAGCCTATTTGGGGTTATGCGACCAATATAATTGTCTTTTTGTCCAACTCCCATTTTTTCTTTGTACTTGCAAGACGATTAAATTATAAAGAAAATTTCAAACAGCACTCAACTTCTTTTCAATTAACCGGAAATATTCTCAATACCAACTGAGGATAAGTCAGTAGTTTAAGATGATGCTGCTCACTGTGGCTAGGGTGATTGTGGAACATACATCTCTGGGTTTCCTCAAGGTGATCCAAAGCTTCAAGGGGAGGGCTGTATCCATTTCCTTGGTAAGACATAGTGACAACTTTAACACTGGCACTACTCTAAGCCACCAGGATGCACAACACCCACATCACAGCAGAATTCTATAAAACAGATCATGTGTACAATATTGTATTAGTTACTGGGCGGGATGGACAGAAGTAAAAGATATTGTGTCTATCATCAAAGCATTTGTATTCTTCTTAGTAATAGCTATAAAATAAATATGTAAAAATTAATAATAAGCTCTACATAACTAAACTACAAGAATGAAATGATTACGTGAGAGCACAATGAATAGGGTGTCCCAATGCATGTAATAAATGGACAAAAGAGTTTTATAACCAATTAGAGGAATGGCTTTTCAGGGGGAGGAGAGCGTGAACCCTGGGGGGATGACTTGAGCTGAACTCTGATGAAGAAGGAGGCAATTTGAACAGGCTGAGAGTAGCGAAGCACTTTCCCTGAAGAGAATACAAAATGAACAGACACTTAAGTGATCAATGTTTGTCATATATTCAGGGGGCAGTAAAGAGATAAATATGACTCAAAGAACGTACTTGGTGAGGAACTGTAAGACTTGAAGTTGGACATTCTGCATGTTACAATGGGTCTAGAACACCAACATAAGGGCTTTTGACTTCATTCTGTTCAGAGAGCTTCTGTGGGCATTTTTGATTGACTTTTGTTTTGTTTTTGCTTTTTCTGAGGTTAATTTTTTTGTTATGAGAGTGCCATTATTGAAGCAATATTTTAAAGAAAATAAAATGGTAGGGGCTGACATTAAGATCACTTAGGAGGCTGATGAGTTAATTAGGTGTGAGATGATAAAAGTATGAACCCTGATGGTTATATACACAGCATTTCTAGACCGCTGGGGTGTTTCTCTTGTCTCCTTCGTAACATCTCTGTTCTCTGCTCTAACTCAACAAATTCTATCTACTTTGAAATGTTCAGAACCTGAATCTGGCATCACTTTTTAATCACTAAGAGATTTACTGCTTCTATGTATTCACATAATATTATACATGTAGATGTTGTATTTCCTAAAATAAAGTATTATAATCATCATAATAATTTTGGGTCAGATATTGTGCTAAACATCTCATACACATTATTTTGTTTTATTTCATTCCACGATCACCTCTGAGGTAGGTGCTTTTATTTAATTTCTATTAAGAAATTAACTGGAGCTTAGTAATTATCACAGTAACATAATGACAGAGTCATAATTTAACCCCAGTCTACTATTTGTATTCTCTTTTTTGAATTTGTTCTTTCATTTATTCATTCATTCACTAATATTTATTAAGTTCTTCTCCTTAAAACCTGACATGATCTTGTGCTAAGAATACTTTAGTGAACAATACTAGATGAGATCCCTCTCCTTGGTAATATGGCTGAGCAGAAAGTAAGTACAGCCTATATATTGAACAAGTCCTACTCTCGTAGGATATAATTGGAAAGGATATTAACTATTTGTATTTCTATGTCATTTTAAATGTAGTCTCTTACTCTTGAGTGAAATGTAAGTAAATTTCCATGATTTTGGGGGTAGATTCTATATAATAAAAGTCCTCCTTATAGATAATTTTTTAGGCTTTTTTCCAACTTTATTGAGGAATAATTGACAAATGTAATTCTATGTATTTACAGTGTACAACATGATGATTTGATATGCATATACATTGTAAAATGATTACCAAGATAAAGATAATTAATATATTCATCACTTTACATAATTAACTTTTGTGTGTGTGTGTGTGTGTGCTGAGAATACTTAAGGTCTACTCACAGCAACTTTAACATATAATACTGTATTATAGCCATTGTACTGTACATAAGAGGCTCAGAACTTATTCATCTTATAACTGGAACTATATACACTTTGACCTCTATCTCCTCATTCCCCCCCAAATCCCCCAAGCTGGTTGGAAGCACCATTCTGTTCTCTGGTTCTATGAAATTGGCTTTATTATTATATATTTTTTAAAATTCTACATATAATTAATGCCATGTTGTATTTGCATCTCTCTTACTTATCATAATGCCCTCCAGTTTCATCCATGTTGTTGCAAAGGAGGATTTTCTTCTTTTTTATGGCTGAATGACATTCCTCTGTGTGTATGTATGTGTGTGTGTGCGATCTCACATTTTTTAATACATTTAACCATGGGAGGCCATTTAGAATATTTCTATATCTTGGACATTGTGAATAATGCAGCAATAGACATGGAGTACAAATATCTCTACAAACATTAATTTTTGTTTCCTTCCAATATATATTCAGAAATCAGACAAGGACACTACAAGAAAATAAAATTATAGGCCAGTATCCCTAATGAACATAGATATGAGCAGACTAAATTCAAGAGTACATTAAAAGAATCATACACTATGATCAAGTGGGATTTATCCCTGGGATGCAAGGTTGATTCAATATACACAAATCAATAGATGTGATACACCACATTAGTAGAATGAAGAATAAAAATTATATGATCATTTCAATAGATGTATTGGAAAAAACATCTTCTCATGATAAAAACTCTCAACAACATATGGGAGGATTGTACTTCAATGTAATAAAAACCATTTATGTCAAGCCCACAGCTAACATAAGACTTAGTGGTGCAAAGTTAAAAGCCTTTCCTCTAAAGACAAGGATGCCACTCTTGCCACTTTTATTCAGTATAGTACTGGATGTCCTAGCTAGAACAACTAGGCAAGAAAAAAAATAAGACATGCAAATCAGAAAAGAAGATCTAAAATTATACCTGTTTGAAGATGACCATATATATGGTCATGTCATCTTATATATATGTATAGTCATGAATATATATATATATATATATATATATATATATATATATATATATTCAAACCATATGATCATGTAAGTCCAAATACAGGAAGAATCAAAGCGTACATTTTATTCAGTATTATGGTTACTTCTCTTTACTAACCCAGCAGGCTGCAGACCAAGTCCTTCACATTTAGGGAAGAGTAGCATCTGCACTGCAGCTGGTGTCTGCATGACCCTGGCTTGTGAATAGCTTATTCTTCTTCCAGTTTGTTAACTTTGACTTATGCTGATCCTTCCAAGATCAGAGCTAGGAAGGGAGAAGCAGAATGGTGAGTGGAGTCCTTGTCTGACTAATAATGCGACATATTTCATTCTGTCTTGGCTGGGCAGGTTGGTAAAATTGATTCTTGCTCAAGTGGACTCTTGGGAGACCTGTTTTTCCCTTTTTGTGATTGATAAATTCTCTTACATCTGGTTGTTCAAAGCATCTTCCTTAGCCTGTGGCCATTCACAAGGGCCTTTTGGTTCTTTCTGCTAAGTTCTTTTGCCTTTTCTCACAGAACTTTTGGGTGGATTTAAGGGAACACCATGTGGCCTAAAGGAAGTGCTTATCATGCATCCTTTTCCTCTTCAAAGTCTAGGAGCACAGATTGCCCAAGGCAGCCATCCACCTTTCCTTTCTTCCATTTCACTATCAGAATAGATAACCAGCCTATCTCTCACACTTGAGATTCTCTTAGACATAAATCTAATGTCCCACACACTGCAGGGGACACATAGTAACTCTCAAAGAGAATTCTGTGGGGTTCTCTACCAAAGGGGAAAAAAAAACATGACTGCCCTTACCTAATAAAAGGGGCGAGACTCAGAACACATCAGCCGCCTCTACACTCAAACTTTCTATCACACAACCCTTTTTTTAGGCCTCTCAAACTTATTTTATACACTGGAGCTGAGATAATTTTCCAGGGTACAAACTAATTTTCTCTGCCCTCCTATTGCAAGTGCTGTATATAGTCTTGCACCCCATTTTAGGATATCTTGTTTTTGTCTTACAACCTCAGTTGCAGTATATCATGACTGATACATAAACAAAGAAACAAGATGAAGTAGTATTAAGCACTATGAAGAAAATAAGAACCGTGCACAATTCGGCAGCACATACACTAAAATTGGAATGATACAGAGAAGATTAGCATGGCCCCTGTGCAAGGATGACATGCAAGTTCATGAAGCTTTCCATATTTTGGGGAAAAAAGAGAGAGGCAAACCAAGAATCAGACTCTTAACTATAGAGAGAACAAACTGATGATTACCAGAAGGGAAGAAATGGGTTAAGTAGATGATAGGGATTAAGGAGTTCATTTGTCGTGATGAGCACCAGGTGTTGTATAGAAGTGCTGAATTACTGTATTGTACCCCTGAAACTAATATTACATTGTATGTTAACTGACTGGAATTTAAATAAAAACTTTTAAAAAGAGAAAGCAAGAACCTAATGTAGAAGAAAGGGACGAGGAGGACAGCGTTATGTGGCATAGTCAAGGGAACATTTCTGAAGGCATAGTATTCAGTAGGGACTTGACTGACAAGGAGAAAGCCATGCAAAGATCAGGGGCAGATACATTACAAGCAGACAGATAGAGGGTTAAAGGTCGTGACAACAAAATTGAATTCACTGGCTCAAAGAGCAGAAAGAAATCCTGTAGGGTTGTCACGCACTCAGCAAGGAAAAAAGGACTGTGGGACAATGATCCCCCAATCTAGCATTCATCAGGATCACATGGAGGACTTGTTAATGAACTAATTCCTGGGCCCCATCCCAGAGACTCTGACTTCCTTCCAAGTGACACTCTTCCTATTCCTGCTAAGTGGCATCTTATAGGATATGAGGTCAAAAGAAAAAGCATGGGGCCTGAGAATGGAGTTTGGATTTTAATTTAAATGATTGCAAAGTTTAAGGCGGGGACAGAGGGGCATAGTCTAATTTGAAATTTCTAAAGCTGACTGGTTATTTGGGGACAAATATACTACAGGGCAGGGAAGGCAGGTCTATACTTGAGAAAGTAGGATTTTCAGTAAGCTCTTTCTTTTGTCCTGACAAAGAATGTTAGTGGTTTGAATGAGCATGGAAGTGATAGAGCTGTCCAGAAGTAACAGAAATGGAAATATATTCTGGAAAGCAGGATGAAAGGAATTGATCATGGGTTAGTATGAGTAGAGTATGGGAAGGAGAGATCCTCTCTAAAACCTGGACTCAAGACCCTATCTATTTCTTTAAGAATAAATAGTACACTTAACACTTCTTTTACTTCCCCACAGTACCTGGCAAGTGATTTAGAATGGAGTAGGTAGACACTTAGTAAATAAGAGGACTGAATCAAAGAGGGCTCAAGTAATTTCTACATTAATAATAGTTCATTATATACAGTGTTTGCAGTATTTTCAAAAACAAATACATAAAATAAAATTAGAATTAATCCAGAAAACTTGATGACATGATTCCAAATGGAATTTGAGAACAGATTAATTTTTAATGCTGTTAATTTAGGTAAAGTAAATACAACAAAATTTGGGAATGGATTAATTTCAGGAAATATTATGGGTTAATTTTCTCTATGTCCAGGGAAACCACTGATAACAGTTTTATTGCCAGTGGAGAATAAAAAAGCTTAAGATGAACCTGAAGCATTTGGCCCAGAACCAGTAGCACAGTGGGGTTACCCTTGGCATCCTTCCCTTTTCCAACCATATTTGTTCTTACACTTCAAGTTAAGGTGAACGTCAAGATCAGTATTCAAATTTAATCAGTGAATAAAAGAAAAAATATATCGTGTATGGAATATATATGAGATATTTATTTATTTATGGTGAGAGGCATAGCAACAGATATAGAATCTAAAGAAAGGGATTTTGGTAGAACATACATAGTTTTTAGGGTCACATGGAAGCTTCATACATCTGTCTATCTCTTCTACTTTGTACTTATCAGCCTCATGAGCTCTGGTGAAGTATGGCCTCCAGCAGTTACTCTCAGTGTGCTCAGCAATAAAGAGTTCCCTGTAAAATATTTTACTATTGATTCACTGAAGGAGCAAGATCTTATTAACATTAACTGCTAGGAAACATTCTGGAACTTATTTTTAATTTTTTTTTCTTACAAAATGCTAGGTAACTACTTTATCCAAGCGTGGTTGAAGAAATAACAATTTTTAAGGACATCCCTGCAATGGTAACAAAATTCTATCCCATTGCCAAAATATCCCTCTCTTAAGGACTTTAACTCAAACTTCTAAATTAAGAAAATAAGATTTGTGTGAAATATGTTACTTATTTTAAGCATACTAAACCTGAAGTTTTATTCTTGAGGACCAAAAAAGCTCAAAATTATGACTGTGAGGAAAAAGGCAGAAGTTGCCCTAACCATCCAGATTTTCATTAAAAACTATAGGAAAATGGCATATATATATCACACTTTCTATTGATCTATAATTTTCCTTTCAAAGAAACAATCAGTTCTTATTCTCCCAATTAAATCTTGATCCAGGAAATTTTGAGAACACAAAAGAAGGTTGTAAAATTAAATGACTAAGTAATTGATCTAACTCCTGATGAAGCAGTCACTTACACGTGTGTCTTAAGTGTCTTAGAAATCACCAAAAGTCTCAAATCAACATGGAAAAACAGAGATAAGAACTCAGAGTTAAAATAAACTGTTGAGTGTTATAAAGAAGGGTTCCTATGGTTTGAAAGAGAAGAGCTACTTCAAGTAAAATGGTAGAAGACCAGCAACTGATTTTGAAATTTAGGTCTTACAAAGATAAAGAAGCATAGCATATTCAGACTCAGCCCTGCATTCCAGAGATTTGAGTAAGAATAGCTAGAGTGCAAGGTAGAGGGCCCTGATGGACCCTGATACTCACTAGTCTCCTTGAGTAAAACAAAGGAGGCATGCGTTTCAATCTGAAGTGTTCTTGGTGTCTCTGGTGCCCAGCCACAAGTGGAAAAATAGTCTTTTGTCTTATCATATTCTTAGAAATACAAAAAAAGGGAATTTTCTACAATGGGGAGCCTTAATAAGGGGCTTCAAATATTTGAAGAAGCATTTGGCAGGGTTTCTCCAAAAATGCCAAGGGAAAGAAACACTGATAATGTTCTCAGTAATTTCTCAACTTGATAAATTTTCTTCTCTAAGAAACTCATCGAAGAATGTTTCAAGAGACTGGAGAGTAATTAAATCTTCACATCTTCATGGTAAAGTAAAACAAACACATAAATAAAATTTAATAAATAAAATAAATAAGGAAGAAAGGAAAGAAGGAAGGAAGGAAATAGGTTTGTTTTTTCATGATATAAAATCTATTGGAATCATAAATTTGTTTTTGTTCTGAGATGATTTTTTTAAGTTTTCCATTTTATTTCCAATAAAATACTATTTGTTTTATGAAAAAGGAGCTATAATACCATTAAGCTGAGAACTCGCTTTGACTTATAAACCACTTTCAATTTTTTTTCAAAATATTTTCACACATATCCACAAGAAGAGTAGTTCATGAGATAATGAAGAGAGAATTTTTTTCTCTTTTTTCTAAATAAAGTTATAAGGAAGATCTCATAGAGTGTATAAGTGTATTTGTTTTATTGGTTGATTGTGTTTTAAACTAGATTCTAAAGAATAGGAGGCAGATAACTAGAAGTGAAGGAGACTATTCCAGGCAGCAGTAACCTCATGACTGAAGGTGGAAAAGGGCTTTGCATGTTTGGGAGAAAATCAATACTCTAGCTTATTTATAACAAAAGAAATAAATGGGAAATAAGATGGAACAATTAGACAATATCAAATCATGGATCACCTTGAATGTCAGGATAAGGATTTTGAACTTTATTTCATTAAAAGTATAAATAATTGATGGCAGTTCTAAAATGCAAACCTATGAAAGCAAATCTAGCAAAGAAAGAGAAAAGGAACTTCCTTCTTCCTGCTTTCCTTTCCTTTCTTTACATAAAGGCACCTAATGTCACACAAATATGATGACACTGTGGCTAAGCCAACTGAACTCTGAACCTTGCTTGGAAAGGCAGTTCTGTTTACTTAAACTTAAGGTATGAATTGAGTTGATTTCTAGAGGGTTCCCAGCAACGAAGAAAGTACCAAATAAAATGAGCATAAAAAGTTCATAAGGACCAGTATGCTGGTTCTGAAAATAAGGCCACTGATGAAGCATCTCAGTCTGTTTCAGAGCTAACACACTGTGGAATTAAGTCATATAAATTGTATCCCCAAAATTGCATTCAGCTCGGGACATCCTCTTATTAACACCACCCTCTTCTTTCACTGTGCATCATCGCTATCAAAACTGAGCCAAGATTTATGACTCTAAACTTTGCTGGCTCTTTCTTACGACATCCAAAGGAAATTATTCTCAGTGATGCCAGTTTTGGGGAACCTCATTCAGTCCATCTTTAGAATCACACCAGGATACCACTAAAATCAGTTTATGGAGGAATTTTTTTTACCCACTCATCTTTCAGCTTCTCAGGTTTAAACATATGAAGTTTTCAATTATGATTCATACCAGGAGTGGGATTTTTGGAACATCCCCAGGCCCCTTAAATTGGTTTCCTTCTCACCCTCTCCCATCACCTCCTTTCCTATAGAGATTAAGGAATGTATAAAATACAACCTGTTACTGCCAGGAGGGATTACTACTATATATTATCACTCACAGCTCATTAACCTCGAAGCCTTGCTAACTAAGAAAATCCTCTCTAATGAGGTTTCCCTTGACTGCACTAAAGAACAAAAGGTCTAAAAGTTTTCCCTATTACCAGTCTTCCTCAAATTATTGCACTGTAATTAAAATGTAACTTTGAGGCCAAAGAAGAAAAAAAGGTTTAAATTTGGTTTAAACTCTTAAAAAGACCTTGAAAAGCACTACTGTTTTGTCCTTTGGTAGCAACTAAATCATAGGAAACCATTCAGGTTGGGAAGATGATTATTCTCAGTATACCTGGATTGTACCTATTCACCAAAGAGAGGTGGGTGTGGATTCATACAATTCAGATGGAAATACTTTTTGTAATGTAGAAGGTAAAAGGAAATTTGTCACCTCAGTGTTCCAAAAAGTCTCCTTCTTTTGGTAAAATAATCCCCTAGATAATAGTACAAGTCTACTTTCCTTGGTTGAGAAGGACCTAGAAACATGAATTCGGATTAGTAAATTGATGGGTCCTAATGTATTTTTTATTAAGGACCCTAGAGTGAGGGTTATTTGTATGGTTGTATCACCAGAATCTTAAGAAGTAAAGATGTAGATAAAACAAACAGAAGGAGCTGTGTTCCCAGGAGAAATTTATAATCTGGTGAAGTAGCTAGAATTAAGTATCCTCATCTCTGAGCTTTGAGTTTTTAAATGCCCAAAATGCAAATAATAATTACCTCTTTTAGCTTCCTTGGAAACCTGATTTATGTGTGTAGCATATCCTCAGAGGAACAGTCTAAAGAGTTAGGGACTCTTAGTCTGGAAAATGAAGGCTGAGAGGAGAATACAACTGCTGCTTCTAAAATGGTGAAGGGACTGGCTTGAGGGAATACAACCTTGACCACTGAATCCTGGAAGACTAATTAACGAGCCGAGGCTCTCTTGAAACTCAATTTAAATTTAGAACATTAAAGATAAGTCTTACTTCACAAAGGCAGAGTAAACACATGGCACTCATTAAGCAAAAATCACTGCAATTTAAGAAGAGAGAAAACTTCCCAATTTGGATTATGCTTTTATAATAAAGTTCTAATGAGTACTAAAATACTTAGGACACATTCCAGGGTCTTAGCATTCAGATCAAGAGGAAAAACCTATGGACCATCCAATGGTGCAGCAAGAAAATCATTACATTATAGATAAATTATAAATAAATTATAAATTTATTTATAAATTTAAATATAAATAAATTATATATAATTATAAATAAAATAATTATAAATAAAACTGGATATATTCATGATATTGTGATTCATGTTCTCCTTGGACCTGTTAAAGTTATATAAGAGGAGATGTGTTCACTGGGTGCCTATGAGGGGAAAGGTAAAAAATCAAATGGGTGGTAGACATGCTAAATGGTAATCACTAACACTACTGTCTTCATACACACAGGTTCTTTAATTAAAAATTTTTTTTTCAAAGTACAAATAGGTATTGAAAATTGAAACACATATATCCCTACTGTCAATGAGCTCATAATTTGTTGCATTTTATGAAAAACAAGTAGTCTGTGAACCCAAAAAAATCTATTCTTATATTAGTGTCAGCACTAATTTATAATAATATGAGAAACTAATTTGTCCACACTGGGCTAAAATGTCTGCATGCTATACTGGCGATAATAATACACATCTTCCTATACCACCAAATGGCTCTGAAAAGTAAATGTAATGAACACTGTGGAAGTGCTTTGAAAAGTAAAATCACTCTACAACACTATACAAATGCTAAGTATGTTTGTTAGTAACGTTATGATCATAATGCAGAAATTTCCCTTTCCTTTATTTATGCACATATTTCACTAGAAGGCAAAACCAAACCAAACTACAACTACTACAAGCACAAAGACTTTGTGTGCCATTCCTATACTTATGACAACTTGAGCAGATGTTTATGGCAACTTTGTTCTTGGAATTCTAGGAACCATGGAGTCATTAGCCAGAATACCTAAGGCTACCATGGGTAAACTCAAGATTTTTGAGGAGAATACAACTCTTTCATTAGAATGAAGAGAATAGCTTGTTAGCTTCCACTTGCCATTGAAGCCTAGGGACATGCTATGAGTACAAAGGATTAGAAGGGTGGGACTTCTCTATCAGGAATGGAAAGTGCCTTCACCAAACACAAGACTCTGAAGTACTTTGAGTAAATCATGGTTCCTGCCTTATAGCTGCTGTTAATTTTCTACAGAAACAATCCACCAAAAAAATAAGTATAATCCATTACAAGAGTGTGTACAATTAAGTACTCATCTTTGTAGGACAAAGTTTAAAGGCAGAGAGAGCTAGTGACTTTTAAGTATCTATATTTCCCACTCCATATTTTTCTTTCCCAAATGAGTTGTGGCAGGAGACAGATGCTCAGCTGGAGATATTTCCCAGTCCCCTTGTATCCAGGGGTAAACTTGTGGCTAGAAGTGGAATGGAGGTTTACCTTCTTCCTTATTTCTCATATCAGCCACTGACTGGCATTCAGACAGGACTCACAAGTCAATAGGGGAAGGTGGAAATAAGAAGTACAAGAATACTGGGTCTCTGGGTCACAATCCTGGGGAGAGCTGCATGCAGACAAGGAGTACCTACATCAGTCCCTTACTTAAGTAAGAGGTTACTCTTTTATTTTATTAAACTAGCATATGTGAGGATTTGTTTGTATAGTAGCTAGAGTCCCCTAATACACTGATCATTAAACACAAAATAAATTGGAAATAATTGTTTATCAGATAGAATTTCCAAAAGAAATTATTCTGAAGAGAGGATTTTCACAGAGCAATAAATTATGAGATGATGTACAAAAATTGATCATTTGAAAGAACTCTTTCTTCCATAAAATGAATGTATAGCTAGCTGCAGGGATTATCATAATTCAGGCAGTAAGTAAGAAACTGAGGTCCAACCCAGAATTTAATTACTTTAACAATATTCTGAGTAGGGTGTAAATAGAAATAGAAAATAGAAAATTTTATAGAAAATTTAGAAATTTTCTATAAAATAGAATTTTTAAAATGGAAATAAATAAAATAGAAATATATAGAAATAAAAAAAAAAAAAAAAAAAAAAAAAAAAAGAAATATATAGAAATAGTAAAATAGAAAATTCTCAGCATAATGGCCACTGTTTTAAGTACTGGCAAAACTACCCTTCCAAGTTTGACTCCTATTCCACTGAAAGGCTCTCTGAGTATTGGGGCTAGGTATAAAATAATTGCTGAATGTTAATTTAGGGCATGATCCAATGTACAAAACACATATGTTGTGGGTCCTACTAAGACAAAGAAAGCACAAAACCTAACTTAAACATATAATTTGTGGGGGGGATGGGGAGGTGGTTATTTTAGAAACAGATTTCCCAGGACAAAGAATAAGGAATAATGCTGAAAGGGAATGATAATCATGGGCTTGAGCCCTTTAATGTAAAACCCAAGAAGCACATCATGTCTGCCCATATCTCATATGGCCAGCTCCACTCATTATTTAGCATTTACAGAGTAATTGAGGTTTCCAGAAAACTTTGTCATTTCTTGATCATATTTAGCCCCAGGAATAATGTCTGGATTAATAAATAAGTTATTGATTAAAAACATATTGGAGATATGTATATATCTCCATACGTGCATATATGTATATATATAATTTGTTTATGTATTTTATGTATATATACACATATATACATACATATACATATATGCTGCATTAAGTATTTTTTTTGGTTTTAATACTTTTTTCTGGCATTTTTCATAAATACCTAAATTGAGGTCATATTCTTTGTTGATTTAAGTGTGTAAGAACACACACAAACACACACACATGCACACACATTATTAACTGAGCATCTTGAGTTTCTAGAAAGCTAGTATAACTTGCCATCACATGTTGAGTTTCTTACTAGTTGGGACAAAGTGCTGTTACATTTCTCTTTGTTAAACATTTGCTCAGTGGCACAAAAAGGTGTGAAAGCAAATGCTGGGGAAAACTCCAAAGTCTTCCTTGGCACTCCTCTGTGATTTTATATAGTCACCCAGAGAGGGGGCTGATATTTTAGCTTTTATCTGCAGCAATGCTGGGTTAGTCTCAGGAGAACAAATCCTATGTGGGAATCTCAAATTCATCCAGTCTAGCATGCTGCAAATGGTTTGATTCTTTTAATTCCCTGGAAAGTGGAAGTTTGAATACTTACACTCAGGGGAGATGCTATATTCTCAAATAAAATGATGATGATACTGTTTTAGCTATACGTATGTGCATGCACACATACACACAATTATAGTCCATTTTCTTTCTATATATTTTTCCATTAATGAGTAGGAGAAACCATAAACATTTGTGAAAGAGGCAATTGCTCAAAGGATATGAGTACCCTAAAATATAATTTCACCTACACCTTCACTTTATAGACATATAGTTCATTCTTTTCTGTACACCTTAACCCTTTATTAGTGTTGGTGTCTTTTAAAAATGGCAATAATATAGACATGTGTCTCCCTTTATCAATCTACCTCACAGCATTGTTGTAACTTTGAAATGAGATATAGCAGGTAAAACTCTTCTCAGTTTTACTTATAGAATCAAGATATATGACTGATCGTACTCTTGCTCAGGCAGAGAATATGGACTGAAATAAATCAAGGATTTAAAAGGTACAGGTTTTAGGGAATTAGACGTGCAAATGTATGTGGAAGAAATAAAATTATTTAATAAGATATCTCAAAACTTAATGACTTAAAACAACATATACGTATCATTTCTGTTACTGTGGGTGAAGAGTGCAGGAAGAGATTAGCCGAATCCTCTGCTTTAGGGTCACTGGCAATACTGTAGTCATGGGCTGAGTTCTCATCTGCAGATCACCTGCAGAAGGACCCACTTCCAAGCTTACTGACCTGGATTTTAGGAAGATTCAATTCTTTGCAGACTGTTGTACTGAGGGCCTCATTTCATTTCTGGCAATTGGCCAGAGGCTGATTTAAGGCTGCCTACTTTAAGACACTGAGCTCTAGATGAAACCACACTACTGGAAAAAGTAAAAGAAAGAAAAAGAAAACAAAAAATGTGTAAGAAAATAATATGTATAAGAAACAAAGATATGGTCACAACCTCAAACCACAATGAGCATTTATTTAGTTTCTTATATCAATTTCTTGCTCTGTGGGCCTCTACAACCTGACAGTTTGCTTCATCAAAGACAACAAGAGAGCAAGTCTACCAGCAAAATGAAAGTCATAGTCTTATATAAATGAATCACTGAAGCGATTTGGTGATCATCATATCACTTTTATTGTATTCTATTCATTAGAAACAGGACACCATATCTAGTCCATACTTAAGGGGAAGAGAATTGCATAGGACATGAATATCTAGAGTCAGGGATTATTTGAAGCCATGCCAGAAGATGTCTGCTACAAATATTATAATAATATAATAATCACAATCTTAATAATATGTTTTTCTTTTCAAAATTCATTTGCTGCTGAAATTAAGCAAATGCAATGTTATATTTACCTTCTAACAAATATAACTTTGCAAATACAGTTTTTCTATAAATTCTGAACTCATATATTCTTTTTTTTTTTTTTTTAAAGATTTTATTAACTTATTTGACAGAGAGAGGTCACAAGTAGGCAGAGAGGCAGACAGAGAGAGAGGGAGAAGCAGGCTCTCCACTGAGCAGAGAGCCCGACGCGGGGCTCGATCCCAGGACCCTGAAATCATGGCCTGAGCCGAAGGCAGAGGCTTCAACCCACTGAGCCACCCAGGTGCCCCTGAACTCATACATTCTATACATAAAATTAAATCAGCAAATCATTATACTGCATTCACTGGCAAAAAGCCGTAGTGCTAGATACCACAAGGAAGGCTAGGTGCATAAAACTGTTCCTACCCTCAATCAGGTTATAATTGAAAAATGAATTGAATTTTTATATATTTCTTAAAGTTAAATAATACTATGTTTTTAATTCCTAAGGCTCTATGAAATAAGTGGAACTAAAGAGTAACATAGATACTAAATGCCGTGATTTCAGGAGTGGAATAATAGAGTGAAATAGTCTATAAAAATCCCTGGAAGGGAGGGATTATAAAACTAGATTATTAAGACTATGTGGTATTTTAAAACAAGAAAAGAATAGAGACTATCTCAGATAAACTATGAGATATAAGGAACAGCAGCCAGGCTAAAAATTTCACGGATTTCAGGGATATATGAATCTTTATTGAAATCTATGGAAGCATAGATCCCTTGACACAGTCAGATGTTATTATATAAATAAATGCTCATTGTGGTTTGAGGTTGTGACCATATCTTTGTTTCTTATACATATTATTTTCTTACACATTTTTTGTTTTCTTTTTCTTTCTTTTACTTTTTCCAGTAGTGTGGTTTCATCTAGAGGTCAGAGTGTCTTAAAGTAGGCAGATCATTTTACTTTTTTGACAATCTCCTTCTTGTACAAGTGTGTTTTGATATGTACTTTTAGGAATAAAAGCTAAGAAGAGATAACTGGTTTGTTCAGTAAAGCAGGTAGAGAAAGGAAGATGAAAGAGGATGAGAAGAGCCAGCAAGATGATTTCCCTGGATTGGAAAAAAGTTACCATCTCATGGATGCTTGGTGTGAGTGGATTTTGGCTTTTGGTATACTTTTGTAAATTAGTGTACTTGGCCCAGTTTCAAATCTTGAAGCTGCAGTGCTGGCCAGAAATAGAAAAAAAAGGAGTAATTCAAGGTCAGAAGCATCCTTGAAATTATAGCCACCTTTCCAGCATCTGCCCCAGTCTGTATGTCATAGAAACACAAGTCAGATTCTGAAAGCTTCAAAGAATGTGGGATCGCTTTTACTATAATCTGACAAGAAGAGTGATTCTCAAATGGCATTTCTATTATGGTTAATTTGAGGAAGAGGCTATAAAATGTCTTTGCCTCATCATTTTTTTGCCAAAACTTTCAGATGCTTTTTAAATTTCTGAAACACTATATTGAATCTACTAAATAATGATATAATTTTCAGTACAGTAATTATGAGAAATATTTCTTTTTAAGTTTAATATTCCAATGGAAAATAGTTTTCCAATTCTAAGTAGCAGAATTAGTCTTCCTACAGGCCAATGTTCTTTAACACCACTGAAAAGCATTTCCTGCATAAAGATTATCCTACCACTGTTTATCAGCCATCTGGAATGTGAGAGCATCTTATGATATAACAGAAGAAAGAAAGTTGTCAAGACTACTAGAAAAAAAAATTAAATAGAATGCTTATCAAGTACCTCAGTGTAAGTATGTGGCAGATCTCAACAAAACCTACTCATTGAAATTTGCCAGGCCCATACAGGGAATTTATATACGGAGATTCTGCACTCTTGATATGTAAATTTCAAGGCCGTTTGTCTTTACTGTAGTTTTCTTCTGGACTTCCTTGATTATGTTTCTGAACCAACGCTGTGGTCATCCCTAATGCCTCCACATGCCTAAACTTGTCTTCTTACTTCTATTTCTATTTACTATAAAATTTTTACTCAGGATCATTTTTATTGAGTTTCCTACCTGTATGTGGAAACTGACCTGAACAATTGCCATTTTGGCTTACCACTTGGGTCTGTTTTTTTCTAATGCCTAGCAGTTCCCAATTGTCTGAGAGCCATCTTGTTGGATATAGTAGAAAAGGGAAAGTGTGAATAATTCCAGGCAGAAGAAAGAGTGAGAACCAATGAATGGATGGTGGGATAAGTTGATGGAACTCAGAGATAATCTACCTAGTTTGAGATGAACAAGATAGAAATATGATATTTTTTATTACCCATCATTATCTCTACATTATAATAATATATGATAGTGATTTGTTATTCAGAATAATTGGGTTTACTTACTTTTTTGAATTTGTTCAGAGGTTGGAAATACAGCATCACATTTCTTTCATAAGTGGTTAATATG
>CM053616.1:24093310-24124294 GCA_028646535.1 Procyon lotor
TTGATTTTCTGCTCCTAGAATTGCTGTTCTTATTCTCTTCTCTCTGCTATTGTGTTTGCTGGCTTTTAGAGTGGTTTTCAGCCTCTTTCTGGATCCCAGTGCTCTCCGTGCCTCCTACACCTCCGCCATCTTGTCTTGGTCCTTATGCATTAGCTTTTACATTAGTATTTGGTGTATGGTAAAGATGGCATTTCAAATTACTAGAAAAATAGATTATTTAATTGACTAGTCATCTGAAAAATAATAAGTTTGATTTCTATTTCAAGTTAATACCAAAATAAAGCCCAAATGATTAAAAACTTAAATGTAAAAACAAACAAACAAACAAACATAAAAGTATTATAAAAACATAATAGCTTTTTTTATTGTATTCTTGGGATGTGAAAGAAATTTTGAAGTATTCTCTCCAGAAGCCATAAAAGGAAACACTGATGAAATTTAGTTATATAAAAATCTAAATTTTGTGAATAAACCACATATAAATAGTGAAGAAATAAAACAAATTATAAAAATACTTGCAACTCACTACAAAAAGGGGTTAATTTTCCTAACAGATAAATAACTTTTAATATATAAAGTGATTTATTAAATATATATGCTACTGAAGTGAGCATTAAGTGATTTCTTAAAAACTAGTAAGTAAAAGTCCTGCAAACCAGTAAAACAATGGGCAATAAAACTGTTCAAATTCACATTGAAACAATGATAAACTATTCATAACCTACCCAACTAGAAAACAACAAACTGTTTTATTACTCAGTGTTGGTGAGATTACCAGACAATGAGTATTCTTATAAATTGTTGGTAGAGTATAAATTGGTACATTCTTTCTATAGTGCAATCTGACAACATTCAACCAAATTTCAAAAAAAAAAAATATGCATTCTGTTTGACCTAGCAATATAATTCTATTAAATTATCCTACAAATATCTTGTTATAAAATATGATTTATAAAATATAAAATGTATGTAAGAATAAAATGTAATTTATATAAGAATGTCCTTTGCACATTGTTGATCATAGCAAAAGATTAGAATCACATAAATATTACATTCACATAATGGAATTCTATGTATTTAATAAGAATGAAGTGGAAGTCAAGGCAGGATGGTGGTAAAGTTTGGGACCTTGTTTCATCTGATCTCTTGAATTTACTATACAACTATCAAACCATTCTAAACACTCATGAATGCAGCCTGAGATGTACGAAAAAAATATCTGGAACTCTACAAGTAGAAAAGTGGCTGCTTTTTGCAAGGTAGGAGGTGCAGAGATGTAAATCTGAGGGAAGTAATCAGAAGATAAACAGGGGGGGAAGGAGTCTCCATAAGCCAGCTACTGGAAATGATATAACCCTGGAAGGCAAAATCAGAACTCTTAGAAATTTGCTCCGGTGAGAGATATCTCTGTCTGAAAGGGGCTCAGGAGATTAAAAGGACAGAATTCTAGGTGATTCAGTGTGGTCTCAGGAACCAGGAGTCACAGAACTGACGAGGATGCCTGAGCTGGTAGAGGGTCCAAGAAGGGGAGCAGGGAAACTGGTTACTGTCGGTGGGCCCAGGAGGTGACTATCACCTCTGGTCACTATAAACTGCCAGCCGGACCACTGGGTGACCACTCTCTGCCTAGGCACCCTCCAAAGGATTGGAATGTTCAGACTGTCTGCCATCCCCTGGGAGGGGTGGAATGGGTACACCCACAAATGGGCAACAGCTCTCAGGGTGGCAGCCTATAAAGGACAGCTGAACCCAGGAGTGGTGGAGCAGGTACACACATGATCCTGTGACTGCTCTCAGTGCCAGGGCACTACAAAGGGCAGTAACATGGGACCTTTGGTCTTCCCCAGTTGGATCACTGGGCTCACACCACAGGAGTCTGTGAAGTTTGGCACACACAAAAGTGAAGACCATGTGTCCCAGAGGGTTTACTGAAGAAGGAGGACCATGATCTTTTGGCTCTGGGGCTGGAGATTGAGGCATGGCCATTTTTATTTTGATTCTCTAAAGAGGCACAGAAGGCCATCAGGGAACGAAAGCCACACAGAGGACCAGCTTACACTGAGCCCAGCCCACTGGTAAGGGGCAGCGAAACTCTGCCCATGCAAAGACACCTAAGCAGCAACACAGCAGGCTCCTCATCCAGAAGACCAACTGGAAAAACAGGTGCACAACTAGTTTATGGATCCCTCAAGATGGTAAAACGCAAGAGCTAGGGGAAATTGAGGTTTTTTTCCTCATGATTCATTTATCTTTCAGTCTAAAATTTTCCATTATTTTTTTTCCCTTTTTGATTAGTTTCTTATTTTATCAACTCTTTGTTTTTTTTTTTTTTTAATTAACATACAATGTATTATTTGTTTCAGGGGTACAGGTCTGTAATTCATCAGTCTTACACAATTCATAGCACTTACCATAGCACATACCCTCCCCAATGTCCATCCCCCAACTACCCCATCCCTCCCGTCCCCTCCCCTACAGCAATCCTCAGTTTGTTTCCCATCAACTCTTTGTTTTTAAGTCACTTTTTAACTTTTATTTTTCACATCTACATTTTATAGATATATGTTTCATTTTTTGGCCTTTTTTCACTCTATTCAATTTTATTTTTGTATATATTTAAGTTTTGCTTTCTTTGCAATTTTGAGATTTAGTGTTTTCTAACACATGGACCAAAGTTCACTCAGGAACAAGTAAATCACCCTGCTTTGTTCACCCTGTGAGATTATCTTCTCTCTTCCCCCACCCCCTTTTTGTTTTGTTTTATTTTTGTTTGCTTTTCTGTTTTGGTTTCTGAATGCTTCAGATTTGTAGAGTGTGTATTTTGCTTGAGTCATGGTTGATATTTTTGATTTTGCTCACTCACTCATCCATTCTTTTCTGGACAAAATGACTAGAAGGAGGAATTCACAACAAAAGAAAGAACCAGAGGTAATATTCTCTGCCACATATCTAATTGATATGGATATAAGTAAGATGTCAGAGATGGAATTCAGGATAACAATTATAAAGTTAATAGCTGGGCTTGAAAAAAGCATAAAAGACACTAGAGAATCTCTTAGTGCAGAAATGAGACTGAATCAGACCAAAATTAAAAGTGCTATAACTGAGATGCAGTCTAAATTGGATGCTCTAACAGCTAGGGTTAATGAGCCAAAAAAGAGAATAAGTGATCTAGAAGATAGGCCAATGGAAAGAAAGGAAGTTGAAGAAAATAGAGAAAAACAACTAATAGTCCATGAAGAAAAGCTTCGAGAAATCAATGATGCCATGAAATGTACTGATGTCAGAATTTTGGGTGCCTGAGGGTCAAAGGAGAGAGTCAGAATGTATATTTGAGCAAATCATAGCTGAGAACTTCCCTAACCTGAGGAAGTAAACAAACATTCATGTCCAAGAGGTAAAGAGGATCCCTCCCAAAATAAATAAAAATAGATCAACACTCTGACAAATATTATGAAGTTTGCAAATTTTAAAGAATAAGAGAAAATCCTGAAAGCAGCTTGAGGCAAGAAGCTCCTTATCTACAGAAAAAGGAATATCAGACTAACATCAGACCTATCCACAGAACCTGGCAGGCCAGAAGGGGCTGGCATGATATATTCAGGGTACTAAATGAGAGGAACACACAGCCAAGAATACTTTATCCAGTAAGGCTATCATTCAGAATGAAAGGAAGAGCTTCCAGAACAGAAAGAAATTGAAAGAATATGTGACCACCAAACCAGCCCTGCAAGAAATATTAAGGAGGATCCTGTAAGTGAAG
Source organism: Procyon lotor (assembly GCA_028646535.1). NCBI lineage: Eukaryota > Metazoa > Chordata > Mammalia > Carnivora > Procyonidae > Procyon > Procyon lotor. The sequence continues at coordinate 24,097,074 of CM053616.1, forward strand.
AGGGAGTCTAAGAATAACACAGACCAAAAAGTAACAATCTACAGAAACAGGGACTTTACAGGCAATACAATGACCTTACATTCATATCTCTCAAAAGATACTCTGAATGTAAATGGGCTAAATGCTCCAATCAAAAGACACAGGACATCAGATTGGATAAAAAAGCAAGACCATCCATATGCTATCTACAAAAGACTCATTTTAGACTTAAAGACACCTCCAGACTGAAAGTGAAGGGGTGGCAAACAATTTACCACAGTAATGAATCTCAAAAGAAAGCTAAAGTAGCAATCCCTATATCAGACAAGTTAGATTTTAAACCAAAGACCATAATATGAGGAGGGACACTATATCATACTTAAAGGGTCTATCCAACAAGAAGTTCTAACAATTATAAATATTTATGCCCCCAACATGGGAGCAGCCAATTATATAAACCAATTAATAATCAAAGTAAAGAAACATATTGATAACAATATATTAATAGTAGGGGACTTCAACAGCTCACTCACAGGAATGGACAGATTATCTAAGCAGATCAACAAAGAAACAAGGGCTCTGAATTATATTGGACCAGATGGACTTCACAGATATATACAGAACATTCTATCCTAAAACAATGGAATATTCATTGTTTAATCAGGAGATTAAAAGTTAAAAGAAAGATTAAAAGAAACTCATTCTTCTGGAGTGCACGTGGAACTTTCTCCAGAATAGATCATATACTGGGTCACAAATCAGGTTTCAACCAGTACCAAAATATTGGGATTATTCCCTGCATATTTTCAGACCACAGTGCTGTGAAGCAAACTTAGTCACAAGAGGAAATTTGGAAGGAATTCAAATCCTTGGAGGTTAAAGAGCATCCTACTAAAGAATGGTCAGCCAGGAAATTAAAGAAGAATTTTAAAAATTCATGGGAACTAATAAGAATGAAAACACATCTGTTCAAACCCTTTGGGATATAGCAAAGGTGGACCTAAGAGGGAAGTACATTTCTATACAAACCTCTCTCAAAAAATTAGAAAAATCTCAAATACACAAGCTGCCCTTACACCTAAAGAAGCTGAATAAAGAACAGCAAATAAAGCCTAAAACAAGCAAAAGAAGAGAATTAATAAAGGTTGGAGCACAAATAAATGACACAGAAACCAGAACAGTAGAACAGATAAACAAAACCAGAAGCTCTTTCTTTGAAAGAGTAAGATCGATAAACCTCTAGCCAGACTTATCAAAAACAAAAGAGAAAGGACTCAAATGAAATCATGAATGAAAGGGAGGAGATCATGACCAACACCAAGGAAATACAGATAATTTTAAGAACATATTATGAGCAACTAGATGCCAACAAATTGGGAAATCTGGAAGAAATGGATACATTTCTGGAAAATTACAAACAATGAAAACTGAAACAGGAATAAATAGAAAATCTGAACAGACCAATAACCAGTAAGGAAATTGAAGCAGTATTCAAAACCCTTCTAAAAAACAAGAGTCCAGGGCCAAAAGACTTCCCAGGGGAATTCTACCAAACATTTAAAGAAGACGTAATACCTATTCTACTAAAGGCATTTCAATAAATAGAAATGGAAGGAAAATTTCCCAACTCTTTCTATGAGGCTAGCATTACCCTGATTCCAAAACCAAAGACTTCATTAAAAAGGAAAATTACAGACCAATACCCCTCATAAACATGGATGCTGAAATACTCACCAAGACATTAGCCAATAGGATCTAACAGTACATTAAAAGGATTATTCACCACGACAAAATGGGATTTATTCCTGGGACTCAGAGATGGTTCAACATTCACAAATCAATCAACATGATAGATCACATTAATAAAAGAAAACACAAGAACTATATGATTCTCTCAACTGATGCAGAAAGAACATTTGACAAAATATAATATCCATTCTTGGTCAAAACTCTTCAAAGTGTAGGAATAGAAGGAACATACCTCAATATCATAAAAGCCATCAATGAAAAACCCACAGCAAATAACATTTTTAATGAGAAAAAACTGAGAGCTTTTCCCAATAAGGTCAGGAACATTACAAAGATGCTCATTCTCACCATTGTCATTCAACACAGTACTAAAAGTTACTGCCTCAGCAATCAGACAACAAAAAGAAATAAAAGGCATTCAAATTGGCAAAGAAATCTGAACACTCACTCTTTGCAGATGACATGATAGTTTATGTGGAAAACCCAAAAGATTCAACCCCAAAATTGCTAGAACTCATATAGCAATTAAGCAACATGGCAGAATACACAAAATCAATGCACAGAAATCAGTTGCATTTCTATACTACCAATAAGACTGAAGAAAGAGAAATTAAGGAATTGATACCATTTATAATCACACAAATAAATATAAGATACCTAGGAATAAACCTAATCAAAGAGGTAAAGGATCTATACTCTAAAAACTACAGAACATTTATGAAAGAAATTGAGGAAGGCACAAAGAGATGGAAAAACATTCCATGCTGATGGACTGGAAGAACGAATATTGTTAAAATGCCTGTGATACCCAGAGCAATCTATGTACTCAATGCAATCACTAAGAAAATACCATCAACATTTTTCACAGAGCTGGAACAAACAATCCTAAAATTTGTATAGAACCAGAAAAGACCCCAAATAGCCAAAGGAATGTTGAAAAAAAAAATCAAAACTGGGGGCATCATAATGCCTGACTTCAAACTATATTACAAAGCTGTTATCATCAAGATAGCATGGTACTGGCATAAAACCAGATACATAGATCAATGGAACAGAATAGAGAGCCCAGAAATGTACCCTTAACTCTATGGTCAACTAATCTTTGACAATGCAGGAAAGAATATCTGATGGAAAAATAAATAGTGCTGGAAAAATTGGACAGTCACATGCAAAAGAATGAAACGGACCATTCTCTTACACCACACACAAAGATAAACTCAAAATGGATGAAAGACCTAATTGTGAGACAGGAATCCATAAAAAATCCTTGAAAAGAACATAGACAGTAACCTCTTCGACCTCAGCCACAGCAACTTCTTGCAGGACACATCTATAAAGGCAAGAGAAACAAAAGCAAAAATGAACTACTGGGCTTTCTTCAAGATAAAAAGCTTCTGCACAGCAAAGGAAACAGTCAACAAAACTAAAAGGCAACCAACAGAATGGGAGAAGATATTTGCAAATGACATATCAGATAAAAGGCTAGTATTCAAAATCTATAAAGAACTTATCAAACTCAACGCCCAAAGAATAAATAATCCGGTCAAGAAATGGACATAAGACATGAACAAACATTTCTCCAAATGGCCAAAAGATGCATGAAAAAATTCTCAACATCCCTTGGCATCAGGGAAATACAAATCAAAACCACAATAAGATACCACCTTATGCCAGTTAGAATGGCTAAAATTAACAAGACAGGAAACAAATATTGGCAAGGATGTGGAGAAAGGGGAACCCTCCTACACTCTTGGTGGGAATGCAAACTGGTACAGCCACTCCAGAGTATGAAGGTTCCTCAAGAAGTTAAAAATAGAGCTATCCTATAAACCAGCAATTGCACTACTGGGTATTTACCCCAAAGATACAGATGTAGTGAAAAGAAGGGACACAGGCACCCCAATGTTCATAGCAGCAATGTCCACAATAGCCGAACTGTGGAAGGAGCCAAGATGTCCTTCAACCGATAAATGGATAAAGAAGATGTGATTCATATATACAATGGAATACTACTCAGTCATTAGAAATGATGAATACCTACCATTTATATTGAAGTGGATGGAACTCAAGGGTATTATGCTAAGTGAAATAAGTCAATCAGAGAAAGAGAATTATCATATGGTTTCACTCATATGTGAAATATAAGAAATAGTGCAAAGGATCATACAGGAAGGGAGGGAAGACTCAATGGGAAAAAATCAGAGCGGGAGACAAACCATGAGAAACTCTTAACTCTGGGAAACAAATTGAGGGTTGAAGAGGGGGAGGTGGGTGGGAGGATGGGGTAACTGGGTGATAGGCATTAGGAGAGCATGTGATGTGATGAGCACTGGGCATTATAACCAACTGATGAATCATTGAACATGACATCTGAAACTAATAATGTACTATATGGTGGCTAATTGAATTAAAAAAAAAGAATGAAGTACCTTTCCATGTGATTATATAGAAAGATTTATGATTTACTGCTCAATATAATAAATCAAAGTTCCAGATAGTATATATAACTTGCTACTATTTGTATACATATATGGTTATATATATCTTATATATATAAATATATACACTTTTATATGCACAAATTGTCCACGATCATACACATGTGAACCTGTAACCTGTATGATTCCTCTAAGTAGAACTAGATGACATGGGAAAACAACAGAAGGAAGACCTAATCTTTATGTTGTACAACATTTTTCATCTTTTGAATTTGATAATGTGTTTATTTATTAACTCTTAAAAAGTAAGAATAATTTTAAAAATAGATGGGAAACTCACTTGGACTCAAAAAAATTTAAAGTAAATTAATTAAAAGAAAATTGGGTGGTTATTTGAGGTATTTTCAAAAGTATCTGTATATTGCTCCATAAATGCAATTTATCTTGAGATAAAAATCTTGCTTGAGAATTCAGCATCGTTTATTACTTTTATGGGTAAGAATTTCTCCTTATTTTTGATGATCAAATACAATGATGTGATATCCTAATGTTCAGATGGCATAATTTAGTTTGGGGACAGTTCAACTTTTCTCTCCAGAATTCTCTCTGCAAATCTTAACATGAGTAGAATTGGTTTAAATGGAATATTACTAAGAGGCAAAGAAGAGACTTGATGGTCTCCACAAGTACTCTTATTGTGTAATGTTATATTTTGTAGCATAGATTATATATTTAAAGTTTAAATTCAGGGAAAAACAAATCAAAACCCCACCACTACTGGCTAATGAGAAGGAACCCATATCTGGTGAAATGATCAAATGTAAATTGCAAGCCTAAGTCCATTTCTATTTCCATCATCATGTAAAAAATCACATCATTTAAAAAAAAAATCACATCATGTAACTAAGAGATACACCATCACAGTCAAATCTCCCTCAACCCCACCCACCCAGATGGTAACCATGTAGTTAGAATTAGAGCTAATATAATTCTCGGATTTGGAGAAAAATTCTCAAAGGTAGTTATTATTATTAATAACATTAATAATACTATTTGATTCTTTTCATATGTTCATTTTTCTCTATTCTCATAAATGAATTTTTAAAACACCATCTGAGGCACCATTCTATCAAAACGACATACTACTTTGTGGAATTAATGAAAAGCAACAGTTCCAACAGATGAATAGGGAATGTCCAACAAATCAGAATGGACAAGCTGGTTTAAGCAAAAATAAGAATCGTCCCAATCTCATTTTTATCCTGGTGAATCTTAATTAGACTTATGGTAAGCTGCATTACTGTTAATAAGGATTAATGTCATAGTGATAAGCAGAGCATACAAATCAATAAATGCTGCCATATCAATATATGAACAGAGACACAAATAGCCATTTCAGTTCTTAACAGTGAACTCATTATAAAGTTAAATATTTGCTATGCTAAGGATTTGAAATACCTTGAGAAGCAGGGGGAGTCATACTTATACTAAAGGGCAATGCAGTGAAACTTCACAGATAAATGTAACCCTTAAATGATTTACAAACTTGCCCATAGGGTTATTTTGGAACTCTGACACAGTTTGGAGTCTTGTCTGTCAGTATTTTGAGAGTAGAATGATGACTAGCCAATCAATCTAAGGAGTTTTTATTCATTATTACTACAGATTGACTATTGAATTGTTTCCCTATCTGAGAGAATAGAATAGTTACTTGAGTTTATAGTATTGATAAGGAAATAGAAAAGAAAATATAAAACAAGTATAAAGGAACGTATATCATTTAGGGTTAAGTTTGGATTCAAGGAAAAAAGAGCTAAAAAAAAGTTACTTAAACAAGAGTGATATTTCCTTTAAAAAGAAACTAAACTGGAGCTATGCATTTCCTGTGGTAGAAGGAATCCAGGAGTTTCCTGTTCTCTATTTAGTTATCCCTTTGATCTGGTCCCCAATTTCTTGGTCCTGGAAGGGTCCCGTTCCAAGTAGTAGATAGGGGGAGGAAGTGGGAGGGTATGCCTCTTCACTTTGAGAAAGTTCCTTGAAGTTAATATACACTACCTCTCCTCAAACCTCACTGAACCACACATAGTCACATGGTCATATAAAGCTTTAAAGAGTTTGGGAAATGTAACCTTCACCTGGTTAACAATGTAAATGAATAAAAATTGAAGACTGTATTACTAAGGAACACGAGGGGAATGCATATCAGGAAATAGCAGCTTCATGTATGTTTCATCAGATTTTCCACTAACATCTTTTTTTGTTGCAGGATCCAGCTTAGAATATCACATAGCATTTAATTGTCATACCTCTTCAATCTCCTTGAATCAGTGACAGTTTCTTTTATTTGTTTGTTTGTAGTGAATTTGAATACCTTTGAAGGGTACTTATTGGTCATGTTATTTTGTAGAGTGTCCTTCCATTTGGTTTTGTCTGATGTTTTCTCTTGATTAGATTGGGGCTATGGATTTTTGTGAAAATATCCAAGAGGTGAAGAGTCCTTCTAATTGCATCATATCTGGAAATATTTATCAAAATGGCTTATTCCTGGTGATGTTAATCTTGATCACTTGGTTGTGGTGGTGTCTATGAGGTTGCTCCATTATTATGGAGTCACTAATTTTTCTTAATTTCTTAGTTTACTTAGTTATTATGGAGTTACTAATTTTTCTTTCCATACTCTATTCTTTGTAAACGAGACACTAAGTCCAGCTAACAGTAAAAAGAGAGAAGAATTAAGCTCCACCTCCTGAAGGGAGGAGTATCAAATAATTTGTGAACATGGGTAAACTACTTAGTTATTAATACATATTACTGGAAATTACTTTAAAGAGAGGCAAATTTCCTAACTCTCCTTCAAATTTCACTTACTAATTTTAGCTTTCATCAGTGGATCTTGCCTGAAGTAATTATTACTGTGATGTTCTAATGATGTTTTCTATTTCTCATTCCTTATATATTTTAAAAAAATATTTTATTTATTTATTTATTTGACAGAGAGAGAGAGATCACAAGTAGACAGAGAGGCAGGCAGAGTAAGAGGAGGAAGCAGGCTCCCCTGAGCAGAGAGCCTGATGCGGAGCTTGATCCCAGGACCTTGAGATCATGACCTGAGCTGAAGGCAGAAAAGCTTTAACCCACTGAGCCACCCAGGTGCCGCTCCCATATACATTTATTTATTAAAATTCTTCTGGGAGGAAGGTTGTCACATAATAATTATTTAATTTTATTTCATTATTCAATTATTATTCAATCAATTTATGTAAGTATATATTCACGTATATTTCAGTTATAATCCAATGCTTTCTGTATTTATTTTGTTCAAATTATTGTTGCTTTAGCCATTGGAAGTTCTTTCAGATTGAATCCCATGTCCTTTTGATATAACCTCTCCTTTTTTTATTTGCACTTCCTTACTTCTGGAACTACTAGATGCTGCAGAATTATCTGATGTTTTCTCTACCTAAACTCTAGAATTAAACATTTGTGGTAACTTTATTTGGAGAATGGCATTTTCAAACCAAGATCTGAACACTGGATGTACTTTTGCTACTTGGGTGTTATTGCTTCTCGTCTCTCAGTGGACAAAGATATGACATAGGTATGCCTACCGATCTATATATCCACACTCTAATACAGCAATGCAGGGTTCACTATTGTCTTCTGTCCCTGCTTATTTATAACTTCTATCCTGACAGTGACAAAACTGGTTCTTGCTATCAGTAAATTGCTTCTTTGCTTAACCCTATATAACCTGATATAGTAAAATAATATCAGAATTACTAACCTATTCCTCTGTGAAAAGCAGATTTACCGATTGGAGTAGTATATATCCCATATATATATATAGTTATCTTTTCATTTAGCCTTACAGTATCCAGCCAGAACACTGTTTGCCAACTGCTTTAGTTCAGCTGCTATTTCCCCCACCCTTTCAGTAAAGTAATGCCATATATTTGCAATTCAGGTAGTCATTTGTCATAGTCCATGCTCTATTCTAAGAATCCCCAACAATCTGGTGACTTGTTTTGTTTTTTAATTTGTATACAGTAAATTTCACTGTTTGTGATGGGTTTTAACAAACATGTCAAGTCACAGTATGAAACAAAACTATTCCATCATCAAAAATCCCCTTTATTACTCTTTTGTAGTCAACCTGTTCACAGCCCAACCTAACAACCACTGTTCTGTCATACATTCCTAGTTTTACCACTTTTAGAACATCATATTAATGGAATCACACAATATATAGTCTTTTGAGTCTGACTTCTTTCACTGTGAAAAATACATTTATGATTCATCAGTTTTTGTGTGAATCAATAATTTGTTCTATTTAATGCTGACTAGTAGTCTATCATATGGCTATATCAGTTTGGGTACTCATTCATCTGTTCATCTGAGGAGAGAGGTTCTCTAATTTTCTAGAAGAAATTATTTAGAATTGGTACTATTTCCTTCTCAAATATTTGAAAGAACTCATCACTGAATCTAACTGGATCTTTTACCTTATTTGTTAAATATTTTTAGCTATAAATTCAATTTCTTTAATAGATACAGAATAAATCAGGTTAGTTATTTCTACTTGAGTGAGATTTGATAGTTTGTCTTTCAAAAAAGTAGCTCATTTAACTTGTTAAATTTATGTTCATAATGTTGTGGCAGCATTCTCTCATTATCTTTTAATGCTTGTGGGATCAGTAATAATGTTTCCTCTTTCCTTCCTAATATTGATAATCCATGTCTTATCTCAATTTTGTCCTGATCAACCTGGCAACAGAGTTCTTAATTTTGATAAACTTACAAAAAAAAAGAAGTTTTGGGGTGTCACAGAATTTCTTTAATGATTTTCTCCTATTTTATAGGTTTCTGTTTCATTTTATGTGCTCCACTTCTTTCTGCTTCCTTTGTTTATCATGTCTTACTTTCCTTAATATTTTTAAAATAAGCATTTATTTTTCACAACAGCTTAAATTTTGCTATTGTATCTTTGATGTTAATATGTTTCTCACTGCTTTTAGTATTTATTATTCTAGTATCTTCTATCTCTCTTTGTTTCTTTTGACAAGTCATCTGTAAATCTACTGTAATTTTGATGATTGACTCTCCATTTCTGTTTAGCATTTTCTTTTGTGTTTGGATTTGGGAAATTTTATTACATATTTTTTTTCTGTTTATTCCTCTTATGGTTTGTAGTACTTATTTAATTCATGGTTTGAAGTTGTTTTCACTTTTGAAAATTCTCAATTTGTCTTCAAAATGTTGTTTCTGCTCTCTCTCTTTTTCTTCTCATACCGAAATTGAGGAAATATTATACCTTTACAACGTATACCTTTACATTGTATATCTTACATTATACCTTATGCATTATTACAATATTACAATATTATTTATTTCATTTCTCTGCTTTATTTTTAATATTTATATCTCATCTTCCACTTCACTAGTTCTCTCTTCTGTTGCATCTAATTTCTCACTTATCCTATATTTAGTTCCTACTTTTAGTTACTTGTATTTTTTTCAATTCTAAGATACCTATTTTGATCTTTTTTGTAGTCTTAATTTCTCTGAAAAATTATTAGTCTATGCTTTTATTTTCTTGCATATAGTAAGCATAATTATTTTAAAGACATATCTAATAATTCTACTATTTAAATGACTAAATTTCTATTATCTGTTCTTTCTTCTAGCTGTTGATAATATTGTTTCATTTCTTCAAACAATTATTTCTGACTGACAGATATTATTTATGAAAAAAGGGATAATTTCAAGAATAAGATAATAATATTTTCCTGTAGACATCCCCAAAACATTTACTTTTTTTTTTTAATCTTACAGACAGTTAGCAATGTTGGTCAATGTGAATTAAATCAGAGATATTTTTCTAATCTGGATTTTAATTGCCAAAGGAGATTATCTCTGTCCTATATTCATTCTTGCCACATAGACCACAGCCCCCTCACTACACAGTGTGAGGCCCCAACTCTAGTTTTGGACCCCAGTCCCTTTAACTCATCAAATTTCTGTTTGGTTTCTCCTTTCAGTTTCCTACTTTTGGTATTGGTCAATACCTTAAGAAGTAGTAGCTTCAAACAAACAAACAAGCTTCAAACTTATTTCTTCTTGCTAGATTTTCTTTGTCTCCTAGATCATGGTCCTGCAATTTTTCAGTATTTTGACAGTTTCCCTGTGCCTTTAAATGTATGTTTAAAAAATATTTTGTCAAGATTTTGTATTCCTTACTGAAAACACTGATCTAAATTACTTACCCTACCATTATTAGAAGCAGAATTTTACATATAGGATATTACAAATACATATTATTTTTCTTACTAAAGTGTTATTTGATTGTTTCATTAACTTTATCCTTTATCATATAAGGCAACAGTCCAAGTATATCTCAATCCTTACCCTATTGTACCATTCTAATCTCATATTAATATCACACAGAATTTTAGTTACAAAGTTTTTTGGAAAAATTAACCCCCAAATTACTATTTTATCAAAAAGAAATTATATGCATTTTTTAACCATTGTTTTCTGTAGCTTGTTTTTCCCTTACAGTTTTACTCTTCTAGAATCTAACATTAGTAATTCTTAGAATTGGAGAGCTAGAGACAGGGAAAATTTGTGAATTTTTGTCTTCCTTTAAGTAACTTTATTTTATCCTTATACTTGATCCAATAAGTTAGGGGGATGTGAGTGTCTAGGATTAAAGCTTTTCCTTTAACATTTCAACTAAATACATATATGTGTTTTGTGTATATTTTATGTATTACATGTGTTTTACATATTATATATTTATACATATAATCTATACGTATATATAATACATCTACATTTCTATTTACAATATGTAGGATTTATATTGTATACAAAATATACAATTTACATTGTAAGTATATATCTTTGACCTATTTTTATTCTTTGACTCTGAGGTTTTAAAATGTGATTTAGCTATCACTGTTTTGTTTTATTTTGTTTTGTTTTGTTTTCATTATCACATGTCACTTGGACATCCCTCTCAATTAGGCTATTCCTATCTTGATGCATTTCTTGGTAGTTTTCAAATATTATCCTTTTCTTCCCTTATGGATATGTATTAGATTAATATTGGCATTGAAATGTATATCCTTACCTTTTTTTCATACTTTTTATTTTTCTATTTCTACTTGATTCATTTTTGTGGTATCCTTTCATCTTGTCTATCATAACTTAATTTGAGATTTTCCTTGTTCTATTTGCTATTCCTTCCAGTTGATGGAATCTATCAATTGAATAAATACATGGAAGTTTATCTGTTATGTTCTTCTAACCACCTATTCAAGGTTTTATTGTTTTTGTTGTTTACATCAACTATAGCATCTTTGAATTATAAGGTATCAAAGTGGTTATTTTTAAATTACTTATTCTTGATTTATACATGTTCTTCTCTTTCTTACCACTCTGTGTATCTACCATATCTCATGCTTAGTTTTACTCACTTTAAATCCTTGCAGAGTTATTCAGTTAGATCTTTTACTTAGATAGAAGTTTTTCTTATAATTTTCTCTTTCAGTGTATAGTTGTTTTTAGATATTTTTTGCTTCCTCTTTGTGAGCTTATGCATGCACTTAAGCAAATCTTTAAGAATATCAGTTTTCTCTTCTTATGAAGTTTGCTTGCATCATGGAATAAAATCCACTGGCATGGCAAGAGGTCCTAGTTGACTTCAAGAATATTGTAGAAAGGAATGAATATTATCATGGGGATGCCTGCACTGGTGGTTCTTTAAGATCAATGGCTTCTCATTCTTACTAGGGAAACTCATCACATAAGGCATGGCTCCGATGCTCTATCCTTAAGTTCTACCAGACATCATGAAATACTATAAAACTGCTTTTCTTTGGGGATCAACATACTTTGACCTGCTTAGCCTGACTGCAACCACTATAGAATCCCCACTGCTTTTAGTTGTCTATTGGGTCCTTCATATCAAAGGCCCCTCTGCCTTTTCCAGCATATAGGGAAAACTTACAGAATGTATTTAGCATGCTATCTTGCAACTGGACTCATGAATCAAGGGTGTTCTCATGCATAGCTTTACTCATTCCCACAAATTTCTAATCATATTGTATACTAAATCCTGATTTCAGTGTTAATTATAAAATTGTGCCATTAGGTTTATTCATCGTTGTACGCAGTAAATATTTATAAAATATTTGTCTGGTATTCAGTTTAGGGGCTGTACTTTAATTAAACTGACAAATTCTTAATATACTAATTGACAATTTCATCTTCTAGAAAGGCAAGGAACTGATAGGAAAACTATGGCTCTAGCCCTAATTATGCATAGTATGGAGGAATAAGTTGGTGAAATGGAAATGATAGGGACCTTGGGAGAAAGTGATCGAAACAAACTTTTAAAGCCTGATAGCCAGGGAAGAAATACAGATTTTACCTTAGACTTACAAAGACAAATTGCAAACTGTTCAAATAAATGGTAGGCAGCTTTACATATCTTTAATTTAAAAACAAAACAAAACTCAAAGGATGCCTGGTTGGCTCAGTTGGTTAAGCATCTTCCTTCAGCTCAGGTCATAATCCCAGGGTCCTGGCATCAAGCCCCATATCGGGGTCCCTGCTCCGTGGGGAGTCTGCTTCTCCCTCTGCGCCACCCCCCCACCCCTGCACATGCTCATGTGCTCTCTCTCAAATAAATAAATGAAATCTTCAAACAAAAAACAAAACTTAAAAAAAAAATAAAAAAAAAAAAACAACCTTAAAAGAGTAACAAAATTCTCATGGGTAGATTTGTGATTATTCTACTAAATAGTAAAGACACCTTTTTTAAACCATACGGACAAGAAGAATAAATTGGGAGAGCCTATGAAAATAATGAAGTTCTACCGGCAAAAAGTTAAGATTTTTAAAGATCATGTGCTCCACATAGCAAGAAGAAAAGCAACAAGATAATTTTATAAGAGGGTAACATGTATCTGTCTGATATGTGCAGATATGTGTCTGAATGATGTCTTAAACGTGCATTAAATGATGTTAAGAAAGATTAAGCTCAAAATGAGATAATCTGGGCTAAAAATTCTTGGATCTCCAAAATTTGACCCTAGATATATCTTAAGAACATGAACATTCTAAAAAAATGATCAGCAATAAAAAAGACACATAATACAAAGCTGATTAGAATTAAAAAATAAATTTTGTTATACAAAGGTGAGATCATTTCACTGATCTTTTTTCTAAATATAATTTTAAAAATCACTTTTTAAAGCATATTTGTCTAAACTTTATCTTATTTTGATGTCTATTCTTGATTGTTTTGGCCTTTTACTTTTCATCTGAATTGGACTATATTTTTGATCCAGTGCATTTGTTAAAAATGATCAATTCACCTCTAGGTAGAGATTAATTTATATTTGATTATTCACAATTCATGTGTTTTGGTTAAATTCTTTTGAAAATTCCTTTTATGTGAAGTTTCAGTGCTGAGAGCTAATGTGACCACTTACAGAACACAGATGTTTTACTTCTGCTTGATAGCTTTAATCTAACAGAGCTTTGATGCTTGTTTATGAGTCCTTTTAGCATTAACTCTTCTTTTCCATTTTCACTTTCTTCTAGTACAATGAACGCCAAGATTTTTAAGAGGCTGTGTGTTTATGACTACAGTTAGACCCATGCTTTTCTGGCATCACCAAATTCTATTTGGTCACATACTTGAGGAACACTCACAATATGGCACCGAAGACAAAATAGATGCATTTGGCTTTTCAGTGTATTAGAGAAAGAGAAATGTGCAGAAGCCTATTCTATAACTTTTGTTGATTGGGCTCTCATTATTTAGGATTACTCTAAGGAGATGCTTTGTCATTTGTTGGGTGATCTATGAGCAGAATCTTTATCTAGTCTTCCACTAAATTTTAGATCCTGGGAAAGGCAAACTGAAGAAAAGGTGTATTTCATTAATGATTCCTGCTTATAGACTATGAAATAAAGTCTCCTTTGATGTCATTTTTCACCAATTTTTTTTCTGGAAACTTCTATAAGTCAAAGATTTAAAGAGGCAAGTTAGGCTTCATGCATGACAAGATTCTTTCTCTCTTGCCTGATTAAAATGAGAGAAAGAGAGAACCCTGAGAGTATTTTTAATACATTTTCCCCTGACACTGCATAAATCTAGGAACATTTATATGCTAATCAAATCAAAATAGGAATTATTAGTGACTAGAGAGCCCCAACATGGCTGTTATTTTCCCATCAACATATGATAACAGCTCTGACGCTGAATTAAGGAGCTGAATATTATATAAGCCCCAAAAGGTTATAGTACATGACAGGTTTAAGCAACATTAAAACCTAGAAACACTGCCCCACCTATTACATATTTATTCGGTATTACAAATTGTAAATATTTAAAAATACACAAAGATACAGTGTGAGTAAATTCTTAATGTTTAATGAAATTATTCATGATATACAGAGTCAAATAACTCAACAAATACCATGAAGGTTAATGCATGCGAATGAATCTGAAGAGTCCAGCAATGAGAAGAACACACTTTCTTTCCTAAGATGTCCTTTCCTAAGATGATCATAAAATGGAATTAAAGTAACCTGATTTTCATGGTTGAGGATATCTCTGGGGATAAAAGGAAGCAACTTTCACTGAAGCCCTACTAGCAGCTAATCAAGATCCAATGTCAGGTGTACATCTCATAGGCTGGAATCCATTGATTCTTTGTATTGTTCACATTTTAATACCTTCTAAAGAGAGAAACCTGGTACCTTTTAAAAAATCAATATATTTAGCTTGTCTTTTGGCACTTTATTTGATCGCCTCTTAAGAGGTCAGCTGCTGGTTGGGAAGATCTATCATATATAATCTCTGATGAGCTAATGATGAGAAACTCAAGAAAAAGCCAACAAAAAGAGCTGGTGTAATGGGCTCAGTGGGGACATTTTTATTTTGATTTCCAGGGTTTCTAGCGTTCTTATTTATAAGGATCACAAATCATAATACGGCAAGTCTAAGTTTACACTTCCCATTCTTAATGCTGCAATGCCCATACAAGAAAAACCTTATCTTCAATGAATGGGTAAGAATTTCCTTGGCAGACTCAATTTGCATCTACATTCAAAATGCCCTTTTCAAGTTCCTATCCTAAGTAGCAATAGCAAAATTGCTCTAATGTTTACAGAGCCTTAAGGAACTGAGATAGACAAGACAATTGTGAATAAGGTTTCAGCTAATGCCCTCTGAAAATTCCAATATTTATAAAACAAGATGAAAATTATTGGAAAAAGTATGGGTATTACAGCTATCCCCAGATAGTTTAATTGCTAGAATATCATATTTTCAATATTTACATCTATCCATCCATACATTCTGACTATATAGAGAGAGAGAGTCAGACTATATACATATATGCATATATATATACATATATATACATATATATGTATATATAGAGTCAGACTATATATACATATATATAGTCAGAATTCTTATTTTTTAATTGAAAAAAACCCTAAAGTTTATGTAAAATTCCACTTTCTAGAATCAAAACAGTCATGTTGGATTTGCATGTGTTTTTCATATTTTCTAAAAAGATGATATCCTGGGATTATGACAACATTAATCAATTAGGTATATGTTATTTATACCTATCATTCAATTAGGTGTATGTTATTTACAATGTAATAAAATCAATATATTTTAAAACAAACATTACTGATTAGCAAAATTCTCACCTAATTGGAGAATAAGTAATTTTTGAATGCTAATCAGACAGAAGTTACTTAGGTTTCATCAAATGGGTAAGATTTTATGAATCTTCTGAGACACAGTTTTCTTATTTAAAAGGAAGTCAGAGACTTGGTTTTACGTAACAGGCTTGACTGGTTTGGTAAAAGTTATCTATCATTTCCCAAAAGAAACGATAAAATATGGCATTTCTTAGATTCCACTTAATGTCTACATTTTTCAGGTGAGTTAGTGGGTATTCAATGTTGACTTTATAATTATTTGATTACTAATACTTGGGTAGATACAATTGGAAAGACAATTTGATGACTTCTTTAGCTCCCTATGTAATATACAAATAAACAGGTACAAATTAATATATACCTGAAATGTTGGGATTTGGTCCAGGGGTCAGACAAATTTGAGTTTGAATTTACTTGCAGAAACTACCAACCATAAAGAAGTCAATTTACTTAATCACTCACAACCTTGGGTTTCCGATATACAAAGTAGAGGTAGCAATATTACCTCACTTACAGACTTGCATTAAATTACTTGCACTAAATTACTAACAAGCACAGGGCCTGGTTTCTAAAAATAATGCAGTAAAATTGTTAATTATATGTGCTAATACTTAGGTAATGGTCAATAACTTTACTGAAAAATGGATTGTGAAAATTAGCCATACTGCTTGTGGACTCAGCAACAGGAAGTTGGTACCACAATGTCAAGTACAATGGAATAAGTAGTCATAAAGATCATTTTCTTATCCTCAAACTTTTCTTAAATCCTGAATATTTAAACCAAAATTATTCTGTATAGTTAGATGAATACTCAGAATAAAGTTTTCTAAATGTTGCAAAGAAAAATCCTGTCATGTTACAAATGTTGTCTGTACTGTTCCCTACTATACTTCAATACCTAGCAGAATCTGAGATACAAAGGAAGTACTGAAAAATATTTGTGGTATGAATTAATAGACTAGAGAATTTTTATTCAAAGGTTACTCGACCAAGGATGTGTTCTGTTTTTACTTAATATTCAGAATATAAATCAGAATGAGATTAAAGCCCAATCTTCTGTGGGGTTCATACATAAACAAGAAGAATGATTAAAAGCTTCCAATGGGGCCAGCAACACCTATTAAATACATTTCTGAAAAGTTAGCCCAGCATTCAAAATTCTTCACAATTTATCTTTTGCTAAATTTTTAATCCTTACCTCCTACCATTGTACCACAACCAATGCATACTATTTTATCAAGCTAACATTCATTTCCTCTATGACTTCAGCCATGTTTTACTTAGTACGCAGAACACCCCTCTTAATTCATGTATATAGAAAAATTGCTTTCATAATTCAAAGTCCAGATAAAATATCATTAGTTCTGTGAAGACTTTCTAAGTGAACATTAATCACTCCCTCTTCTGTAATCCCATAGTCATTTGTACCTATATCTAATGTATTTATTATTATATTTTATTATAAATAGTTTTATTTGTAATTGGGACACAGCCACTAACTCCTTTAAGGTAGGATCATTGATGGGTTCATATTCACATATGCTACACTTAACATATTTACTGCTATTTAATTTCAGTTAATAAAATTTTTGATTCACTGAATTAGACTCAGAAAGAAGAGGCAAGTAGAAGAGAATAGAAAATGAAGTAATAATTCAACATCTTACAATTCTAAATACTCAACTAAAATTCTGGTTGCTTGCAGGATGATTTAAATTCAACCTTTTTCAATTAAACTGTGAATTTTAGCGGGTAAATAACCATTCCATCATAATTTTCAGCAACAATGTGATGGGATTGAAATGTAAATCGGGGCATCCATCACACTTTCTGCTGTTGAGAGCAAAACATACTACACCTCTGGATTTCTCAGAGTAATGGATACATCCTTGTTGTCTTTCTCCTTACTGAAGAAAAGTGTAGCTTTGCTCTGAAGAATATTCTCAGCAATTGAAAGTCATTAAAATTAAAAATAGTGATGAAAGAAATGAGCAGAAATAAACAATGAGCAATTCGCACACTAAAAACAGTGACATAAGGTGGAGAATAATGGAAATGAAAAAAAAATATACAATGATGACTGGTTGACAGATTGCTGTCGTTTTACTCTCTGGGGTTTTGTCACAACCTTCAGTAGGGAGATAACACTGAACATCTGGTGGACAACCAGTGCGGAACCTCAATGAAGCTGAGCGTGTACAGTAGAAGAGGAATGAGCTTGGGGCTGTGGCTCATCTCACACATATCTAAGAAAATAAAATGAGCCAAGATAGTATTAAATAATAACAGGTATCTTCTAGGAAAACATTTGAATTATGAAATACAGACATTTCTCTGGTACCAAATAGTACAAAAACCAACTGAAAAATATTACTCTTGTTTTTGTCATATTCCAGCTATCAGACCTTGGGCAACATTTAACTTCAGTAAGCCTTAGTTTTCTCACCTATAAAATAGGGAAAATAATAATTCTCAATATAATAAGCTCTACCATTGTATCAATTAAGATATCATTGTCTATGTTTCGCAAACTGCTATATGAGGATAAGATAACCATTGATTTTTTTCTTATAATTATGTTATCACCCTCTGCTTTGCTTGGATTTATATATTTATGTAGTTATTGGTATTTAAAAACTAGTCTCCTATATTAAACATTCTTCAAGTTATTTAGTGGCCTCAGCTGTCTTTCCATCCGCAACTTTAATTTTACTCCAGGTTTTAGTGATTGACTTTTCTTTTTCTTTTTTTTTTAAGATTTTATTTATTTATTTGACAGAGGGAGATCACAAGGAGGCAGAAAGGCAGGCGGGGGAGGGGGGGAGCAGGCTCCCCGCTGAGCAGAGAGCCCGATGTGGGGCTTGATCCCAGGACTCTGAGATCATGATCTGAGCCAAAGGCAGACAGTTTAACCCACTGAGCCACCCAGGCGCCCCGGTGATTGACTTTTCTTATCTCTTGCTAGCTGCCATTATCTATCATCAGTTGTGTCCTAGTAAACATTTAATAACTGGTTTCTCTGTCTCTTGGGGAGAAATACTGATTTGTAGCATTTCATGATTTCTTTGGTGTAAACCTTCTCACTGTGGCTGACTTCAAGCTACCAACATGACCTCTGCTGCAGAGTTCAAAGACTTGTATGCGATCATTTCTCACCAGCTGGTTAGAGTTACTCTAACACACCACCGCCTCATACTCAATACAAACTAATTTTTCCTAAGACTCGATGAAAAATTGGGAACTTATCTAATTTCTTTCTCAACTTGCTGTCTCTGAAACAAATAAACTCAAGTTTTTACCAGAAAATGCTGAAAAATAACTAGAAACTAGTGAGAATAATAAATAATTCAATATAATAGGTACCGAGTTCCAAAAAATTTAAAGATAATTGTGTCTAAATTTCATTCAAACAAATTAAACCAGAATAAATTTTGCTGCAATACCTGGAGCCAGATGTTTCACTGAGTCCCCCAGTGGATAAAGACCCTGACTGTTTTTGCTGCCTTGATGACTGTGTATCTCTACCAACCTAATTACAGCAATCTGCCTAATGAGAATTATGTTTCCAGGGCAAAACAGGAAACTAAGCCTAGTACTGGCACTGAGTGGTCCAAAAGGATCAGTGCTTGACCTCTGTTTGGCCTCTCAGCAGTTTTCACTGAAGGAGCCTCAAGAAACAGAACCCAAAGAGAGGGGCAGGCTTCTCACAAAGGAAATGTCCTCCTGTGTGAGGATATTTCCAAGCTATTCTTGGAATGTCATCTCCAAGCCATTCTCATGTATGGTTCATTCTGTTTTCTACTTAGTAACTCCCAAATGTAACTTAACCTGCCTCCCAGGTAGAGAGCTTCCTAAACAGACTCCAAATATTTCTACTCTAGAATTTAGGTGGCTGATCTTGGTTTTTGGCAGCATTTTTCGCCTTTATTATGGCTTCTTTTTACTATATTTCCTGGAATTTTTCTATCATTCCTATTTCACCTCTTTTTGCTCAATTTTTTTTTGAAACTTAAAGAAACATTTTCTCATGAAACATATTCAAAAGGCAATTATTAAGGTTGGCTCTAGCCTGGGTATATTTTCTATTCTCTCCTGTGCCTTCTTTGGCAGGCATGATCAATTTTGTGGTTCTTTGCATCACATTTTCCCTAGGGAGCATGGAATAGATGCCAGTGCCTCAAATTCTTAAAGATACTGACTCTTTAGGAAAGACCCATTATGATTGCTTTTCCTTTATTTTCAGGACCATATGAATGGTACAACATGCATCTAGTGAGTAGCCAGAATTTTCTTGATCTGTCTCTTGAGTCCCTTTCCTTTTCCAAGCTGAGCAATTCCAACTCTCCCACTATGGACTCCTCTTAGAGCTGGGTAAACATCATCACATTAGATGCAACAGGAGCCACACTAGACTACATTTCCCCCCACAAGAGCAACTGAAAATTTGTTTTATGCAAATAGCATCTTGTGTTCAGGACTAAATGGCAAATATATTGTTAGTTCAGACTCTAGAGAGTGGAGCACAGAAATGGCATATCTTCTCCTCATCTCCAAAGACTAAATGGAGATAGACTTTATTGAGGTACTTTTGCTCCATGGGAGCCCTTCTGGCTCACTTTCCACAGAATAGCAACTGGAGATGAATCACAAGACAGCTTTGCCAAGAACACAACAGATCACATCCTCTTTTTTATATTTCTGAAATGAAGCTAACAACTTTGATGTAGAATGCAAAGATCTTAATGGATACAACTTTTTATACATAAGTATCGAATACCCATTGAATCTACCCATCTCCCATTGAGAGACATGGGAGTTTCATTAGAACAAACCAAGAATGAATGTGGAAGTTAAAGCTGCCAACTTTTTTTTTTTTACCTCCTTGTGGTCTGCTTCTTTTTTTTTTTTTTTTTTGTGTGTGTGTGTGTGTGTGTGGTCTGCTTCTTAATCCAGATAAAATAAAAGTTAAAGCAAAGATTTTATATAACTTTTCCTTCCAACTTACACTTTCATGATTCTGCTTTAATCATTTAATATTAAAGCACTTATCATTTCTAACATATTTTTAAATTTTGAAACTCTGAAGCTTTATGTTCACATATGTTTTCTCATTGGATCCTTGCAATAAACCTGGTGAAGAGACTTGGTAGGCACTAATATGGCCATTATTTAACACACGAGGGAGCGCAGAATCAAAAGCCACCAATGCTAAATTCAAATTCTAAGCTTCTTTCAAACTATATAGTTCAAACTATAACTTGGTCTTAAGTGTTTCCTTCTCTTTCTAGCATATTGATTTTGCTGACCAACCTCACATGGGAGGTTGTTTTTAAGCTATCTGGTACTGACTTAATTATTTTTCTACATGAAATTTTGCACATTCATTCGACTTTAACTTTGAAGCAATCCCATTTTCTAAATGCTGGTAAAATCATCCACAATATACACTTTAAACTAAGAGTGCCCAGGGGACAGTGAAAGCTGATGAGCTTTTAGAGAAACTTGGGAAACTTATAGCCATAAAAGCAGTATTAGGGGAACATGTTTCTTGACCTAGAGTTTGGTGAAAAATAAGAAAAGGAGAATGGTGTGTTTTCTCCTGTAAGCCACTGTACTCATAAGATATAATGCCTATTCCCTCTCTAGAGTGTTATGAAGAAGATTGATAAATACACTTAAATGTTTATCTACTCAATAATCAAAGAGAAATTAAAACACCAATAAAACAATACTTGTACTTTTCAAACTTATGATCTTCAGAGAAAAGTGCTATGTCTATTATCCCTCAGGCTGTGAAGAAAATTTATACACTAAAGAATCACCTATTTATTGATACAGGTGAAAATTCTGGCAAGAAAACAAGTTCTACCTAGTAATATATAGTAAATTTTCAATAAATAATTTCTGATTGACTAAATATAGTACATTTCTACTCAATTAGTCATCTCAGAAATATTTGTTGACTGTATATACTTGGAAGGATAATGTATACTCAAAATCATCAAATAAATATACAAGGCAATAAATAGTAATTACACATGCATGATATGGGTATTAGTATTCTCGGTTTTTAGAAGAGAAAAAAAAATACACAAGGACAAGTGGCCAGAACAGGCCTTTCTGTTTGAGTGATATTTGCTATGTTTTGAATGAGGGACAAAGGTACAGAGAGAAATGAAAAGGGAATTCCAGGTGTAATACAGTTACTGGGGAAGGAATGTGGAATATTTGAGACAAAGTATATAGTTAATTTGAGTGAATGGAGCACTTGAATATGACAATGGAAAGGAGATAAAAAAACTTTTCTTTCAAATTTACTCATGCACCATCTTGTCCTACCTCTAATGTATTATTGATGAGATTTTAAAAATCCAGGATAAAATATGAACACCTTGATTCTTCTAGTTTAGTTTATTTAAATCATGACTGTGAGTAGTTTAATAAGTGGAAACCTAATTCATTTTATTTTCAGTAATTGAATCTTATGTTGCAAATTAACTGAGGGTCCTTTCATTTCATCCATTCTTAAGCTAAATATATATATATATGGCAAGGATTGCAGTGAGGAGTTATTTCAATGGCCAGTTATTCCTAAAGGAGCTCAATGATTTCAAAGTGACTATTGCCACAATATACCATTTTTGTTTACATTTACTTTCTGCCTTGGACTTGACTGTATTTAAATGCTTTTCGTATCTAAAGTATGTGCCTCAATACTCCCTTCAAATATACTTCAGATTATGTGATAAAATTAAATCCAGCTGCCCCACAGAATGAACCTTAGTGCTAGAGAGAGTACTAAGGCTCTTGGTGCTAAGGGTATTTTGCCCCCTGGAAAAATGAGGATATTTGGAGCCATGCATTCTTCCCTGAAATGCTACTGTTGTAATTATCCATGAGAAGCTTTTTGTTTCAAAGATTCAGCATTTTTAAATAAATGCAGTTAAATTTGTAATTTGTTTTTTCTTATATTTTCTGAATCCTCCAAATGACCACACTCACAAAGAAAATAATGGCAGAAGCTATAATGTGTATAAAATAAGCCTATTCTTTAAACTACCAGGTACAGTACATTTTAAATTATCCACAAATCCAATCCGCTGTCATTTTTCATGAATTTCAAATGCTTCCAACTTGGTTACTAGCAGCTTTTATATAATCTCTACTCCTAGATCATTTCTTATCATCTGTCTAAGGAAACAGTATTCTTCAAGACAAGAGTGATCTCCTCCACCTACAACCAAAGACTTTTTGACTCCAGGATTTCTTATATCTTTCCTTCTTAGAAATTCTTTTTTTCCCCTTTATTTTGGTAGGAACCCTGAACTTTCAATTCAGAGACCTCTCTGCTGCATCCAATATTGATAGAATCTATTGTTATAGATACACAGCTCTTCGGGAATATATGAAAACAACTTAATGTAGTAGTTTCAACTTTGCATAATATTGCATTTTATCTATAATTAACATTATGAAACTTCTGAATCATCTTATATCTATTATATTCATGGGAAGCTATCATGTAATCCGCATTGGTGTCAATGCCTTACTTGTTTCCTTTACTTCTTAAATTACGTTTATATTGTCTATGAGGAGATCTGCCCATTTTTATGACCTTCTTGCCCTGTCTGCTTATAATTCTGAGGACAATAGATTAATTCTTCCCTCTGATTAATAAAATTGTGCAGGTTACTTATTGTTACATGGTATACTAACTCAGTGACTTAATATGATTACAATACTCGATTTTACTTACGAATTTCAGTTTGGGCAGGTTCAGTGGGGATGGCTCATCAGTGCTTTACATGACATAAGCTGGGCAGTTTGACTGAGGCTGAAAAGTATCTATTTTCAAATGGTTCATGCACATATCTGGAAAGCTGGTATTGGCCATCTGCTGAGAGCTAGGCTGGAGGTCTTCCTTCTTTTGCAAATGGGCTTCTCCATGGGGTTTTTAGAGTTTCTTTGCAACACAGCTGCTAAGTACTCCAAGTCCTGTGATCTACAAGAAAATTATCTAACCCTACATATATAGCATATAATGAGACATAGAATAACTATGATAGACTTTCCCATTGAGAAAGGGAAGAATTAGGCCATACATAAAAGGTACTGGTTCATAGCATTTCTGAAACCTAGCTAGGCACATGCTGTCAGTTCACTGATTAGTGTTCAGTCTTTTTCCCTGGAAATGATTCACCATGGCTCTTGGCTCTTCACTATGAATCATCCTTTACTTTCTATCAAAAATATCCTATCTTTGCCAGTAAGTAGTTTCTTAATCTTCTTTGGATATAGTAATTAGGGGCTCCCAAATCTCTTTTAATCTCTGCACTTTTCAGTCCATGCTAGATAATTAATTAAAAATTGACAGAGTTTCTGTGAATCATATTATAACTCACTCCATTAGATAAAAATCTATCAGTGCAAATCTCATCAACATAGGCTCTTTATTTTGGGCCCCAATGAGGCTACTTAATTCTATTACTTAAGTATAAGGCACATATTTAAAACCATTAGAAACTGTATTAGGCATTTCCTTAACTGTTTCTGAGGTTGGGGGAAAAACAAAATGAAATAAAAGGCATCTCATAATCATATCATGGAAGCTTTTATCATTAAGCAATCCTAATCTAGCAATATACTTGTCAGGTTTGAATCAGTGGTGGAAAAGAGGAGCCAGGCAAGTTTTAATTGAGGCAAGCTTTAAAGGAAGTGCTCTCTGGTGAGGTTCCTTGGTCCGGGGTTAGCACAGGGCCAAGGAAGTCACACTGAGGGGTAGGGCTGAGGGGTTTTAATTAGGGGCCTTAGGGTATGGAGCGTTTGCTAGTATCTGATTGGCTGTGGTTTATGTATATGAGGGATACAAAATACACCAATCAGTTGTCAGCTCATTATACAGAAAAAGGAATGTAAAGTTGATCAGTCAGATTGTTCGTTGTCATTGTGGGGTGATCTGGAAAGTCTCTGAGACAGGAAGCCCCATGACAGGAAGTCCTGAGCCACCATCTTGTGAAACTCCGCGGCCATCCTGCCTGCTCTCGGCGTCCCTGGGCCTGCCAGCCTAACAATACTGCGTTTGATATTTGCCGTAAAGTCATTTCTAACTTTGAGAATCAATTTTCTGGTAGAGATCAGAAATAGGAAACATTTCTATTTTGAGCCTTAAACCCCTGGTTCCTTTGTATTTCCTCTAAATGTTGCTCAATAACTTTACAGTTCCTTCAGTTCTCTCCCCATAGTTTCTCCTAGACAGCCAGAAAAAGGTCAGTCTGCAATTTCTATGTTCTGTTCTAAAAATCTTTCCAGTGAAATCCATGAGTTCATTAGGTCTCCTCTATATCTTCAAAGATGCTACAGGCAATAGTATTAACAGACATTCATAAATGGGAACCTCTTATCTCTAGCCTCCATTCCACATGTTTTAGGTTTTCGTTACAGTGGTACTCCATTTCCAGGAACCAGTTCTGTTCCAGTTGCCTACTGCTTTATAAGAAATATTCTCAATGTTTGACTTCAAACAGTAATTTTACTTTATCTTACCATTCGGTGGCTCAGTAACTTGTACAGGGCTCAGCTGACATTGAGCTGATAGCCAGGTGATCTGGTGGGTATGCTTAGCATCAGAGTAGGGATGGCTGAAAAAATGGGCTGATCCGAGCCTCTCTCCCTTTCCATGTAGTCTCAAGGCATCCCTAAGTATTGTCTTCATCAGGGTAGCTGGACTTCTTACTTGGTGGCCTAGGACTCTAAGAGTGTTCTGAGAAAGAGTAAATAGTTACTTAAGGACTAGACCTAGAAAAGGCAAAGTATCACTTCTGCTATACTCTCTTGGTGAAGCAATCATGGAAACTGCCCATTGAGAGGCAGGGTACATAACCATCGCTTCCTACCCCCAACCCTGCCATTTCTCAATGGGAGCACTATCAAAGAATCCACGGATATCTTTAATGTACCACAGGGAATATGCACATCCAATATAATTTCTAGGGACGCCTGGGTGGCTGAGTGGGTTAAAGCATCTGCCTTCGGCTCAGGTCATGATCTCAGGGTCCTGGGATTGAGCCCCGCATCCAGCTCTCTGCTCAGCGGGGAGTCTGCTTCCCCCTCCCTCTCTTCCTGTCTCTCTGCCTACTTGTGATCTCTCTCTCTCTCTCTCTGCCAAATAAATAAAATAATTTAAAGATAAGTAAATAAATAAATTTCCAACAAAGGTTTTTCAAAGAGGATTGATTTAGCTTGAATCATTCATAAGCCTGTAAATAATGGTGGTGGTCTGGGTTATACATTTGCATGTATTTTTATTGGAGAAGATCTAAAATATATTTTGATCACTTAAGCGTTTTCCTTTTTTTCTCATAAAAAATGACAAATTTTTGAGGGGAAAAAACATAACTCTTCGGTGGTAACACTTGGAAATTTCTATTTTACTTGATTTTTGGACATGTGCCAAAAAATTATCCTTACTACATCTTTTCTTCTTTGTCTCTTTCTCCACATGGCTCTCCATTAACTTTCCCAATCTTCTTACTCTGAAGGTCCATATTCATTTTCTCTGATCATTTCATTTTTTACGCTTTCACTCCTATTAGTTTCTGCTAAGGCTAACAAACTTCATATGCTATTCTTTGCTGCAAGCTAAGAGATCTTTCTGTCTCTTTCTGAAACTTTTGATCTGCTATCTCTTGCCTTGAAACCATCAAGCCTGCTGTTTTTATATCTTAATTGGTTTTCTTAATTTACCCATATTTATTCCCTAAAAGATGGCAGGATAATTTTTTTCAATTTCCTCTAACTCTTACATATTTCAGAACATTTGCATTTATAGTATACTAAAAAAAGGCATATTTCTTTTCATTCTAATATCTCTGAATGAGGCCGCACTAACTTTTACCCTGTTTCTCTCTTATACTTGAACATGATGACCATATAGACAAGGAAAAAAAAATGTAGAGCAGAGAATCATATTTTTTTTACTTGTTTAAAACAAATGTTTGCCTGACCAAAGCTTTATTCTCAGATGTTATTGGTTTCTTTTTTGTCTTGAACCTTAGTTTATCAAATCTAGAAATTGTGTGGGATTCTTGACCTACTATAATCTGGAAATATATTTAGACTGGGCAAAATGCTTCGGAAGAAAATAAGACTATGACCTCCTCTGAACTCTGTCCTATTTGTAGAATAAAAGCAAAGAGCAGTGCAGAAATGCAGAAACACTGACAGAAAACCTCTGAAGTAAACCTCAACTCAAAAAAACTTTTCTGTAATATGGAAAGCCCATTTTATGTTATATTTTTT
>CM053616.1:24124794-24196558 GCA_028646535.1 Procyon lotor
AAAGAAGAAGTCAAACTCTCTCTCTTCACAGATGACATGATACTTTATATGGAAAACCCAAAAGACACCACTCCCAAACTACTGGAACTCATACAGCAGTTCAGTAATGTAGCAGAACACAAAATCAATGCACAGAATCAGTTGCTTTCTTATACACTAACAATGAAAATATGGAAACAGAAATTAGAGAATCGATTCCATTTATTATAGCACCAAGAACCATACGATACCTGGGAATAAACCTAACCAAAGTAGTAAAGGATCTGTACTCGAAGAACTATAGAACACTCATGAAAGAAATTGAAGAAGACACAAAAAGGTGGAAAAGCATTCCATGCTCATTGATCAGAAGAATAAACATTGTTAAAATGTCTATACTGCCCAGAGCAATCTATACTTTCAGTGCCAACCTGATCAAAATTCCACCGCCATTTTTTGAAGGACTGGAACAAACAATCCTAAAATTTGTATGGAACCAGAAAAGACCACGAATTGCTAAGGAAATGTTGACAAAAAAAAAAAAAGCTGGGGGAATCATGTTGCTTGATTTCAAGCTTACTACAAAGCTGTCATCACCAAGAGAGCATGGTACTGGCACAGAAACAGACATACAGACTAGTGGAACAGAGTAGAGAGCCCAGATATGGATCCTCAACTCTATGGTCAAATAATCTTTGACAAAGCAGGAAAAAATACCCAGTGGAAAAAAGACAGTGTCTTCAATAAGAGGTGCTGGGAAAATTGGACAGCTATATGTAGAAGAATGAAACTTAACCATCCTCTTACACCATACGCAAAGATAAACTCTCAATGGATAAAAGCTCTCAACATGAGGCAGGAATCTGTCAAAATCCTAGAGGAGAACCTAGGCAGTAACCTCTTCAGCCACAGTAACTTCTTTCAGGACATGTCTCCAAAGACAAAGGAAACAAAAGCGAAAATGAACTTTTGGGACTTCATCAAGATAAAAAGCTTCTGCACAGCAAAGGAAATAGTCAACAAACAGGAAATCCACGTAATGGGAGAAGATATTTGCAAATGACACTACAGACAAAGATCTGATATCTAAGATCTATAAAGAACTCCTTAAACTCAACACTCAAAAAG
Source organism: Procyon lotor (assembly GCA_028646535.1). Lineage (NCBI taxonomy): Eukaryota > Metazoa > Chordata > Mammalia > Carnivora > Procyonidae > Procyon > Procyon lotor. The sequence goes on from CM053616.1 coordinate 24,125,902, forward strand.
CAGATAATCATGTCTAAAAATGGGCAGAAGACATGAGCAGATACTTCTCCAAAGAAGACATTCAAATGGCTAACAGACACATGAAAAATGTTCATTATCATTAGCCATCAGGGAGACTCAAATCAAAACCACACTGAGATACCACCTTAACACCAGTTAGAATGGCCAAAATCAACAGGACAGTAAACAACAAACGTTGGAGAGGATGTGGAAAAAGGATAACCCTCTTCCACTGTTGGTGGGAATGCAAGTTGGTGCAGCCATTTTGGAAAACAGTGTGGAGATTCCTCAAGAAATTAAAACTAGAGCTACCCTATGACCCTGCAATTGCACCACTGGGTATTTACCCCAAAGATGCAGGTGCAGTTCAAAGAATGGCCACATGTATCCCAATGTTCATAGCAGCAGTGGCCACAATCGCCAAACTGTGGAAAGAGCCAATATGCCCTTCAACAAACAAATGGATAAAGAAGATATGGTCCATATATACAATGGAATATTATGCCTCCATCAGAAAGGATGAATACCCAACTTTTGTATCAACATGGACAGGACTGGAAGAGATTATGTTGAGTGAAATAAGTCAAGCAGAGAGAGTCAGTTATCATATAGTTTCACTTACATGTGGAGCATAGGAAAAACATGGAGGACGTTGTGAGAAGGAAAGGAAGGGCGAATTGGGGGAAATAGGAGGGGGAGATGAACCATGAAAGACTGTGGACTCTGAGCAACAAACTGAGGGTTTTGGAGGGGCTGGGAGTGGGGGACTGGGTGAGCCTGGTGGTGGGTATTAAGGAGGGCATATATTGCATGGGGGTACTGGGTGTGGTACATGAACAATGAATCTTGGAACACTGAAAAAATAAAATAAAGTTAATTGGAAAAAAAAAAGGAAAATATGTAGGACTTTTGATTGTCACAACTACTGGGGGATGATATTTACTTCTTCACTTAACATCACAAAACCACATAAAACAAATGACCTCCTGCCCAAAGCACCAATAGTAACTCCGTTGAGAGGTCTGTATTATTAGGTCTTCCAAAGAACCAAAGTGATTGATTTTCTGTTTTCCAATTCATTAACTGTGGTATTAATATAGGATTATTTTGTTTGTTTACATGAGCGACAGTGGCTATACCAACTGACATTCCCACCAACAGTGTAAAAGTGTTTTTTTTTCTCCATGTCTTCACCAGCACTTGTCATTTCTTTCTTTTTGATTCTAGCTGTTCTCACAGGTGTAAGGTGATATCTTATTGTGACTTTGATTTGCATTTCCCTGATTGTTAGTGATGTTGAGCATCTTTTCATGTGCCTGTTTACCATCTGTATGTCTTCTTTGGAAAAATATTATTTAGGTCCTCTGCTCATTTTTTAATCAGATTTTTTTTTTGTTTTTTTGGTATTGAATTGTATAAGTTTATTATATATTTTTGGATATTAACTCCTTATAGGATATATCATTTGTAAATATCTTCTTTTCAGTAGGTTGCCTTTTGTTTTGTTGATGGTTTCCTTCACTGTAGAAAAGCTTTTCATTCCGATGTAGTTCTAATAGTTTATTTTTGCTTTTGTTTCCTTTGCCTTAGGACACAAATCTAGAAAATATTGCTATATTTAGTGTCAGCGAAATTCCTGCTTCTAGTCTCTTGTAGACTTGTTATAGTTTCAGTCTCACATTTAGGTCTTTAATCCATTATGAGTTTTTTTGTTTGTATGATGCTAGAAAGTGGTCCAGTTTCATTCTTTTACATGTAGCATTCCCACACCATGTATCTTTTCCCCATTGTATGTTCTTGCCTCCTTTGGCATAGATTAGTTGATGATATAAGCATAGGATTATTTCTGGGCTCTCTATTCTGTTCCATTTATCTGTTTGTTTATTTGTTGTTGTTATTGTTGTTTTGTTTTGTTTTATTTATTTCTTTTGCCAGTACAATACTGCTTTGGTTACTTTGTAATCAAATATCTTGGAATCTAAACTGTGGTACTTCCAGCTTTCTTTTTCTTTCACATGATTACTTTGGCTATTTGTGTATTTAGTGGTTCTATACAAATGGATTACTTGTTTTATTTTTGTGAAAATCCTTGGTATTTTGGTAGAATTTGCGTTGAATCTGTAGATTGTGTTGGGTAGTACGAACATTTTAACGATATTAATTCTTTCAATCCATGAGCATGGAATATCTTTTCATTCGTTTGTGTCATCCTCAATTTCTTTCATCAGTGTTTTATAATTTTCAGAGTACAGTTCTTTCACCTCTGGTTAAATTTATTTCTAGGTTTTTTATTCTTTGTGGTGAAGTTGTAAGTTGAATTGTTTTCTTAATTTCTCTTTCTGCTACTTTGTTATTAGTGTATAGACATGTTATTGATTTCTAGGTTTTAATTTAGTATCCTACCACTTTACTGAATTAATTTATTACTTCTAGTAGTTGTTTTGTTTTTGTTTTTAGTGCCATCTTTAGGATTTTCTGTGTATAGTATGTGATATGCAAATAGTGATATTTTAACTTCTGCTTTAGCAATATGGAGGCCTCTTATTTCTCTTTCTTGTCTGATTGCTGTAGCTAAGACTTCCAGTATTATGTTAAATAAAAGTGGCAAGAGTGGACACCTTTTCTTGTTTCTGATCTTAGAGGAAAACCTCTTCATTTTTCACCATTGAGTGTGATGATAGTTTTAAGTTTTTCATATATGGCTTTTATTATGTTGAGATATGTTCCCTTTAAATCCACTTTGTTAAAAGGTTTTTTTTTTTTTATCATGAATGGTTGTTGAATTTTGTCAAATGCTTTTTCTGTGTCTATTGAGATGATTGTAGAATTTTTATGCTTCATTTTTTTATCCTTTCTTGATATAGTGTCACATTGATTGGTTTGTAAATATTGAACCGTCCTTGCATCCTGAGAATAAAACTCACTTAATCATAGTTGAATGATTCTTTTATTGTACTATTGAATGCAGTTTGGTAATATTTTGCTGAGGATTTTTGTATTTATGTTCATCGCTGATATTGACCATCACTGATATTGAGTTTTCTTTTTTGTGGTGTCTTTGGTTTTGGTTATCAGGTAATGCTGACCTCATAGAATGAATTTGGAAGCTTTCCTTCCTCTTCTATTTTTTTGAATAGTTTAAGGAAATAGATATTAATTCTTTAAGTGTTTGGTAGAATTCACTTGTGAGTCCATCTGGTCCTGTACTTTTATTTTCTGGTAGTTTTTTGATTACCAGTGTAATTTCATTACTAGTAATTGGTCTGTTCAGATTTCCTAATTATTCTTTATTCAGTTTTGAAAGACTGTGTATATCTAGGAATTTATACCTTTGTTCTAGGTTGTCCAACTTGTTGAAATATAATTTTTTGTAGTATTCTGTCATAGTCTTTTGTATTTCTGTGGTATGAAGGTTTTTTGCTTCTCTCTCATTTTTTATTTTATTTACTTGGGTCCTTTCTCTTTTTTTCTTGGTGAATCTAAGAGTTTATTAATTCTGTTTGTCTTTTCAAAGACCAGCTTTTGGTTTCATTGATTTTTTTTTTTTCTGGTTTCTATGTCATTTATTTCTGCTCTGATCTTTATTGTTCCCTTTCTCCCACTCATCTTGGGTTTTGTTTATTCTTTCTGTTCACTTAAGTGTAAGATTAGATTGTTTACTTAAACTTTTTCTTGTTTCTTGAGGTACACCTATATCATTATATATTTCCCTCTTAAAACTGGTCTTACTGTGTACCCAAAATTTTCAACCATGGTGTTTGCATTTTCATTTGTCTCCATTTATCTTACTCTTTTAAAATTTGTTTTATTGTTTCATGGGCCCATTGTTTGTTTAGGATCTTGTTGTTCAGCCCTCACGTATTTGTGTTTTTCTAGTTTGTTTCTTGTGATTCATGTCTAGTTTCTTTTTTTTTTTAAATTTTTAAAAGATTTTATTTATTATTTGACAGAGAGGAGAGAAATCACAAGTAGGCAGAGAGGCAGGCAGAGAGAGAGGTTGAAGCAGGCTCCCCGTTGAGCAGAGAGCCTGATGCAGGGCTTGATCCCAGGACAGTGAGATCATGACCTGAGCCGAAGGCAGAGGCTTTAACCCACTGAGCCACCCAGGCACCCCTGATGTCTAATTTCATATCATTGTGGTTGGAAGAGATATATAGTATAACCCAGTTCTTCCTAAATTAATAAGGCTTGTTTTGTGGCCTAACATATGATCTATTCTAGAGAATGGTCCATGTGTACTTCAAAAGAATTTGTATTCTGTTGTTTTTGGATGGAATGTTATGTCCATCTGGTTTAATGTGTCATTCAAAAACACGGTCTCCTTATTGATTTTCTGCTATGAAAAGTATGATCTATCTGTGGATGCAAGTAGGTTAACACTCCACTTTAAATCAATTTTTATTATAATATTTATGACCATATGCATTTATTAGCTCTATTCTATAGGTTCTGCTATTTAATGTGTTTATTTTTTTTTTGTCTTCTAGCTATTTTGGAAATCATTTTTTATTTCTTGATTACCCCAAAGAATTTTAAAGATTGTTTTAAAAAACTTTTTGATATAGTACACATTTTCGTTGTTATTATTGTTTGTTATTAACTTCTAGCTTTATTGAGCTCTGATAATAGCATAAACTCTGTATTATTTCTATTTTTGAAGACTTCCAAGGTTTTCTCTGTGGTTTAATATGGGTCAGTTTCACTATTATGTCAATACTTGTATTTTCTGATCTTAAAGAAATGCTGTTCAAGATAATTAATTACACCTACCATATTAACATGTTATTTTGATCTTATATCATTTTATATCATTGTTTTGATCTTCTATTTCTTCTTATCTTTTGAGAATTGGGAGAAGTGAACAAAAGCCGTCTAATATGTTTTTGTCTTTCTCTCTATATATTACCTTATGAATTTTGATACTATGTTATTTCTTATATAGATCATCATAACTAATCAGTCTTATTTGTGTAATGTACTCTTGTCATTATAAAATGTATGCCATTTCTTTTTAACATTTTCTTTTTACCTAAAATTCTGTTTTGCTGATAGAATGATTTTGTTCACTGCTTTTATTTTCATTTATGAGTAGGCTTTTGCCCATGCTGTTGTCTTTTAACATTTTCAAAGTCCTGAGGTTTGCAGAATCTCTTGAATTCATGATTTCTAAGAATTATGCTCTATCATCAATTCTGAAAATAATTTTTTTTAAAGATTTTATTTATTTGACAGAGAGAGAGAGATCACAAGTAGGCAGAGAGGCAGGCAGAGAGAGACAGGGAAGCAGGCTCCCCGCTGAGCAGAGAGCCCGATGCGGGGCTCAATCCCAGGACCTTGAGATCATGACCTGAGCCGAAGGCAGAGGCTTAACCCACTGAGCCACCCAGGTGCCCCTGAAAATCATTTTTTATGGTAAAGCTTAGAACATTTATATTTATTGATATGGCATGGGTATTTAATCAAGATTCTTTGTATTTTTTTCATTCTACTTTTAATAATTATTTGGTGTGCAGATGTGCTGTATCTTTTTAGTATGTTTTCTGTATTTCCTTTATAGTTGTTGAGTATGTTCGTGATTATTCTTATGAATTTCAGTGTTTGAATTTTGATCCTCTATTCCTACTTTCTGTTCTGTTACCCAATTTTATTTGATTACAGTATTTCTTGTGGTTTTCTTTATACCTTCCAATATATTTATTTATAATTTTCATACCATTTTTCCTCATATTTCATATAGAGGTATCCCTACTTTTTTGAAAGTTTGAGTTACACCTCTTCACATTTATGAAAGGTCTGTTGGTACCTGTTTTCAGTAACCAAACGAAATCCAAACAGGAGTTCTGCTTTTATGAAACAAGGAAAAAAGAAAAAAAAAAAGGGTTTGGCATTTATTTTGCAGCAGGCTGTGGTAGAGGCATAGAGGCAGCTCACATCCTAAACAGCAAGAGTGGGCCCACCAAACTCTGTTCCCCAAGACCACTCAGCATCTCAGCATCAAGCTTCCAGAGCTTTGAGTTGTGCCTATGAACATGTATGTTTTATTTCAGTTGATTTGACGCATCCATTAATAACATGTGTCCTAAGATATCAGAAAAGTCTAAGAGAGGTTATTTTTTTGGTCTGGGAATGTGCAAGGCTTTTTCTTTAAATTAAGAACATTTTTAATTATTTTTAAGAATTTTTAATTCTTTAAATTAAATTTTCTGTAAATTAATGGTAATTGCCTCTTTGCTTCATGCCATTTTGGCTTACAAAAGGTTTCTTGGGAATACTGTACTGTCAGGTAGTAAGAGAAACTTGTTATTATCTTTCTGTCTTTTAGTCTTCTCTTCCATTCTTCATTTTTTAAATTTCTACACTGTTGATATTAAAATTGTACACTACATTCTGCAACTGTCATGCCCACTCTTGTGTCAGTCTAGTTTTACTTTAGAGTTCAATACTGAGACCCAGTCCTCTTGCCATTGTTTCTATAATTACTTGGCTGATTCACTTTTGTATTCTGACAATTGGAAGGAAGTATTTGCTCCAACTATATTAAATCTTTTTTTAATTGAATCTTTAAATATGCTTATCTTTTGCCTTTATGTTGAATTATTCTTTGTTTATGTATAAACCTTGGGTTATTATTGGTTTTCCTACAGAATTTCTAGACTTCACTCCATTTTTCATAAGGATGAATATTATTATCTGACAGCAGCCTTTGTTTTCTTTTTCTTCTGTCAGGATTTTCTAAGAACTTTTCTTTACCCTTGAATCCAGGATTTTGTAAAGATGTGACTTGTTAGTTAACTATTTTATGTCATTAATTTCTGGGATATATTATGTCTTTCAATATGTTAAATCAAGTGTTTTGTTTATTTATTTTAAATTTCTAGGAAAAAGCTACTGAGATGTATTTTAAAATATTTAATTCCATTTTTTTTGACCAATGCCAAAATGACAGAAGATTTGAAAAGACAGTTCAGTTAAGAACTATCTACATTTACTGATCTTTGAACATTATATAAAAGAACAATGATATACTATACCTTAACTGATTGAATTTAAATAAATAAATAAAAATTTAAAAAAATAAAAGCACACTACTACCCCCCCAAAAAGAACTATCTATATTTTACTTACATTCACAAATTATTTAAGTTTTGCCATATTTGTGATCCTTTTCTCTCTCTCTTCTTGCTGAACCATTTAAAAATAAATAACAAGATCATTTATCCTGAAATACTTTATTATTTTTTTAAGATTTTGTTTATTTGTGAGAGAGAGACAAGGGAGAGAGCACAAGCAGGGGGAGCAGCAGGCAGAGAGAGAAGCAGGGTACCCACTGAGCAAGGAGCCCAGTGCAGGATTGGATCCCAGGACCCTGGGATCATGACCTGAGCCAAAGGCAGACACTTCTGAGACACCCAAGTGTGCCTATCCTGAAATACTTTATCATGTCATTTTTAAGTACAAATATAATTTTATACAAAACCACATTAACATTGTTATATGTAATACATTCAATATGATCCAGAAATTCTAATATATTTTTCATATTCATATTTCTTCAACTGTTCAAAAAAATGCCACTTATGTCTATATAGCTCTTTTTGATCTGGAACCCACTCAAGGTCCATGTAATTGTCTTTGGTTGTCAAGTTTCTTTATGTTCTTTTAATCTCAACCAGTACCCCAATAGTTTTTGTTTTTTCTGACTTTGCTATTTTTTTAAGAATTCTGAGAAATTGTGGTAAAATGTCCTATCTTTTTAACTTGTCTGAAATGATTGTTTTTTCATTCTGACATCTAGGTTAAACATTTTTAAAACAAAGGTCCTCATAGATATTATGTACTTCCTCTTTTATCACATTAGGAGGCTTGTAATTTAATTTTTTTTCTTGCTACTGATCATTCTTAAATTGATTACTTTTTAAAAGTAGCATCTGTCAGAGATCCCCAGAGTAATAATACCATTGCTCTTTGTAATTTAAAAGGAGTCTGTGGAGTTATATTTTGAGACTGTGTTAAAGTGTTCATCCCAAATAACCAATGATTCTTAGTGTCTATTAATATGTCAGGTCTGAAACAATTTTATGGGTAGAAGGAGGGTAAATGTGGTACAGTGATTTTTCTAATTTTGACATTTCCTTATATTTACTGTTTTATATTTTACTGTTTTATATTTACTGTTAATCTTTTGAAATTCAGAGCTTTCCTCCTTCGTTTTTCCTTATTTTTAATCTCTTTTTCTCTTTGATAGCATATTTGTGACTCACATATATGTTTTTAGATTTATTTAGTGTGTTATGAGCATTACCATCATTATTATTTTTGATGTTTCAAATTGTCGTAAATGCAGAAAGTGTTTAGCTCTTTTTATATGTCTCCATTAGTTTCTGAATGCTTTCTTGCTTTCTGAGACATTTCCAGCCTTGGAAAGACTACTATTACTTAGTAAGACTATATTTCTCTCAGTTACTTGAAACCCCATCTTTACTATATGCCAAATATTCATATGTATTTAAATCTACTTGTAGATTCTTGATTCTGTTCTAATGACCTGTCTATCCAAGTGCCAGGAACACTTTGGTTTAATTATAGGGAAATTTTAGTATTTTAATATATAACAAGATTAGTCTTACTCATTATTTCTCTTTTTAAGGGTTTTCCTAGAGATTCTTTAAGTCTATGGGTTTTTTTGTTTTTGTTTTTTTAGATCAATTTATTTATTTTAGAGAGAGAGAAATCAAGTTCAGGTCAGAGAGCAAAGGGAGAGGGAAACTTTCAAGCAGACTCCAACATGATGAGCCCAGAAGCTGAGATCATGACCTGAACTGCAATCAAAAGTTGTCTGCTTAACCAACTGAGCCACTCAAGAGCTCCCAGGTTTATGTTTTAATATAAGCTTTAGAATCAGTTTATCAGGATGCCTGGGTGGCTCAGTCAGTTATGTGTTTGCCTTTGACTCAGGTCACGATCCCAGGGTCTGGGGATTGAGCCCCATCTCGGGTTCCCTACTCAGTAAGGAGCCTGTTTCTCTCTCTTCATCTGCTGCTCTGCCTGCTTGTGCTCTCTCTTTCTGTTAAATAAATAAAATCTTTTAAAAAATTTACTTAAAAAAGACCTTAACATTTTTTTTAAATTTGTATTAAATTTAGATATTAACTTGGAGAAAATCAAAATTCATTCAAGAAAAAAACACATTTTCTTCTATACAATTCTATATTTCCAGGTTTCAGTAATGTTTCAAAGATTTCTTCAAATAGGTTTTACTTTTTTTACTATTCCTAAGTTTTTAATTTACTGTTATCAATATAAGTGGTGTTTTCTCTTCCATTGTATTTTTTAGTTCATTATTATTCTTATGTATGAAGATTTTTTTTTGTAGGTTAATTTTATATCTTTCTATCTTACATAGGTAACTTATTATTTATATATATTATTTATTTTTTTAGATTTCTATATATATTATATTATTATTAAATGGAAATAGTTCTGCTGAATGGTGTGCTGGCAAAGTTTTATCACTTGACTATCAGGAAAGTTAAACGAGCATTGAATCCTGATTTGTAGGGTTTGTCAAATTTCATGATGTAAATTCAACTATGGTTGATTTCCCACTGCCTACGTGTTTTACAAGCAGCTCAGACAATTCCTGAAAATTTAACCATTGACTCTAGACAGCCAATGTGACCAAGTATGGATGAGCTCTTGGCACACCAACTGGTTATATTTCTTGCTCCCCAATTCATTAGCTTATAATTTGTTTTATCTAGATCTCTGACTAATCCATCTAACAAAAAATAATGGATACTGTGAACATGTTGCTTGCTTTAGCAGAAATACTTCTGGTGGGCCCAGTGTATAAATCCTTTTTTCTCCCAAGAGTTTCTACTTGTTTCCTTTCTTGAACTGCAAAGAGGGTTTACCAATGCCCTAAGCCTAGCAGGGCTTATTTCTCTTCCCTCCGTGCATGAAAGCACTTGTTCTGTAGAAGAGTTTGAAAGTAATACAAGGAGAGTTTCTTGCTTCTCCTCTAGGGAGGAAAGAGGTAGTTTACGTGAGGGAGGAATGATCAAAGGGACATTATCCTTTTATGGTATAGTATAACATAATGAAAAGGAAAAGAGAATAACATTATTTATAGATATAGTTTCTATTTCTCTTTCTGTTTCTGTATCATGTTACAGGTCATGATAATAACAAAATAAGAAATATAGATAAGCTGACCCTAAAATTTATGTGGGGAGTAAAGAATTTAGAACAGCCCAAAGAATTTTTGAAAAAAAACAAAATAAGAGCGCTCATTCCAACTTTTTATTTTATAAATTTTCTGTAATCAAGACAGGGTAGCACTGTGGAAGTGAGACACAAAGATCAATGAAACACAATAGTGTTCTAAATTAGACCCACAAAATATGGTCAATTGTTTTTGACAAATGTGGAGGCAATGTGATGGAGAAAGAAAGTCTTTCCTTGGTTATTGTTTTGAGACAATCAGACATTCATATGAAAAAGCAAAGAATTAAAGAATGTTAATCTAGAACTCAAAGCTTTCACAAAAATAAACTCAGATCATAATAGATCAAATATAATATAAATAAAGTTACAAAAAAGAAAATAATAATATCTTCAATGTTGGTTTAGATAAATAGGTTTATATAAAATCAAAAGAAAAATTTATAAAACATTAAGAAATTGAACATCAAAATTTCAAATAACAAATTCTTGTCTGCAAAAGACATTGTGAGAATGAAAAGACCATCTACATATTGAATAAAACTACTTGTGAGGCACCTGGGGAGCTTAGTCCACTAAGCCTGACTTCGGCTCAGAGTCCTGGGATCTGTTCAGTCCTGGGATCAAGCCCCATGGCAGGCTCAGTGAGCAGTCCATTTGTCCCTCTGCCTTCTCCCTGTTCATGCACTCTCTTTCTCTCTCAAATAAGAAATAAAATCTTTTAAAAAAATTACAAATCTCCTAGCAGGCAGAAGACTTGTTACATATAAATATTTTTTAAACTCCATAATTCAAAAATAAGCAGTCTAATAAAAAATGGGCAAAAATTTGAAAATACTACCAAAAAATATATAAAAATGACAAATGAACATATTAAAAGATACTCAACAGCATTTGTCATTATGGAAATGAAAGTAAAAACTATAAATTGTACTACTTTTTATTATGACTTTAAAAAACAACAATACCTAATTTGACAAGTATAAAAAGTAACTGAAATTTCATATGTTGCTGGTGGGAATGTATAATGATATATTGACTTTGGAAAGGAATTTGGCAATTTCTTATAAAATTTAATCTACAAGCTTCTGCACAGCAAAGGAAATAGTCAACAAAACAAATACAAACAGGCAACCCATGGAACAGGAGAAGATATTCACAAATGACACTTCAGACAAAGGTCTGATATCTAAGATCTATAAAGAGCTCCTCAAATTCAACACTCAAAAAGCAGATAATCATGTCAAAAAATGGGCAGAAGACATGAACAGATACTTCTCCAAAGAAGACATACAAATGGCTAACAGACACATGAAAAAATGTTCATCATTATTAGCCATCAGGGAGACTCAAATCAAAACCACACTGAGATACCATCTTACACAAGTTAGAATGGCCAAAATCAACAAGACAATAACAGTAACAAATGCTGGAGAGGATGTGGAGAAAGGGGAACCCTCTTCCACTGTTGGTGGGAATGCAAGCTGGTGCAGCCATTTTGGAAAACAGTGTGGAGATTCCTTAAGAAATAAAAATAGAGCTCCCCATTACCCTGGGTCATAAATAAATAATATTTATTATTATAAATTATAAGTTCCTAATAGTTATAAAATTTATAAAAATAATAAAAATTATAAATAATACCACTACCGGTTATTTACCCCAAAGATACAGATGTAGTGCAAAGAAGGGCCACATGTACCCCAGTCTTCATAGCAGCAATGGCCACAATCACCAAACTGTGGAAAGAGCCAAGATGCCCTTTAACAAACAAATGGATAAAGAAAATATGGTCCATATATACAATGGAATATTATGCCTCTATCAGAAAGGATGAATACCCAACTTTTGTATCAACATGGACGGGACTGGAAGAGATTATGTTGAGTGAAATAAGTCAAGCAGAGAGAGTCAGTTATCATATGGTTTCACTTATGTGTGGAGCATAGGAAAAACATGGAGGACGTTGTGAGAAGGAAAGGAAGGGTGAGTTGGGGGAAATCGGAGGGGGGAGATGAATCATGAGAGACTGTGGACTCTGAGCAACAAACTGAGGGTTTTGGAGAGGAGGGGGTGGGGGATTGGGTGAGCCTGGTGGTGGGTATTGAGGAGGGCACTCATTGCATGGAACACTGGGTGTGGTACATGAACAATGAATCTTGGAACATTGAAAAAATACTATTTCAGAGTTCTGGCCTCCAGAATTATGAGAATACATTTCTGTTGGTAAAAAAAAATTAACCTACATTTACCATTTGACCCATTACATTTACTTCTAGGTGTTTATCCAAGTGAAATGAAAATTCATGTTTATGCAAAAACCTGTACAAAAAAACTGAATTGTACACATTAAATAAAGGCATCATGTAGTCTTACAAACTCAGTAAAACTGTTCTTAAAAAAAAAAAAAAAAGGAATGAGGCATAAATACATGTAACGTGTGAATCCCAGAGGCATTATATTGACTAAAGGAGTCCAGTCTCAAAAGGTTACATACCATATGATTCCATTTATATGATATTCTGGAAACGAGAAAACTATGGGAATAGAGAAGAGATTAGCAGTTGCCAGGCATTAGGTCTTAGGGTAGGGACTGGGTACAAAGGGGCAGCAAGAGGGAATTATTTTGGATAATGAAACTGTTCTGCATCCTGATTATGGTAGTGGTTAAAAAAATCTGATTATGTGTTAAATCTTATAGAATGACACAGCCAAAAAAATTATTTTGCTGTATATAAATTAAAAAAAAGGATGAAGAACAAGGTTTGACTCAGAAAACCAACATACAGGAAATGAATTTTATATTTTCCTCATCTAGGAATGACCTTTCTTTATTTTTAACACATATATACCAAATAATGGTTTCTAATTGCTGAGAAGTTGTCACTTGCCAAGGGAATCTTAGCAAAAATAGTCTGTAGAACCAAGAACGACCTTCCTGGATCCATCCTGGCTCCTTGATGCTTTACTAGGTTCTAATCAGGGTTGTTCCTGAATGCTGCATTCTTAAAATCTAGGGCCCCTGAGCCCAACCAATTTTTACTCTATGCCAACCTCACTGAATGTCTCAGCCTCTGCCTCTCTATTCTGCTCACCTTTCTCATTCTGAATGGAATATATTCTGTCTCTTCTGTAAAATCAGAAGAATTTTAAAGGCAAGGAATAAAGATTGCTTATTATAACTCTTAAATTCATCTTATTATTCAGTTACGGAGATTGGACCAGGATCAGTTTATCTTAGCTTGATAAATTATGCTTGCTTTAGTTCCCTTAAAAATTATATATATATAAATTCACAGGAAAAGTGCAGCCAAAGCAGTTTGATGTGATTAATGGCTTGTAGTACCATTTCCATCTCATTCTCTCCTAATATAGCTAAGGTCTGGATTTTTTTCAGTGTTTTACCTCTAACTCAGATCAATAAAGATGATTACCAATTTTAGAATTGGTTAGTGCTTCTTTGAACTACACTTTGTATCTGATAGGTTCTTAACCATTGTTTACTTTGTGATCCTGCTGACTTTATCACCAGGTATCTATCCACTGACTTGTGAGGATAAAAAAATCTATTTAGACATATTGTCATCTAAGTGTCTTCTTTTCACCTTATTTTGACTAAATTTAAATGGAAACAACATAGCGTAGTAGACCACCCTTGCTTCAAGTTTTCCAAGGTTTTAGTTTCCTTATACTTAAACGATAATATATCTACTTGGCTTCCCTACCTCACAAAACCATTATACTGTTGTTCTTATTAACATAGAATGTGACCATTCTTTCTATCTCCCTAGCCAGAGGCTTGTAACAGAATACCTTCTCTCATTCAATCCTCTGCAGCCATTCATTTACAACCGTGGTGGTACAATCCCAAGGTGATCAGATGCTTGTCCCTTCCTTGGCATTCCTCTGCACTACCTTAAAAAAAGACTTTTATTCTTGTAGGGAATACAATAACTTTCTTTTTTTTTTTTTCAAAGATTTTACTTGTGGCTCCTGGGTGGCTCAGTGGGTTAACAGCCTCTGCCTTCAGCTCAGGTCATGATCCCAGGGTCCTGGGATTGAGCTCAACATCGGGCTCTCTGTTCAGCAGGGAGCCCGATTCCCCTTCTCTCTGCCTGCCTCTCTGCCTCCTTGTGATCTCTCTGATCTCTCTGTCAAATTTATTTTGACAGAGAGAGAGAGAGAGAGCAGCAGGCAAACAAGAAGCAGATTCCCCGCTGAGCAGGGAGCCCAATGCCGGACTCAATCCCAGGACTCTGGGATCATGACCTGAGCCGAAAGCAGACGCTTAATGGACTGAGCCACCTGGGCATCCCAATAACTTTCTATCTTAGTTCCTCGTTTCAAACAACTCTCTCACTGTGCTCTCTGATCTCCACCTATTTTATCTGTAATGTCATGATGATCATTCTAAAGCAGAGATCTATCCATATCCCACAATCTCTTTAAATTCCATCAAATTAAAAAATAAATAAATAAGTAAATTCCATTAAAGTATCCTCGGGACAAAGCTCAAACCCCAAACTCCTTTTACTAATCACATTAAAAAAAAATCTAGCGTCTGGTTACCTCTACAGTTTCATCGCCTACTTTCACCCATATAGGCAAACTTTGTTCAAATCAAAATCATCACTTGCAGTTGAATAAAGACATTATCTTATTCCCACTTGTATGGTACAAACTATATGTGATGTTCAAGTTGTTTGTCTTTCCTCCCCACATCCTTATTTTACTTATTTAGTGCCCACTTGTGTTTATAAAACTTAGTGCAAGGTATGAGGAAGATTTTCCTGACCACTAAGATAATTTATTGAATACTTACCTCACTTCTTTAGTATTATGTGTAGTCATCATAACTATCATAGTTATCATAGCTCTTATTACACAGGCTATTACCTTTCTTCCCTAAGTTAGAATTTCCTTAAAGGAAGGGGTCATCTCTCTGCCCATTTGTATATCTGGCCCAAGACACAGTACTTTGCACACTATAGGTACTTTTCACAACTTTTAAGTAAATGAATGTTATATGTGAAAGTATTTTATAAACTATAAAAGAGAATACAAATCAATATTATTACTACCCACAAGTTAAACATGAGGGTAATATGATATTTGGCCCCCTCCTCCCAAATATGAGCCCTTCTCTTGGCCTGTACAGCTAAACATACTAAAAACTAGGTTCTTGTTAAATAATTTGAAGTACCAGAATCTAATTTCAGCTTTGCTACTCACTTATTATTTGATTTTGGGCAAAATACTTAATATCTTAATCCTCATCTGAAAAATGGGAATATTATATCCTACTTTACAATGTTATCTTGAGGATTGAAAATGTATGTGAGTAGATATGTATATGCCTATAGTTGGTATATTTTTCTCTTTCTATTACTTGAAATATACTTACATAAGCATTTATTAAATGATAGTTCCTCACATTGTTATTATGTACAAATTAATTTAGAAGAATTAATAAGTTATCTTCATATACGAGTGGAGATTTTATACCCCGTGCATATTTGTGGCTTGAAGTACTATTCATAAAATAGAAATATATGGCATCAGGCATGTATGCTGCCAGATTGAATCAGGTTTTATCCTTAAGATTATAAGGGGAGGAAAATTTTGTGAAGAGCTGAATTGTCCATATTATTTATTGATAAAACATGCTACCCTCTCATATGCACCAACTGGTCTAGATATTGGGTTTATTTTTATAAATGAACTTGATAAATAATTGAACATGAAACTACCCCTGCTATTCTGTCCTTGGACTCCTGGGGCATTAAGAATTCATGTCTCTCTTGACCTGCAAGTTTCTACTCCTATTCCAGCAGCCCTGTGTGATGTCTGAGGAGAGTTGTCGCTCAAGCTGAATTGTATAGTGTTTTTCCGATGTGCAAATTGTTGACCCATGGGAAGCCTCTAGACTCATTTTCATTAGCGATATAAACACATTTGGAGAGTAGGGTAGGAGGTGGGTAGCTGATTATTTGCCTCTCAGCGTGGTGATAACACCCTTATTGTCACTGTCCACTGGCTTAGAAGAAATCAGTCTCCTGAGTCCGATTGTTGCTTGTTTTGCATTTCGATGGGATGATTTGTGCTACTATAGGATTCTTGGCAATTGTAAGGGCCAGATTTCCACTGATTAATCAGGCAAGAGAGAGCTGCAAGAAAAGGGCAAGAGTGTGTGCGTTTGTTTGTTTATTTTAAGTTTCTTCATTTGCACTTCTCTTGAGTTGTGTGCGCAGTAAGAATGTGGGCTGGCTTTTAATAACATTGAATACACCTCTTGTTGAGTAAGTTATCAGATTCTTTGCTACTCAATTATTTAGTAGCTGTGAAACAGCTAATAACGTATTGGAAATAGAAACCTGTCTCTTCCCTTGTTCATGTTCAGGAATCATTATCCCTTGTCTTAGAGGCAGGCTTTAAGGTTCAGCTTGACTATAGCACTAATATTTACATTGCACTGTTATAACCTACTATACTTTGAAGGAAAGCCATGATGTTAGGTATATTGTAGTCTATAGTTAGAAAGGTATAGTTGTGGAAGAGTGAGCTCAGTCAGGATGATATTCCACAATGGAAAATATTACCCTGGGTAGTAAAAGGCCAGAAACAAAAGCAGCATCACTTCCAGACAGAATGCTTTGGATAGTTTCACACTATTTGCAAAGGAGAAAAGCAAAATTTTCTTCTCTTGCATTCTAGAAAAATACTCTATTTTCTCTCTGTAGTTTCTGTTGTTCATCCCTGTCTTTCATCCATAAAGAATTTTTCCAGTAAATAAATTTTTCAAAAAGCCAAAATAGCACAGTGGAACAAAATTGTTTAAAGTCCATTGGAACACCAATCATATTAATTTCCAAATTGTTCCCTGGGATTGTTAGAGACCAGGTTTCAGCCTTGGGCAGGGCTGTTTAGCAAATGAGCCAAGCAACAGCAGGGGCTCAACCATTCACTTCTTCTTTCTGGTCCTGCAGAGATGATCACTGGTCATGGGCCTCCTGCTGACCTCTTCTGCTGTCTGCCTACACATCTCTCAATCCCTCTGTCTCTTTCTCTTTTTCCCTCTCTCTCTTTTTTTTACCCCAAAAAGACAAACTTTTATTGTAGTCCTTACTATTTTGATCCAGCTGGGGTTTCACTTTGCTGGGGATGATAGATTCCCCAAACTCTATCCACAAGATTTTGATACAAAATGGGAAAGAATTCTGTCAAAGAATCTAAATTCTTCACAGCATTTGAGTTGATTTGGATACAGCAATCAGGGACATGCATGGATCAACACTGCTATAAAGGAAGGAAACACCTTTTTTGTATGTTTTCTACAATGCCTAATTCTGTCAAGATGTTATAAATGATTTATATTCATATCACATTTAATACTCACAAAACCCTAGAGTTAGGTATTACTAACTGCACTTATCAGGTGAAAAAAACTGAGGTTAAAGAACTTTGAGCACTTTCCCAAGGTTATACAGTTAGTGCACAACAAAAAACCTATGTCCCTCTAATTCAGAATCTACTGTCACGCTGCCTCCCCAAGTCAGATCTTGCCAAGATACTTGCTGGTGAATCTGGCAACCTTTCACTCTGGCATTCTCCCTCTCACCTCTCTACATCCTTCTGTGACTCCATAAGGACTAAATACCCATATATTTTTTGGCTTTGTCCCAAATAATGTGGGTGAGACTAAAGAAAATTGAAAATACATTATCTGCTCTCCAGGAATATGGATTCTATTGCCAAAGACAAGCGTCATACATAACAGTACATACAAAGAATAAATGATAATAAATGCAATTATGACTTGATACTAACTTGGTTTTGAGATAAATAGTGCCCTGTTTTTGTTTTTTGTCTGTCTGTTTGTTTTACTTAAAATTCATATTGATATTACAGAGATTTTTTTTTTGAGCAATAATTGGGTATGTCAAGGTCAAACTTGTTACAAGTTTCTAATTCTGGTTTTACCAGTAAAATCTCTAAAATATTGTGTCTACTAAACTTTATGGGCACATTACTTCTGAGAGAATCCTTTGGGAAGAAAAGGAATTTGAGCAGCCTTTCACAAATAAAATCATAACATATCCAAGGTAAACATTATGTTAAGAAGAAACTGATCACCGTGGTGGACAGAGCTGATGAAGATAGGCTATCTCTGACTGAAAATACAGGAAATGATCACAAGCAACAAATACGATATCTCCCAAGAAACAGAGTTGATGACATAGAGTCCATACAGCGAAATGGAATTTTAGAACTCTAAGTACACAAAGTAATAAAATGAAAGATACGATAAAATAACCATGAATGAAATATAAATTAGAGCTGAGCTCTAGAGAAAGAAAAATACCAAGATGCTAAAACTGAAGGGAGAAATCACAAAAGCATTAAGGAGAAGCTGATATTCCTAACATTTGCAATAAACTATAGGGCTTAAAAGCTACAGATTAGGATTCTACCACTCCTACGCAAGGGGCAGGAAATAGGAGCTTGAATCAGAGCAGAGTGATTCAATTAGAAATAAATCTTTTGTGTAAATCCCAGGGCTCCAAATTCTCCCCATCATATTGGAAAATACTCTGTGAACATCGCACTGGACTATTGAGATCCTCCTAGGAATCAGATTTATTTCCCCTGCTACAGCAGATAGCCCTCACATATCAGACTCCCTTGGGGATTTCCTCAGGTTAAGAGAGACACTTCCTTCAAACTTACGCCTTTTTCCTGGGCTCACCCAGGTCCCATGGCTGTGCACAAGGACAGAGAGCCCCTGGCTTCTCAACTGAATTAAGAATCATCCCACCGCAGAACTCCTGCAAGAGCAGCCAAGTCTTCTGAAGGGAATCCATAGCTTGACTCTTCCCTCTATCACATCCTACTCTCTTCTTTTCCCTTCAGAAAGTGTTGATTCTAGAACTTCTTAATAAACCTTTCCTCTATACAAGGAGATTTATAAAGATACAAGCAAGTTTGCGTTTTATTTTTTTATCTTAGGAGTTGAATGTTAAGAAAGGAGAAGAAGTAAAAAAAAAAAAAGGAATAAGAAATTGAAACCCCAGGGGTGCCAGGGTGGCTCATTCTTTGTGTCTGCCTTCCGCTCCGGTCCTGATCAGGGTCCTGGGATTGAGTCTCGCACTGGGCTCCCTCCTCAGCTGCTCCTACTCCCCCTGCTTGTGTTCCCTCTCTCTCTCTCTGTCAAGTAAATAAATAAAATATTTAAAAGAAAAAAAAAAAAGAAATTGAAACCCCAGGACATTGCACTGCTTTGCTTTTGGTTTGAGTTTATGCTACTCATGCAGTGAGTAAACCAAAGCCAAGAAATTAATCTTGAGATTGTTCTTTGATGAATAAAACCCCTGAACCCAAGTTGATACAGGTAAGAAATTTCTGTGTCAAGAAACTTTCATATGCCATGGCATACAGGACTTTCAAAGAATAATATCACCCAAAAAAGGCACACAATTGAAAATTCAGTGTTACATGAAGAAATAAAGAAAACAACAATGTTGAATTTCAGCTGACTCATATTCCCAGAAAAGAGCAGTTGTCAAGGAATACTTGTACTATTTGTGTTCTAAGAAATGGGTAACGACAAAGGACTTACCTTGCTCTTACATATTCAGAAATAAGACCATCTCTGTTTTTCCTGACTCCAGAAAGGCCTCTCTTTCTTTGAGAAGTTTCTCATCAATGAATATTCTCTCTATTGTAGCAGCCTGAATAAAAAGATATCCTTAATTGTCTGTTGCAGTTTGTCTTCCTTTGTTTCCAGGATTCAGGGAGGCCTGGCCCTTGGCTTCGTAGCCTTACTCAGTCCAGGTAATGAGGCATCTTAGAGTCCCTTTGCTTTGTCCCTGACTGGTGGTCTGGGGCTCAACTGTGAGCCCATCTTTTCATCCTATGTTCCTGACTTTTTTCATCTGCTTCATAAAAAGGAATGGATTTTGATTCCTTCTGATTACTTGATTTCTGGCACTAGCATCTTTTGGCTTCATTATCCGATCATTTGGCAATATTTGCAAATAGATTGACAGTTTATAAAGGTGTTCTATCTGCTGGCAGAAAGAGGATCTGTTTTGTTAGTCTTTTCTGTTAGTTTATTTTGAGTTCAAATAAATTAAGAATTTTATGCCCACCAGGAAATGTATCTGGATGAATAAGTTTGTATTTGTGGGTTTATACTTGACCCATGGCTAAGTTTTAGAATTGAAGTCATAGACTTCCTCTTTGTATCTATGTATTTATAAGTCTATAACTCAGAAAGGCCTTTACCTCTCATTATATTCATATATAGTATATAGTATATATACACTTCTAAAAGTATTTGCCAAGTCAATTATATAATCTTTTAAAAGATTTAAGTTCTAATTAATATAGAAATAAATAATTATTAATGTTAATTTAATATTTCTAAATTTCTCAGAAAATAAAGATATTAAATTTCTAATACTTTCAATGTGAAAAATAAAAATTATTCATATAACTCAGAAATGTTTCAAGAATTTGAGTTTATATAATTTAGGTGAATCTGGCAATGAGACTAATTTAATGTAAATAATAACAACAGCTTTATCTTCTCTGACTTGTCAGGGTTAAGTGTAATTAAAAGATTTATTTTCTACTTTGGTTTATCATTTCTAAACTTATATAGGTTTACTGACTGAGGAAGCTAACAGTACTTTTATTAAATGTTTAAGATTTTTTTTGAAACCAAATAGAATCAGTATTCTGATACAGTTTATTTCAGTAACAGTTGTGTTTTGAAATATGTTAGCTTGAAGACAATTTTGAAGATGTTTAGGTAACTGGAAAACTTGAACTGATACTACACTGAGTTAGTATCAATGTTTAAATCAATATTCAGTTCATACCTATAAGATAAAATACTGAGACATTAATTGCTATTTATAATTTTAAGTTTATATATTTTTGCTTCATTTATATTTGTGAAGAGTGGCTATATATATTTAAATCTCATAATGCATATGCTTATTTTGTCGCCTTGAAAATTTGTATGTAAGGGATGTATATAGACATAGAAAGTTATATGGTTTGTGAAAAGATAATTTTACTTATTATAGTCAAAGCTTGCCATGGTCTGATGGGTTTATTTATAAGACTTTCAAGAAGAGCATTAATATCAAATATTACACTAATACAAAACTAGAATCTGGTTTTCTGTCTGTTAAAGTAAATACATAATTTTGGACTATTGATCTGTCCTTAAAAGAGGCTATACAAGATACGCTTTTCCTTCTGTTTCATCTGCCTATATTACAGAGATTCTGTGTCCTACTAAAATAACTCTCTATGCTTTATATTTATTTTAGTATATCCTTGATTATTTAAGTAAACAGAACTTCCTCACTTAGGAAATACCATGGTTCTTTAAAAATCATATTACTTTAAAAAAAAATTTTACTGTCACTTTGGTTTAACTGGCAATGAAGTATTACTGCATAGCAACCCATGATCCTATATTAATCAAGTGTTCAAATCTCCTGACAACTTTTGATATTTTGCCTTCCCCAAATAAAATCCTATATGATATCTTTTGCATTTAAAACAGTCCTTTAGATGTCCCAGAAGGTTCCTGAAAAATCATAAAAATTTGCTTTTTCAGCTTCTAAAAAGAGAGATACTAGAAATAATTAGACTTATTTGATAAATTACTATTGAGGAATTGTATCAGAGGAGTTATCAGATCATAAGACATGCTTAGCCTTCCCTAGGTTAAATTTTATGGGTGAAATGATATTCATATAAATAGTTCATAAGTTGTATATTGAATAGGAAGTTCTCTAGGATTTTTCAGTTCCCCTCACTGGCCCTAATATGTTTCTCTTTATCAGTAGTGGTGCTATTTTACCTGATATTAGACAAAAACAGTATAAGTTATCAGTCATAATTCCATTAATTTTTAAAATACTGTTAGTCACATCTTCATTTCCTTAATATGAATCTAGCATTTTGTTGTCATTCATTTGCAACTAGGATTCATGTCAGCTACCTATTTTTATTTTATTATTATACATATGTTTAGGACCTACCCCAGACATTCACTTAATGTTCCCGGTATATTTTAGGTATATTCTTACTGTATGCATGATATATATGTGGCATATTATGTCTTGAGATTATTTAATGTTGTATTTGTTATTTTCTTTGTAAAAATTGTTTATCCTTTTTTATAAATTCAGATAGAATATTCACTCTTTTAGGAAAATAGGGTTAGTCATTATATTTATAGATATTTTATCTATTTGGGGGATTATTGATTTTACTTCCTTACTTTGCATGCCACAGAAACAATAGATTTCCTCATCAGTTAAAATTTTCTTAAAATGAGCAGTGTTAAAAAAATAGCTATGGTGAGAATTATAAGACAGATTTGGTAGTAGTTAAATATTTACCCAAATACAACAGAAAGATAAACTAATGAAACATTTAGAAAATAGTGAAGCCTGCACTATCAGCCCTCCATTACATCTCCTTCACAAACACTATTCAGTTATGTGGATTTTTTTTTTTTAATTGCAATTTCCTGTGGCTCTTTGCCTGAAGGCATTCTTGGCTCCTACAGTGTACCTGGACCACACACAGAAAATGCTGCAAATGTCAAGGAACTAATGTCCTTGCGAGTAGCTTCAGTATATAGTATAAGTGAGTTGGCAGATAAATGCCCCATTTCTTTTAAAGATTTTTTATTTATTTATTTGACAGACAGACAGTGAGAAAGGGAACACAACAGGGGGAGTGAAAGAGAGAGAAGCCCGCTTCCTGCTGATCAGGGAGCCCGATGTGGGCTCAATCCCAGAACGCTGGGATCATGACCTGAGCCAAAAGCAGATGCTTAACCCCTGAGCCATCCAGGGGCCCCTAAATGTCCTATGTTTTGGGTCAAGTTCAACAATGCCTCCTTTGTGGTCCCCAGCAGTATTGAGCTCTTGTTGTTTACAATGGTAATCTGCTTATGATTTTACCCAGTATTGGCTTCCTTCCTGTAATAGTCAGTGGTGTCTGCCATAACAAAGTACCATGGACTAGGTGATTTAAACAACACAAATTTATTTTTTCACAGTTCTGGAAGCTGGAAATCAAAGATCAAGGTGTTGGTAGGGTTGGTTTCTTCTAAGGCCTTTTTCCTTGACTTGTAGGTGGCCATCTTCTTCCATTGTTTGGCATGGTCTTCCCTCTGTGTATGTCTGTTATGTGCTAAATTGTGTCCCCCAAAATTCGTATGTTGAAGCTCTATCCCCCAGTACCCCAGAATGTGACTGCATTTGGAGGTTGGGCCTTTAAAAAGATGATTTAGTTAAAATGTGAGCATTAGAGTGGGCCCTAATGTAACTTGACTGTTGTCTTTATAAAAGAGGAAATTTATGGGGCACCTGAGTGGCTCAGTTAAGCATCTGGCTCAGGTCATGATCTCAGGGTTCTAGGATAAAGCCCAATGGTGGGCTCTGTGCTTAGCGGGGAGAGCCTGCTTCTCCATGTCCCACTGCTGCTCCCCCTGCTTCCGGGCTCTCTTTCTCTCAAATAAATAAAATCTAAAACAAACAAACAAAACTCTGGAGAAAAAAAGAAGAATTAAAACAAAAATGTCAGAATTTTAAAAAATAATGACAATAAAATAGTCATGTTAAAATCCTTAGGATATTGCTTAAGTAATCCTTAGCAGAAAATTCCTAGCATTAAATATCTGTATGAATGAGTAAAAAATTAATTAACTATACTACTCAAAAATCTGTGTAAGAACAAAATAGCAAACAGAAAAGAAGCAGAAGAAATATATTAATAAAAGCAAAAGCAGACATTGTAACTAGAAAAACACAAAGCTTAAATTTAATAACTTCATAAAAAGATGACATTTAAAAATAAACCAAATACAAAATTCAGTTTAAATAATAACAAAGTAGGAGAATATACAAATTAAACAGAAATTTTGAATTAACTACAAAAAGGGATCTCTTTGTAAAAAATTATCACTAATTTTTTTGTACAATTCTACTTATATATTTGAAAATCTTGATAAAATGGATTTCATTTTAGGAAAACATAATTGTCAAAAGCTAACCCTAGTGGAGATAATCTAAACTGACAAATGACTAAAAAAAAAATTTGAGGAACTATGCTGTTAAAGACATCTCTCACAAATAAATTCCATGAACAGTTTTACAGGTATATACTATCAATTTTATAAATATTAGATAATCCAGAGAAGAAAAAAAGAGTAATGCTTTCAATTCTATAAATATTAGATAATCCAGAGAGGAGAAAAAGAATAAAAACTTCCTAATTCTTATATAAAGTAAATATGCCTTGAATACAAAAACATGACTGGGAATGAACACAAAATAAACTAATGACAAATCTCAAATATTAATATTGTTGCAGAAATATTTTAAAAATTCTGCTGTAGCTATTCAACTCTGACCCTGTAGCAGAAAAGTAGCCATAGATAGAGAAGTGAATGAGTACAGCTATTGGAAACACAACTTTATTTACAAAAATAGCAGTCATGTAGGATTGGCCTGAGGTCTGCAGTTTGCTGATTTCTGTACTAAGTAGAAAAAGCCAGGTTCAAAAGATCACTTGCTGTATAATTCCATATAGGAGATGTCCAGAAAAAGCACCTCTGGGATTGGGGATTGACGACGGAAGACATTCAAGGGATGATTTGGGGGTGATGAAAATATTCTAAACTTGGATTTTGGTGATGGTTACATAACTCTGCAAATTTGCTAAAAATCTTTGAGTTGTAAAGTTAAAATTCATCAAGTTTATGATTACAAATTATAGAAGAAAATATTAGCATTTGTTAAATACGTGTAGAAGATCTATGATTGAAATATCATTTGGTATCCTTTTCTATATTCTCAAAATGTTTCATAATTAAAATGTGAAACAGTAATAATTTTAGATTCCTAAACCCACATACTAAGCAGAATCAAAGTAAGACCCAGAGAAGTTATTTTTCTCATTCAGAATTACGTAACCAATCAATACAGAGTCAAGACTCAGCTTCCAGCCTACCTGTGTTCATTTCTTCCATGCTGGATTTCATTGCTTTATTAATACAGAGGGAAAACTGGAGGCAACAGAGAAAATTCTGTTCTTCGTTCTCCATTTCTTTTCCTAATTTCTCCATGTTGATCCATTCCATAATAAACCAGTTCACAGAAATAATAGTAAACTCCTAAAAGCTTAGAGGGGTAAATTTAAACATTAGATATATAAATGCTGTATTTTGCTGGCATTTTGGTAAATATTCTTTGTTAAACTAGTAAAACATTGGAAAGACATCAGTGTGACAGCACTCTGAATTTAAAAAAAAAAAATCATCTTCCTTCACATACTTAGTGAAAGGTTAAGTATAAATTCAATGAATCAGCTTCACAGGGGTTAGTTAGTATCTTTTATTAAATAAACATATGCAATCTACAAATATATACAAATTATTTTTGGAAAATTTGCCAGCATGTTATGACTTATTAATGTTTTTGTCTGTGTGTTATTTTTTCATCTTTTCAACATTTATCCACCTTCCTACCCCCCACCCAAAAAAAAAAAAAGTACTTTAACTCATCCCTTTTTATATGTTTTAAAAATTTTAGATTTAAATGTTGGAATATATCAGAATGCTAAAACAAAATTTTAATGGAAAGTTAAGTACACATGATAGTTATTTATTATTATTCACATTGATTGCATTCCATTTATTTGTTTGCCTTTGAAATTTCTTTAAATTGGGAAAGTCATTAGTGTGATTTTGTTTTTTTTTTAGTGTGATTTTTTTTCTGTGTTGATTTCTTTAGCTTGTTTCCTTGCTTGGTTCTAGGATACTGACTTCCTTTCTCATGAAGGATACTACAGACCATTAAGTTTAGCAATCTGTATCCCAAAAGTTTTATGCCCAAATATGTTTTTTTTTTTTAATTTTGTAAGAGGTTTGTTTGCCAAATTTTCATGGATTAGCTTTAAAAAGGAAAGAGGAAGGGTTAGCAAAATATGACTCAATTCCCTCAGCAATTGTTTCTCCCAGTGAGTAAACTCAGCTATACAAAGGGAATGAGATTTGGGTACATCTGGAACAGTTTCCTACTCCATACTTCTCATCCCGCTCTATTAGAAAGCAAAAATATAAAATGAAATGAAACAAAACAAAAACATTAAAATCAAATAACTGCAAATCATGAGAATGTGTGCAGGTGGTCAAGGGGAAGTATTTAAAATTTTATAGAAGTACCCAAGCTTATTTAGTGCTGGGCTGAGTTAATTGGGATAAAATGCTGTTACTCCTGCTATTCTATTAGACTGGATTTGAAGTTATTACTGCAGGAGATTAGGTCAGAATATACTATAAAGCCAGCCAAATTTCATCTAAGTTGTTTATTTTTACTTCTCTCTTTAAACTGTGTATGTACATGTATATAAAATAGCTGACTGCATATGAGATTTACATTGGTTTTCAATTGCACTTATTTGTTAAGGGTATTTAGTAGCCTGGACAACCGAAATTTCGTGATTTAGCCCTCTGTCCTAGCAATACTTCATTAACCATAGAGGATATTCTTTTGAATTCCCTATACAAAATGGGGACAGTGACTTTGGCTCCTTTTTACATGGCAAATAAGTTTTAACATAGTGGCTCAGCTTTACTTGCAGTGGCTTTAAAAAAAAAAAGCAAAAACAATAAATAAACTTGTTTTCTGCTGAATTTTAAGTGATCATTTAATTATCTGTGAGAAAAGGGAAAAATATGAATTCTGAGCATCCCATGAAACTGTTTCTTAAATGAATTTGGAGAGGATATTCAGTATAAACTTAGGTACTTTCCCCCAAGCTGGAGAATATTTCACTCTTTAAGAGGATGTTTAAGTCAGGAGAAGGGGCTTTGGTAAAAATAGTGGGGAAAGCGGTAAATAATGATGCTATACATATAAATGCCAAAAGTTTGTGTCTCATGACATATGCCTCATTGTTTTATACCAAAAAGTGTACTTATCAATTTCATTACCTGTATTTTTTCCCAACAGTCTCAATTCTAGTATTACTTAACTTTTTACAGAGTGTTTTATTTTATTTTATTTTTTTTAATTTTATTTATTTATTTATTTTTTTTTAAAGATTTTATTTATTTGACAGAGAGAAACACAGCCAGAGAGGGAACACAAGCAGAGGGAATGGTAGCGGGAGAAGCAGGCTTCCGCAGAGCAGAGAGCCCGATGCGGGGCTCGATCCCAGGTCCCTGAGATCTGACCTGGGCCGAAGGCAGACGCTTAACGACTGAGCCACCCAGGTGCCCCCAGAGTGTTTTATTTTGTTTTACTTTATTACAGGCACTATTTGAAGTATTTAGAGCATATTAATTAATTTAATTCCCTTAAGACTCTAATAGGCAGATTACTATTTTATTCTGACTTTATAGATGGGGAAAATTAAGGCACACTGAAGATAAGTGACTTGCTCAAGTTCATTCCAATCTTAAGAGAGAGAGAGAGAGAGAGAGAGAGATAAGATAAACAGATTTTTTTCATTTAAGTCTATCTTTAAAAGAAGTTGAAACTTTGTTATAACAAGGACTATTTGAAAGTAATACATTACCACCTCTGAAGGCAACATCCAAAGAGGCATTCCAATTATCTTTGGAACAAAGTAGGATTTTGAGAAGTGTATTGCCTCTCAGGTTCACTTTTTTTTTTTTTAAAGAGCAACACTCCTATGGATGTGTAAAGCCTTGCTTTTCAAAAACAAAAGCAGCATCACCTTTGTCATTGGTATGATGCTTGTACAAGTGATTCTTTCTCAGTAAAGTAGCCTTCACGGAGTACCTCTTCATTCTCTAGTCCCAACGTACGTACAGATAGACACAAACACATACATATTCCACTCCAGTCCCTCACTCTGTGTCAAAAGTACGTGAGTGCTTGTGTCAGAGTCTCATGTAAACTCGTCTACTCTGGAAGACTTTTGTAAAGAATCCCACCTTACTCCAATCAGCAGATCCTAACGCTGCAGTTTGTCAGTGAAGTCCTGTAAAGCCCATGAGGACACTGACCTGGACTTTCTCTAACTTAGGTCAGAAGGCTGTGCTGCCCCTGCCACCATGTTAGTAGGTCACAGAGGCAGCATGTCCAAGTCCAGATTCTTTGACCTCTTGCTAATCAGAAGGGAAGCCTGGATAATGAGAGCAGATTAATGCAGATCTGGAGAAAAGCCTGCATGGACATTGAGCTTCCCACTCTGGTCAAAAAACCATAAGACTCTTTCACAGGTTGTGGGGTCAGTACTTACTGTTGATCTTAGTAGCCCTCAGCTCCCAGCTCTAACCCATCATATTATATAAATGCCATTATTCATTAAAAAATTGCCCAGCCCTTCTACAGCAGGGCTCTGCAGCATTTGACTCTGTGACCCACTCTTAAAGTGACTCTTAGGGGTTGACTTCGTGCTGTGGCAGAGAACATTTTTTTTTCTCTTTATTTGTTAAACTTATTTCAGTCATTAACCTCTTACTGTAACCCTTTGCTCTCCTCCTTCCTCTGGTTTCAGCATCTGAGTGAGAAATAATTGACCTGTTGTCTGGAACCATCCTAATAGGAAACCCCACAGTGATGCCTTCTTGAATGTAGTTTCCTTGTTAGGCATAAGCTCTGCTGACCACAACCTTGCCTTTATGTTCTTTCCATGGGGCCCATTTCAGTTGCCCCAAACTGTCCAGCTGCTTGGCAAGTCATTCCGCAGTTTTCTATAGGGAGGGAAATGATCACACATCTGGGGGTCTGGGTCATATTCTCTGCTCTTAGCTGAGTTTTCTGACCAAGTTTTCTGCAATAAAAAACAAGGACAATATATTCAAAGGGGAAGTTAAACGAAGTTTCTTTTGTCAACCGAATTCCCTAGCTGAGGTGGAGGCATCCAAGAAAGGAGAATGTACTGGAGCTGGGGCAGGGAGAGCACAGCCATGTCCATCCGCATATGAGTCAATGCTAGGAGGCCAGGCCACCGAGATCAGTAATCTGATGCCAGTTCTTCCCCCACTTAATCCAAAAGATGTAAGGAAGTCCTCTGAAAGTATCCAGATGGAGCATTTAACAGAAGCACAATAGCCTTCTCAAAAATTTGATGGTCACTCTGCCATACTCTTCTAGTAGGAAGGATAGAAAGAACATTTCCTTGGCACTAATGAATGGTTGATAAATATCTGTGGATAAATGCTTTTATCCCACATATATTTGAATCTTTCCAGAAACTTTAAATCTTTCTAGCCTTTAGATACTTCATTTGTCAAAATAGAACTTAGGACTAGTGATTCTTAAAGTCTGGAACCTGGAAAACAACAACACCAGCATCACCTGGAAACTTGTTAGAAATGCTCATCTTAGGTCCTACTCCATACATATTAAGGCAGAAACTTTAAAGATGCTTATATCCTGCCATATTTTGGAATCTATTTTCTTACTAAAAAATCAATAGGTCCCATCTCCTCATGACAGCTTACTGCATCTATATATCACCTCCACTACCTTCAAAATAACTCCCTGATAATCTGTGGTTGATAAAGCCTTTAAACATTGCTCAAACCAAGTCAAAACCTTCAGATTCCCAGCATTCTCAGGGGAAATCATAGTATGATAATAAAATTTATTTGATGTGGTTATGTTTGAGTATGTGAGTGTGTAGTTTGTCAGTGTGTCTGTGATAATGGTATAGGTGAAAAATTTATTATACATCATATATTATATAGAATAAATAATTGCCTACTCTGTTTTCTTATGAATGCAACCCTCAACTGATTTGGATTTTAAAAAATTACTTTTCCTCTTATACATATTCTTGAGTTAGCCTTGATAATTACCAGGTATTAGGCTCTGAGGCTTACAGAGATGCCTCTCACTTTCTCTGGGGTTCTATAAACCATCTGGTATCATTGAACTAGAAAGTCAGGATCTCACAACCACTTTTAAGGGCACTTTGGGGTAGATGATGCAGTTGAGCTACTTGTAAGCCATGAAATGATCCCATCCTTCTTGACTTGGGACAGGTTTTATGAGCCTATTCCCATTTAGATTGTTGGTTGATAATGCCATTAAAGAACATGGGAAATTGGGAATTGAAGAAGTCTGGAAAACAACTTGGATATTTTTTTACACTTTTCATAACCTAGAGATTATTAATTCTAGTTTAGTAAGAAGGACTCACTAGCCATCCAACACTTAATGTTTGAATATACATTACTTTTGCCACACACACAAAACAAAATAAGGTAACAACACAAAAACTGTACTTAAAAAGAAGTTAGTGATTCTCACATGTTATTTCTGTTTGCTTCTCACCTTTTATCTCCTCTTACACATTATATATGTCTCTTGAAGGCCCCTCAACTTCTAAGTTTCCTTCCTCTTAATGCGGTGCCTGGCCAGCCCCCCTCCACACCCACCTCCTTCTGATAAATGCCATATCCTAGATCTTCCTTCCTTCACCTCCTTGCTTGCTTTCTATCAGAAAGATTAGTTCTTTTTCTCCGTCCTTCAGTGCCAGTTTTGTTAAACTCTAATGAGGTAATTCTCCTAATTTTATTAATTTCTTCATTACATAGGACATATTAAACCTCACTTTGTGTATTTTTCTTGGTGATGGGGATACTCAGAGAATCAGGGCATTGTAAGACTCACAGAGAGAAGTCTGCTTTACACAGGGTGGTCAGTGAAGGCCTTTTCCCTATAATGATATTTGAGAGGAAACCTGAATGTTGAGAAGCATTCAGCCAAGTGGACATCTTGGGGAGAGAAAATAGCAAAGTCAAAGCTGCTGAGGCAGGCACAAGTTTCTCATGTTAAAAGAATAGCCAGAAAGCCTGTGAGGGGCTAGAGAACAGTGAATAGGTTGAGATTAGGGAGTAGAAGAGTTAAGGTTCAGGCTGCAGGTCAAGGTAAGTAATTTGGATGTTATCCTAAGTACTTGGAAGAACTGCTGAGGGTTTTCAGCTGGTGGCATGATTTGATTTAGAGGATTACTCTGGTTACTGGTGGAGGAAGATGGAAGAGGAGTAATCGAGGAAGGATATGAGACCAGTTAGGAGCATAATGCAAAATTACAGGGAAGACCCAAAGATGGCTTGGCTAGTTTGATGGCAGTGGAAATGAAAGTGACCAGATGCAGCACATATTTTGGTGACAAGGTTTCTAGGCCCTGCTAATGGGTTAGATGCACTACAACAAAACAAGTGAGTTATATCCCAGTGGAATGAGCCATTTAAAGGAAGACTCTTTAAACCTGGTTTGCCTTAACTCAGATGAATGTGTTGCTAATGCTGTGACTCTATTTAGGGGCATATGAGGACAGGTGTCTTTTATAATCCCTCAACTATAATCCACTCATAGGTGAATCAAGTGCACTGTTTAATGCTCAGTAACTCATTTAACTAAATCCAGGCTTTTCCTCATCTGCATGGCAAACAAAGGCCAATTATGCTTGCTAAATGACTGCAATTTACTGAGAAATAAATAACAAAACAAAAGCCAAGTTACAAAAAACATGGGAGTAGAGAGAAATAAAGAAAGAAGAAAATAAAAATACACCAGGTTGACAAATCTTGTTTTAGGCCTTCTAGGTTTCATGTTCCTTGATCACCATGGTCTGCCCACAGCCTATGGTCTGGAGGCAGCTTGCCCAGGAAAGAAGCAAACCCTGTTAACTTCAGTTGACCTTCCTTTCACTTTTGAAACAACCACAATAACAACAGCAGTTGCAGTAGCAGCAGCCATAAAATCCCCTGGCCTGACTCTCCCTCCCTTTTATTTTCCTCCTCTCCTATGGCAGTGAACACAAAGGACAAATCTGTCATTAACTATTTGCAAATGATCAGTTACCCACTGCAGCTGTTTGCTCACCAGATAGCCATGCCAAGCACAGCTGCTCAGATGTGCCAGCCCAGTTTGGACGGGCCACTCACCACACACCCCCAACAGCCCCCAGACTGCCTCAAGGAAGAATGGGGGCAGACTGGACCCTAAACTGGCAGGATGAACTGTTGTTTTCCACTCCCAGTGAATCTCAGTGTTTCCACTT
Source organism: Procyon lotor (assembly GCA_028646535.1). NCBI lineage: Eukaryota > Metazoa > Chordata > Mammalia > Carnivora > Procyonidae > Procyon > Procyon lotor. Next base: position 24,158,212 of record CM053616.1, read on the forward strand.
CCCTGGGCCTTCTTGGACCACTTAGTGAAACTGGCTGAGAGGTGCTTGACCAGTAGTCTCACCTCCCATGGAGGCTGCTGGTCTGAAGACTAAGAGGTGATAACTCTTCAGAGGTTACTGGCCAGTTCTTAAGAAAGGTAGCCTAGCTGCTTCCTGGGTCCTCTTTTTTTTTTTTTTTAAGCAAGCAGCTTTGTGCTTTCACTTATTAATTTTCACCAGCTTCTAAAGGTCAACGACCCTGGCAAGCGGAGATTCACAAATAACAGGTGCAGAGACTCTGCCGCCTGCCTCCATGGGACATCACTCTGTCACTTTTATTTACTGAATCAATCCACCAGTGTCCAGCAGGAGAACAACAGCTAAATGGCCATTAATTGTGGGCTGATGTGCAGATGAAACAAATCTCCAAAGGGACTGTAAACCTTTGTTCCTCCACCTCCTCCTGCTCTTGCTATGGGATTAGCAGTAAATCATTCAGTAGCCTCATCTCCTTATTATAAATTTACCATTCAGGGCATCCCAGGTGAGCTAGTGCTAACCTCTCTTTCTCTGTCTTCTCGCCCATCCTTGGCTCCCTCCCTCCTTTCTCATCCTTCCTTCCCCTTCTCTCCTTGTCTTAATCTTTTTCATCTCTCCTTTTGCAATCTTCCTGTCTCTATTTTTCTCTCTCTCACACACACATATGCTCATCCCTAAACATAATGGCCTTTATTAAAGTTATCTCATTGCCCCAGGGAGCACCATTTTCTGCTCATGCCAACATCCATCTTTGCCCTTTTCCCACATGTGGATATGTAGACGCAGAGTATGGATACAGCTGGGATTCCTATGGAATAATGATAATGAAAAAAAGCAGAAAAAGTTCTCTTCAAAAAGAGTTTTTCCTTTTCTCTCCCTCTCTGTCATTATTCTTTAGCAAAGCTCTTTAACTCCTCCGAGTCCAAAAGGAGCTTAATTAAAGTGTAAAAGAGAATTTGAAAGTAAGCAATAGACAAAGAAGGAATACAGTGGATCTGAGCTCTGTTGAAGAGTCTGGGGAATGCACTGCAAGATTTTTTTATTATCTCTAGGACATGCATAGTACTGATCCGGCCTCTGGTAGTCAGCCATTGGTGTAGTTTGATTTGAGAGGCATTAAGTAGGCAACCCTAAACCCCAAAATGAATCCCTAAACTGGTCTCCATAATAAGCACAAATCCATAGTAGATTTCAGTCCGTTTTACATGTTTGTATTAAGCATTGTCTTTTTAAAATGTTCTTTAAAAATGTTTGTTTTACGTTAATCAGTCATCTGCACCTTAACATATGTATTTCTTTCTGCAGCTATAGTCAGATTTAGAGAGCAGGAGAGTACTGATAGAGTGGATGGGAGTGGAGTGTTTTAAGGCCCAGAGAAGATCTATCCTCAACAGAATAATAGTGCAGAAAAGCAGGGAGGGTGAAGAGGGCAAAAAGGGTAAACTTTCCATATTTCATAGTGGGGCTAAGTAAGAGCCCTGGGAGTAAATTCCAATAAAGCCAGTCTTCAGACTTGGAGAAAGGGGTATAAATCACACTTGCTTAGTGATTGCTGCTACTAATAAAGTCCAATTACTGATGGACAGAAGTGCATGCCTGGTGAGTTATTCATGACACACATTTTTGTAGATGCGTAACATAGCACATTGCCTGGGACGCAGGAGAAAGCAAAACTAAATTGTACAAGTACATATTGAGGGCTAGAGATATTCACAGATGGGGTTTTCTGGTTATCCAAAATTCTAAAATAAATGAAGAATAACCAGATATAAAAATTCACATTGAAACTATGTATTTTATTGTTTCCCTAATAATGTTTTAAAAAACTTGGAGCAAAAGCAGTACAGTTTTGATGATATTGTCTGTAAATCTAGACATCCTGGGTTTTTATCCCACATCTTCCTTCTATTCATTGTAGAACCCTGGGTATTTTGACTTATTCGATAATTACTAAGAATATAAAGTTTCTAGAGCTTAAACTTTGAAGAAAAATTGACAGCGGCCCTGCCTCCATGAGACTGATAGCCTAAAGGTGAAATCTTGACTCTATGAAGTACAAAGAGTATACATATAAGCCGTGAGACAGTTTAATTTGTTTTTGACCTAGTAGAGAGGGGTGAATGGCTAGTAATAATCCCCATCTCTGGGCTATGGAGCATAAATGAGTTACAGATGTGGTCAGAATTTGATTCTTTGCCCTCAGGGTGACTGGATAGGACTCAGGCTGGGTGAAGATCCAGAGATAATTACCCTACCGTGAGCAGTCTTCTCATTTTACTTTAATGTCTTTGTTTGCTTGCTTGCTTGTTTTACCATTTTCTAGTTATGCCATGATGTGAAAATGTTTGGAAACAATAGAGATGTAAGTAATGACCAAGCATTGACTAGATCAGGAGAGGCATTGAGAGTAGGTTCTAAGCAGAGCACGTGGCTGGTTTGGGAACCAGGTGGCTAGAGGTTTTCCAAGGACAGTGGAAAGCCACCATGACAGGAATGCAAAGTAAAGTATACCAAGGAGTGGAAGGAAGGAGAGAAGAGGTGGAGACCTAGGGATGCAGGGCCTTGTGGTAGCCACACTGGAGACATCAGCCTCAGTGCCAGCGTAAGCATTCCCTACAAACATTTCATTTGGTAGACTCGCTGAACTTTCCACAGCCTCATAACCATTGCCTGTTGTGAGACATCATCTGAGTTTCAGTGCCAGCTAAGCTAGAAGTACCTTAGCGAACTTTGTTCAACTTGATAATATCTTTGTTCCTCAGTTTCTTCACCTCAAAAATCTGAGATTTTAAATGCATTTTTTCTAAATCTAGCTCTACAATTCTTGTTACCAAGGTTATTGATAGAGATTCTAAAGATGCAGAGGACTGATCTGCTAGCCAGTCTTTGAATATATCACCAAATTTGTTTTTCTTATTGTTTTTAATTTTTGTTCTCTAAATACAATAAATAATTGTGTCATTTGACTTAATAAAGCCACAATAAAGTAGAATCTCTCTATAGCCATAAAATGTAATTATTGATGAGAATAGACGAATGTCTAGGTTTTAGTAGAGGCTTTTTCCCTAAGATAAGCAAATCCATACAATTTATCAAACTTCTTAAAATACAGAGATAAAGGGAAACATTCCATATGGAGAATCTCTCTTCAAGTGTTTTAAAAAACAAAACAAAAAGCTCAGTTAAAGCAAGCACAGAATTATAGGCAGATGAAGAAGCTGCAGCCACTCAAAATCCTAGGAGGAAAATTATAGACTGGCTTTCAGGAACACCAGCCAGCCTCTTGAGCTTTGTATATGTGGAGTAGAGCTGGTTTCTGATCAGGGATGATTTATGTCTGATCCCCAGTTGGATATGTATGAGTCGAAGGTATTTCTAGTGTCCTGAATTATGGGAAACCCTTGGCTAAATCAAATCATTGGGAAATTTTAAAAATCAGATATGGGGAATCAGATATTGGTAAAGCTTTATGTAAATCATGTAGTCATTCTGAAGTGAGGACCTCTTGATTACTGTGTAGCTTATGTCCAAATGTGCTCTCAATATCTTTGGCGGTAATGCACTTTTATTTTCATGTTATAGGAAGAACAAAAAGTCATGCTAGAGATTCTATTAGGGAATTTTTTTTGTTTGTTTCCCTCTTAATCCATGCTGGAAATAGCTATAGTTAACTAGAAAATCTTTCTATGTCATTAATTTGTTTAACACCTCATTTGTCAAACGAAATTTAAGTGCTTATCATATGCCATGTGACAGACAAGATAGAAAGAGTTTCTGCCTTCATAAAGTTTGTGATCTGTCCGAGTACTTGGCTTGGAAACTAGTGCATGTCAGGGCATATAAAAGGGAATCCTAGCCTGCTCTCAGAAGCCAGGAGAAACTCTGAGAAACAATATTTGAGGGTAGATCTTAGTAAAAGTCCACGAACAGTGCCCGAGAACTTAGAAAAAGTTTCAACTTCCTGGCACTTGTGGGGAGCCAGTATCAATCTTGAACTTTCTTCTTCACTTTAAGAACATCATCCCACACATGAGCTTTACCAAGCTTTGACAGTGAGAACTTTACTTGCAGCACTTTTTAAAAATCTCCTGGGTATCTCCACATATTTCAGCCTCAGCACCATTAAGGGATTGGACATGAATATTCTTTAAACCTTTGATCATTTCAAGAGGGTAGAACGGGATAGGAGGAGTCTTTCATGCTGGAAATTCTTATGTCATTGTCCAATGTAATACATAACACACCTGTCATCTTCACAGGAAAAAGCCCGGTTGCCTTTTAAAAATTCAACCCTAAGGGTCTCTCCTGTGATATGTGACCTAGAAGACAGATAACTAGGAGGATTCTTTGAGTGAAGGAATCCTGGGTTTTATTGCTTTCGGATGTAACCACCTCCAGAGCTGTGGAAGAAGTTGCTATTTAATTAGAGAGATTAAACCAGGAATGTACTTTTCTCCTAACAAAAGAAAAAGACAGGGGGCTCAGGGGAGTTCTGGGTGTCTATACCTTGCCCAGAAGGCAGGATTTGCTTCTTTAAAATGACTCATCCATATGTCTGGATCAGGGCTTTCTATATTCACCTTGTTTTATTCATACCTAGGAATAACTGTCCAGTGTCCAGTCAACAGTAGGCACATTTACTTATCTGTCCTCAGTGATGTGGCTCGGCTTATAACAGAAGGCCTCTAGATGGCTTAACATAACAGCCATGACAGAAGTACCTGTTTATATAAACTAGGGTAGAAAAAAAAGACTATTTTTGTGGGATTTGGGGGAGTTTATAGAAGGATTTATATTTGAGAAATATATTATCCCTTGACACCTGTTTTTTCATCGTTGGTCAAAGAAGCAATGTACAGATTTAAGTCACATAGGGGCTGTTGGTGAGAACGAGACAGAAAAGGTTTATTTAGGAGTAGCCATGTCAAGGGGTTTCAATGTACTCAGAAGGCCACAGAGACCGCCTTCATGGTTTGAACAAGAGATTGCCATATTCCAGCTTTGTTTTCATAAAAGAACAATGACAAGATTTGAGGTAAAATCTGATACAATGGATCTGAGCACACTTCCATATCGTTAGTATAAAAATGAGATCCTTATGCTGATTGGAATTTCAGTGTAGCCCAGATGGCCTGGAGAGAACTCAAATGACAGCACATAGAGCTGTAATGGCCACCATCTTGCTACATTAGACAGATTTAACCCCTGTTCACTGTGACCAGTGCAGCCTCTAATCATGTGCAAACAATTCTACACTGCATTTCAACTAAAAATCCAATTTTAACGTTATTCAAGTCCTCTCACCAGGTAACCTTGTCTTATCCCTTTAACCTCAGCTATGGCCTCTGCCCTTACTGTATCAATGGTCCAGTTCTAATGAAATTTTTGCTGTCATTTTAATTCATGTGTACTTTCAAACTCCCATACCTTTCACACAGTTTTCCTTTTGCTCAGAATTATTTTTTTTCCTCTCCTATTATCAAACTCCAACTTATTTTTAGGATTCAGTTCAAACACTGCTTCCATTTTAAAGAATACCTCTGGCTCTTAATTAGGCTTACTACTGTTTCCACAAGATCATGTTTGCGCCTAATCTTAGCATTTCATTCATTTAGCAAATATTTTTTGAGCAACCTTCACATGTCAGGTACACTGTTACCACCACTTGGAATACAATAATAAGCGTTTAACACTCCGGTGAAATTTTTCCATATGTTACTTCCCCACTAGACTACAGATACCTTAATGATGGACCCTATTCAAATCGTCTCTGTGTCCCAAGGATCTAAATGTAACTGTTATATAATAAAGTCTTCAGTAGTTACCTGATTTTTGAATTGATTGAATAAGTATATTTTTATGGGCTCCTGATTCTGAACACATTAATATCATCTGCATCCTTGGGTATCAATCTATCATCATTTTACATACTTTATATTTCAGGGGGTTTGTAAAATCATTTGTTCATTAAATAAGTTTTCAATACATAATCCAGATCTTTCCATTTATCCCTCATTTCTTCATGAAACTTTGCTTGTTCCTTGTCTTCTTGGTTATTTCCTTAGGAGTCAGCCGTTGTGAACCATTTTTTTTTCCCAAGTAAATGAAGCAGAAATAAAGGGTGAAAGCAGGCCTTTTGAAGGTTACATATTTCCATTGTATTGTGGGGCTAAAAGGAGTGGTGAATCATATCACAGAATATCCATATTTAAGGTTGGACTAATTGGGGCTTATAGAATTGGAGGATTTTGAAAAGATTTTGCAGGTTACTTAACCTCACATTATACCGCAGACTTCCTAATTTGTCCCTAATAAGGTTTTCATGCTCTATTTGAATGCTTCCAGTGAGGGAGAGGTCTTAAGATATCTTAAAGCATTTTAATGTCTTTAAAGTTGTTTTTGTTGTTGTTTTTATATTAATTCAGTCTGTCTTCTTGTAACTTTCTGGTGCTGGGAAGTCATTAGAATAAGTTGTAATTAATATGTTACAAAGTCTTCAGGAAAATCTGACTTCTCACCTTAGAAAAAGATCATTGAGATAAACTTCAAAGTCAGTGTGCTAAAGGTAGGCTGAACACCTACCCTATTTTTGCTTCTATGTGACCCAAAGTAAGGGGTAGAGACTAATAATCCTTAAAACAATCAGGGACTCCCTTTACAAGTTCTGTTCTATGGTACCACCGGAAGCTCTAACTTATTCCCTTTGGTAATTAACTTGCCTGTTTTATCTTGGTCATTGACAAGTTTTACTTTCCTACTTTATATCAGTTAATCAACATTTACAGAATGCCTGCTGTGCCAGAACTCTGTTCTAGGCTCAATGGAAATAACAGCCAACACTGACCATGGAAGTCACGGTTCTTTTTTTCCAGGGCCTTGCGTTAAAGAGAAGGAAAAGAAGAATATAGAGCAAAACACTCAATTTCTCATTCTTAGTCTTCTTTCAATCTTTATGAAGCATTCTCCTTCATATGGTCAATAATGTATCTTTTCTGGAAATCTCTGGGGCTTATGTTATAGATATTTTAAATATTCTTTAAGATACAACCATACTATCATTTCCCATTGTACACATGCATATATGACTGAATGTTCTAACCCTAGAGAAAAAGCCAGGGATCTGACCATACTGACCTCAGGCCCTGAATTTGTCACTTAGCAAAGATCATATTGGCTATATAAGAATCTGTAAGCCAGTGGCCACAGATCTATATTAAGTCTACAGTTGGGTTTTGCACTTTAGCCCTCCCCCCAGTTATAGGTAACTTAATGTGAATGCTAACATTTTGAGAGTGAGGCTTTCATAAGAAAATAAAAGCTAAGTAATAGGAGCTGCACAGATCCATGACAACAGAAGATGAACATGAATAGCACCTTCTCTACTTCCAATAATTGCTTATTCGAGTAAGTAGTTCTTTCCTTTTTATGACTTTCTTTTTGCTCTGTACCTAAAATGCAGAACAACAAAATAAAACAAAATGAATACATAACAACGACAACAGGAACAACAGCAAAGTTTTTGTAGTTATCTATTCACAATACTATGAGAACGTTGGAGAAAAACAGTTATTAAAACACAGCTGGTATTTATAAAATATAAGCAAATATTCAGATTTTTAAAACATAAGTCAATATTCAGTTGAAGTTAAGTTCAAGGTCACTATATATTCAGTATTGTGTACTATTATTATTATTTACCAGATGAATATAAATATAGATCTTTAAATGAAACAAAAAGTAGAAAAGAAAAATAATATGAAGTTTTTGTTAAAGACAGTGACCAAATAGGTCAACTATCAAAGCTTTGCTTGATAGATTTTTTTTTTTCAATGTTTCATTATTTCTGGGGCCTGTCAGTTGCTCTGGGGAGAGAAACAGTGAGGTGTTATGAGTTTTCCCAAAGAGGGAAAAAAAAAAAAGGCAGTTAAAAGGCTTTTGAGTTCAACAAATGTGTCCTGAGAGCCAAATGGAACAGGGGTGAAATCCTAGCTAAACCCCGTGGGGAATAATTTGTTGTTAGCAGCATCTGGAAAGGAAGTGTGGCAAGGGCTGCGGAGTTTTGTTTAGAGAACAAATGGAAGAAAAGGGGCTTTAAAAAGGTAGATTTGAAGACAGGAGGGGGGAGGGAGAAAGTGATGGAGGCCTCGAATGAGTTTGGGGATTTAGGAAGGAGATATAATAGACTGAATAGCAGGTCACCGCTAGAGAAGTGAAAACCTGAGCGAGAGACATCAGTAAGAACGTGCTATGTTAGTGCATGGGCTTCAAACCTAAAAGCAAACTCAAATTAAATAGTTTATTCTTCCTCTGGCTGCTCCTACCACTAATAATGTGTTTTGCCTCAAGAACTGAGTATTTTAAAAATCTATATTAATCATGGAGACCAGTGTTTGCACTTATCCATGGGCGGCGTATTGACAAAGCCGCCTCACTATTCACACTGCTTCTGCTTCTCTGCAGCAAACCAGAGACTGTGGCCAGGGTACTGGACCCTGTGGCAAGGGGCTGGCGGACCCTGCAGTGCCAGCTGGGCACATGCCGGGATAGAGTCCCCTGTTCTCTCGTAGACTGCACGTTCAGCTGGCAAAGCACCCTGCCCTGGACTCTTCATTGTATGCACAATATTTCAATTACAGAAATGGGGAACATAAAAGCCACAAATACTGAGGCAGGGAATGTTCTATTCTAAATGGTCTGTGGCCACCTTCTGACTCTTGCCTTTCCTTCCTACATCCCTCCACTTCTCTTCCACAAACTTCAGGGTCTGGGCAGATGGAGAAGGTGAGAATCTGTGGCTATGGTGTGGTCCCACTGTGTCCATGGCCACATCTCAGGGTTGAGTCAGGCGCTTGGAGCTGATGCGTGGCTTCTTAGGCCAGTTCTATAAGAATTATCTGTGGGGTAAGTAGTGATAAAGAGTGAGAGAAATTAGGGGCGCCTGGGTGGCTCAGTGGGTTAAAGCCTCTGCCTTCGGCTCAGGTCATGATCTCAGGGTCCTGGTATCGAGCCCCGCATCGGGCTCTCTGCTCAGCGGGGAGCCTGCTTCCCCCTGTCTCTCTGCCTGCTTGTGATCTCTCTCCTCTCTGTCAAATAAATAATAAAAATCTTAAAAAAAAAAAAAAAAAAGAGTGAGAGAAATTAGAATACAAAGTTAGCTTTTGGGTTCTTGTAACTTTCCCATCCACCTCCCCAACCCCCCCATTTCAGCTCTTGCTAACTCTGGAGCATTTAGGCAGCCCTCTACTTCAAGTCCATCTGATGCCTACTGATAAGGGACTCTCCAGAATGCTTTACCTGAACAGGAACTAGGCTAGGGCTAACCCTTCTATGAATATTTGAATATTTCAGGAGATTCAACCAATTACAGCTATCATTTGTTGGGAGATAACCACATAGTGTTCACTGCCTACATGGACTCTGGTGTCAGAGGACCTGGCTTTGAATGTGGATCCCCCACTTACTGGCTGTGAGACTCCAGGCAAATCACCAAACCTCCCAGTTCTTGAGTTCCTTTATCTGTGAAATGGGTTGTTGCACAAAATAAATGAGCTAATGGGGCACCTGGGTGGTTCAGTCTTTAAGCGTCTGCCTTTGGCTCAGGTCATGATCCAGGCTCCTGGGATCCAGCCCCGCATGGGGCTCCCTGCTCTGCAGGAAGCCTGCTTCTTCCTCTCCCACTCCCCTTGCTTGTGTTCCCTCTCTTGCTGTGTCTCTTTCTGTCAAATAAATAAAAAGAATCTTTTAAATATAAATAAATAAATAAGCTAATATATGTAGTGTTTAGACTAGAGTTGGAGTCATAACACATATGTGTTAAATATTATTATTATCTATCACAGCATTATTATTATTATTATATCCCTGATGTTGTGTATACAAGCATCTATATATACTGCTTATTTTATCTGAACAATGTCATGTGGTATGCATTTCACTTATCATCCAGTTTATACATTAGTAAAAGGGAGAGCCAGTATTTTAACTTGGGTCTATTTCTAGTTCCTGCGCTTTCCTCACTATGCAAGTATTTCAAAGATGTTGTTATAGTATTAAAACTTCTATTATGATGGTAGATGACAAAAGATATTCTACATATCTAATAAGATTGTAGATAACCAATAATATCTTTTACTTTTTATTTATTTCTTTTAATTACTTACTTTGGTGCCAGAGTGTTGTACAAAACCATCAATATTTCATTTTACTTAAAAAGAACCTATAAGGCATCTTTGATTATTACTCTCATTTGACAGATAGTGTCTAAGATTTAATGAGCTTTTTTTTTAGCTTACATATAGTTACAGAGCCAAGTAAGTGATAAAGGTGAAATTTACAGCCCTATTCAGAGCTTACCAGTGTCTGCTGTAGAAAATGACAACTTCTGCATGTTCACAGAGCAACGATTAGAAAGATGAAATAGTAAATGATAGTGAGGATCGCTGATAACTAAAGAAACTGGAAGTTCTTGGGCATTGACATTCAGTAAAACCATTCGATGAAATTTTAGTGCTGAATAAAAAAGGTAGCATTAGAGGTTCAGATCCACACCTTTTTCCTCATCTTCTGGAGTACATTATCATCTTTACAGTCTTGGTCATCTGAACAATAGCCAAGTGAGCATTGCTTCTTTGTATATTTTTTTTAATTTTATTTATTTGACACAGACTGAGAGAGAGGGAAAGAGAGAGAGAGAGAGAGATCACAAGTAGGCAGAGAGGCAGGCAGAGAGAGGGGGAAGCAGGCTCCCCGCTGAGCAGAGAGCTCGATGTGGGGCTCAATCCCAGGACCCTGAGATCATGACCTGAGCTGAAGGCAGAGGCTTTAACCCACTGAGCCACCCAGGTGCCCCACTTCTTTATATTTTTAAATGGCCTCATGTATAAAATCTAATTTCTCCTTCATTACATATCTTTGAGAGATTAGCATTATTCCCATTTGAGACTTTGAGAAACTGAGAAACAGAAAGTGTAAAGGACTTGTCAAACATAATGAAGCTATGACCCAAATCTTTTGATGTATCTGTCTAAACTCTTAAAATTCATGCTGGTCCACTTCTCAGAAGTATATAAGGAAGGGAAGGGAAGGAGAGGAAAAGAAAAAGAAGGAAAGGAAAGGAAAGGAAAGGAAAGGAAAGGAAAGGAAAGGAAAGGAAAGGAAAGGAAAGGAAAGGAAAGGAGAGGAGAGGAGAGGAGAGGAGAGGAGAGGAGAGGAGAGGAGAGGAAAGGAAAGGAAAGGAAAGGAAAGGAAAGGAAAGGAAAGGAAAGGAAAGGAAAGGAAAGGAAAGGAAAGGAAAGGAAAGGAAAGGAAAGGAAAGGAAAGGAAAGGAAAGGAAAGGAAAGAAGAGGAAAAAGGAAAGGAAAGGAAGAAAAAAAGAAAGGAAAGAAAAGAAAGGAAAGGAAAGACAATAGGCATCTTTCTCCCTTTCTCCTCCACCAGTAACTCCCAATTAGTGGCTTAGATTTACAGTGTGTGTATATGGGTGCAACAGGCAAACCATGTGGCAGAATAATAGAATAATAAAAATCTCCTTAATTATTCTAATTTTTTTAATTTTCATGCTTTCATTTAGCAAGTATACTTTGGGCAGTTGCTCTATACTAGCCGGAGTTTGGTTGCAGAAATGAATAGATGTAATGGTTAAGGCCTCTGATCTCAAGGATTTGAAAGTCCATCAGTACAGCAGATACAAGTATAAATCATAAGGACACAATATCACAGTAGAGATGTCAAGCAGGGCTATGAAACCACTAGGGATGAACAATGGATTCTGCCTTAGAAATCTAGGGTGCCTTCAGAGAGGAGAAGGGTATTAGATCTAGGATTTGGGGAATTTCTTATAACTCATCAAGCAGAAAAAGGATGTAAGGAAATGCTGGTGTCATGAATAGCATGTGCAAAGAAAGGCCCAGTTGCATGACCATTACCCAAGTCATCTCCCCTGAATAGAGAGTTCAGTGATTCTAGTGTTTAGAATCACATGACCACAGGCAATCCTATTTAGTTACTCTAAATTTAATAAACTGTGGGGTTAATGGCTTGTATGGCCTTAAGGTAGTCACTCTACATCTTAGGCCCTCTGTTTACTCATCTGTAAAACAAGTGAGTTGATTTAAGTTCTATAAAATCTTTTAAGATAGGTGTAAAATCCTCCAAATGGTGACAGAAGCATTTCTTCACCCATTAGATTCTATGGCTAAGTATATGAACATTGGGCCCAGGAGTTATTATAATTATGATAAATTGAACAAATACTGAATGTTCAGTGGCCTTCAAAATTCATTTTACCACCTGTGTGGTAGGCTGCCCTACTAATAGTGGTGGAAGAAACCCCCACCACCCACTGATTTCTACTTCCTTAGTTATTTCAGACACAAAATTTTGTGAAATTTTAAACACAGACAGATATATGTGTGTGTGTGTGTGTGTATTTCGTACATATATATGCATGTGTATATGTATTATATATAACATAAAAAGACACAATTTATTGAGTTATGCATTTTGATGTCCTGTGGAAGAATGAATTACTCTAGGATAAAGACGATCATGGCACAAAGCTAGCCTGAAATTTGCAAAATTCCTGAGGTAAGAGAGCCTCCCATGGCAAGTAAAGGAGGCAAAGAGCCTTTGATGGTTGAGACAAATGAGAACCAAGAAAAAGTGTATTAGAAGTATTGATAGTTGAAAATCAAGCTATATTGACCTGTTCCAAAAAGGAGAACACATCCAGAATAATAGATGTTTCAAGGGTAACTAGCTGATTCACTTTATGGTAATACAGTGTCATTTTCCAGGTCTTGTTTGCTTTTGCCCTAACCACAGTGAAAATATAAATGGGAAGTTTATTAATTTATTTGGCAATTATTTTTTGGAGATTTAATCTACACCAGTTCATGTCTTTTCCCATTATCACATGCTTGTCACTGAACATTATCAAGGAATAGCAGAACCTGTAGATGAGGGCCAGGAATATTGTTATTTTAGGATGATACTAAATTATAGAAAGCCAAGAAGACAGAAGTTGTCCTTGGACCAAATAATCTGACATCTCACTCCTATTGTTTCTTTTCCTTTCCCTCCATAACACTGCCACTACTACCATCACTGTCTTGGCAAGAACACTGGGAAAGATACATCCACAGAGAAAACAAGTATAATCAAACAAGCATGCATTGCTTTTTGGGGATTTGGCCTCCACGGCTTACTCAAGAGAACACTCTCTTTTTGGTTAGGCTGGATAAATCAAGATTCCAAAACCTAGATCTAAGCAAGCTTAACACTCTACACTTTATAATTCCAACCAAAACCTAGATCTGCATTTGAATTACGCAACTGCTACTGAAGTGATGTACATGCAGTTCATACCCTTGGGAGAAAAAAACCATCCAGATGCCCCCAATCTCCCAATCTCCAAAAAAAAGACAAAGGACATTTACTACTGTGGCTACATTAGACTCGCAAAGGCTACACAGCAAGATTTTTAGAGGAGAGTCATTATTTTTGAATGAGTAGATGTGGTAGACTTTCAGGGAGGGTGGCTCTTGAGCATGATCTTGAAGAATGAATATGAATTGAGGTATAGAGAGAAGATGATATAAAATTCTAAGCAGAGAGAACACCAAGAGAAAGGCACAAAGTGGCCACAACCCTGAAGATTTCCAGGATACAGAAAAGAGTTATGTTTGGCTAGAGGAAAGGGTATATGGAAGGCAAAGTAAGAATAAAGGAAATAGAAGCCCATGGCATTTTTGAGCCAGAAAGAACAACACACTTCAAGTACCCCATTGAGGAAGATTAATATGGGAGCAAAGCATAGGATGAATAGAACTGCACAGATGAATAGAAACCCACATTGGAAGTGGATTTACCAGTCAGGAAACCACTGAAAGGACACAAGTTAAAAAAGACGTAATAGTGTTACTCAGGTGGTTAAAAGGGAAAGCAGAAAATAAGTGGAAGATATTTTAGGAAAGCTGAAAGTATTGAATTGGAGACAAAGTTATAGATAAGGAGAAGGAAAAAATCAAAATGATACAAAGGCAAGAGTTTAAAATAAGGAAAAGGAAAAAATCAAAATGATACAAAGACAAGAGTTTAAATCTGAGATCCTGGAAGGAGTGTTGTATCATTACATAGAAAGGGAATGTGCAAGTAAGAAAGAATTTGTAGGTAAAATTATATATTCATTCTTAAATGTATTGAGTTGAAAAACTTTGCAAAGTGTCCTAGATAAAGAGTTCTTATGGAATATTAGAAATGTAGCTCAAGAAATAGCTTAGAGTTATAGCATTTCCCATAGGGGTGATTTTAAGTTTTTAAGAATGGGTTTTAAGTTTTTATACAGTCAGTGAAGAAGGACAAAGAATGGAGCAGAGAATAGATATTTAGGAATTGTATATATTAAAGCATGGGAAAAAACAGAGAAGAAAAGGGGATAGAAACAAGAATATCAGAAAGAAATAAAAACGATATTCTTAAGGGCACAGGAAGATTGAGAATGATGGCAAATTAGAAAAAAAAGAGAAAATTATATTTTACACCTACAAGAATTGTAAACTTCAAAAAACAAACAAACAGTGAGTGTCTTGAATAGTGGAGGAGGGAGCCAGATTGTGAGAGATAAAGAAAACTGTGGTCAGTAATCAACACAATATGTGATTTATCAGTCCTCAGATGGGGTTAATAGTCTAGAGATTGGGGAATCTCCCAACAACAGTAATCTGTGTTTTTCTTCACTTTGTGCATTGCATTTTGTGAAAGAATTCAGGTCTATACCCTTTTAAAGTAATGGACAACAGCAATATAGACCTAATTCCAAAATACCTTAAAATCTTACCAAAAATAAAATGGTCTATAGAATAAAATATGCCACAGGTTGTACCTATAGGATGCCAACATAGAAGTCAGTTACTCCTATCAGTCAGAACTCTGGATTCTCAGCAAAGAAGTCAAACTCTCACTCTTTGCAGATGATATGATACTTTATGTGGAAAACCCAAAAGACTCTACCCCAAAACTGCTAGAACTCACATAAGAATTTAGTAAAGTGGCAGGATATAAAATCAGTGCACAGAAACCAGTTGCATTTCTATATACCAGCAAGACAGAAGAAAGGGAAATTAAGGAGTTGATCCCATTTACAATTGTACCCAAAACTGTAAGATACCTAGGAATAAATCTAACCAAAGAGGCAAAGAATATGTACTCAGAAAACTATAGAATACTCATGAAAGAAATTCAGGAAGACACAAAGAAATGAAAAACATCCCATGCTCATGGATTGGAGGAGCCAATATTGTGAAAATGTCTATGCTACCTAGAGCAATCTAGACATTCAGTGTAATCCCTATCAAAATACCATCAGCTTTTTTTTCACAGAAATGGAACAAATAATCGTAAAATTTGTATGGAACCAGAAAAGACCCCAAATAACCAGAGGAGTGTTGAAAAAGAAAAGCAAAGCTGGTGGCATCACAATTCTGGGCTTCAAGCTCTGTTACCAAGCTGTAATCATCAAGACAGTATGGTACTGGCACAGAAACAGACACAATAGGGGCGCCTGGGTGGCTCAGTTGCTGAGCGTCTGTCTTTGGCTCAGGTCATGGTCCCAGGGTCCTGGGATCAGCCCCGCATCGGGCTCCCTGCTCGGCAGGAAGCCTGCTTCTCCTGCTACCATGCCCTCTGCTTGTGTTCCCTCTCTCACTGTGTTTCTCTCTGTCAAATAAATAAAATCTTTAAAAAAAAAAAAAAGACACAAAGATCAATGGAACAGAACAGAGAGCCCAGATATATACCTCCAACTCTATGGTCAACTAATCTTCAACAAAGCAGGAAAGAATGTCCAGTGGAAAAAAGATAGTCTCTTCAACAAATGGTGTTGGGAAAATTGGACAACCACATGCAGAAAAATGAAACTAGACCATTTCCTTACACTGCACATCCAAAATGGATGAAAGACCTCAGTGTGATACAGGAATCCATCAAAATCCTTGAAGAGAACACAGGCAACAACGTCTTCGACCTCAGCTGCAGCAACTTCCTAGACACGTTGCCAAAGGGAAGGGAAGCAAGGGCAAAAATGAACTATTGGGACTTCATCAAGATAAAAAGCTTTTGCACAGCAAAGCAGAGTCAACAAAACCAAAGACAGCTGACAGAATAGGACAAGATATTTGCAAATGACATATCAGATAAAGGGCTAGTATCCAAAATATATAAAGAACTTTTCAAACTCAACACCCCAAAGCAAATAATCCAATCAAGAAATGGGCAGAAGACATGAACAGACATTTCTGCAAAGACGACATCCAAATTGCCAACAGACACATGAAAAAGTGTTCAATATCACTTGGCATCAGGAAAATACAAATCAAAACCACAACGAGATACCACCTCACACCAGTCAGAGTGGCTACAATTAACAAGTTAAGAGATGACAGAGGTTGGTGAGGATGTGGAGAAAAGGAACCCTCCTACACTGTTGGTGGGTATGCAAGCTGGTGCAGCCACTCTGGAAAACAGTATGGAGGTTCCTCAAAAAGTTGAAAATAGAGCTACCCTATGGCACAGCAATTACACTACTGGGTGTTTACCTCAAAGATACAAATGTAGTAATCCAAAGGGGCACATACACCCAATGTTCATAGCAGCAATGTCCACAGTAGCCAAACTATGGAAAGGGCATAGATGTCCATCAACAGATGTGGTATATACATATAATAGAATATTATGCAGCCATCGAAAAAATTGAAATCTTGCATTTACAATGACATGGATAGAACTAGAGGGTATTATGCTAAGCAAAATAAGTCAACCAGAGAAAGACAATTATATGATCTCACTGAAATGTGGCATTTGAGAAACAAGGCAGAGGATCATAGGGGAAGAGAGGAAAAAATGAAACAAGATGAAACCAGAGAGGGAGACAAATGATAAGAGACTCTTAATCTCAGGAAACAAACTGAAGCATGCTGGAGTGGAGGGAGATGGGAGGGATGGGGTGGCTGAGTGATGGACATTGGGGAGGGTATGTGCTATGGTGAGTACTGTGAATTGTGTAGGATTGATGAATCACAAACCTGTACCCCTGAAATAAATAATACATTATATGTTAATAAAAATTAATAAAAAATTAAAAAAATTAATGACTTAAAAAACTCTGGATTCTAACTGTAGAAAACAATGTATTTATTAAGTATTATTGAGATAAAACAAGTTGATTTATTAAAGACTTTTTTTCTGTTTTCAAAAACTATTGCTCTTTTTCTTGCATACCTTATTGATTATTTCAACAGCTGGATTCAAACAAATTCCAGTATCAGTAGGACATTGATTGCAGAACAAGGATGATGAGGATAGTGATGGTGATGGTGATAATTGCTACAATTTCAGGGGCACCTACCATGTTTCAGGTGGTTGATGAGATGATTTATGCATGTTATTCTCATCTCCTACTTGGGGACGAGGAAAGGTGCTATGCTCTTTACAGAAAGCTTGAATTTGGTGGGACCATCTCCATCTGAGCTCATTAGTCTTCAACAAGCATGGCATAGTAATACTATTTAGCACTTCCCATCTTCAAAGTACTTGGTAAATATTAGCTAATTAGTTCCTCAAATACTCATGAGATTTTTCTAAGTATGTATTATTGTTCTTATTACCTTGTCACAAATGGAGGCCTGCAATCTACATGACTTTTCCAAGGAAGTAGAAAGTGTCATTGGTAAAGCCAAGAATCCACCTCAGAAATACTTGTTTTGATGCTTTCTTCTGGCCCCCAAGACTATGTATCTCAATTTTTTTTTAAAGATTTTTATTTATTTATTTGACACAGAGAGAGAGAGAGATCACAAGTAGGCAGAGAGGCAGGCAGAAAGAGACCGAGAAGCAGGCTCCCGGCTGAGCAGAGAGCCCGATGCAGGGCTCAATCCCAGGACCCTGAGATCATGACCCGAGCCGAAGGCAGAGACTTTAACCCACTGAGCTACCCAGGCACCCCTATGTATCTCAGTTCTTATGGAAAACATTTATTAATCTCATATAACTAGTCATAAGAATTTTAAAAAGTATACCTAAAATGTAACAAAATTTAATTCATAGCCATTTACAAAGCTCCTATCTTTTTCCCCTTCATCCAACACACGAAGTGGAAAAAATGATGTTATTTGATGACTTTAGTTTTTAACTTTTGCTAATGATTTAGGCATTACTAGGTTTTCATACAGATTAATCTCCTCATCAGAGGCCATGGAGGCTCTCTTCTTACTGTCATCTCCTTATTAACCAGGTCTTGTCTCCACCACTCTTTACTCCAGTTTTGACTCAGTAAAGGATTCAATAAAGAAAGAGTTTAGAGTGAAGAATACTGTGACTCCTAGTCCCTAATAAGCTTGATTCACTTTTGACTGTAAGACAACATACATGAGTTTTTCATTACATTCAATCTGTATATCAAGTTTCCTTCTTTCACATATTCGCTCAAATTTCTTTCTTCATAATTTTCTTCTAAATTTGCTTCAAAATTTCTATTCCCATTGTAATTTCTTAAGCTTCATTCCCAGTTTATTTTTTTATCTCTCAGTTTGACATCATCCTCAAAACAGAATTGCTTATATCCTTAACATATAGGCTCTTCTTGATTTTCCCCAGTCTTTGTTGCTGGCTTTCTCCAGGTTGTCTTGGCCCCAAACCTTGGATTTACTACTTCCTGTATATTTCCTTAAACACCCACAAAAAAAGGAAAACAATATCAAATACCCCATTATAACTTGGGGTATATACAGTTTCTTCCTTCCTTTATAATTTCCATGGCTACCCACTCAATTCAAACCTATCATAATAGCTTTCTAGTTTGCATTAACAGTGCTTTACCTTGGTTAAGTGATCAAATCTTATACATAACCTAACTGGCATAATCCTGTATTATTCTAGCAAATACCAGTGGAGGTTAGTGTAAGAATTGACTGACCTCCTGTGGAAATAATAAAACCTTCATGGATTATATCAACTGGCATCTGAAAGCTCCTTAGCTTCCAGCAGCACTCCCATGCTGGGGGCTCTGCCCTCCAACATTCTGGGTGTAGGATCTAGCAATACAGAATTCTAACAGCCAGGTATAAAATAAAAATAAAAAATAAAAACAACAAGAAACAACAAACAAAACATAAATCAGACAACTGCAACCACAACAACTACACCCATCACCAACAAAACCATGGAGTCAGAAACATGGAAGCTTCTGTTCCAGAAAATTCCTTAGGGTATTTTCGCTAGATACAGTTCCTGAGAGAGAGAATTCTTCAGAGTTAGGCAGGGATCGCTGGGGGACATCCATGTATGTATATATCCATGTATATATATATATATTTTATTATTTTCAATGTTTTTACTTGACGGCTGCCCTTGTTTTGTTTATATTGTTTTGGTTTGTTTGGGGCTTGTGTTATTTGTTTGTTTAAACTGGATTTCAACTATTGTTTTGTATATTCTTCCCTAAAGAATCTGATTTCATTGTGAGGCCTTGGTTGACCAGTCCACCTAAGGCAACTGAATTCTAGTTGACTCCAAACCCCTTGGGATTGAGGATTAGTGCTTGTACCATCCAATTCACATCTCTGCAGAAATAGCCAAAGTGTCCAAGACTGGGCAAGCTGTGTGCTCACAACAGAACATTATTTCCTTTTTTCTTTTATTTTTGTATTTCTTTTCTTTTGTCAGCTTCTTTTTATTGACATTTTGTGGAACAACAATACCAAGCAAAAAGCAGTACAACTGCTGCTTTCTGGGCAATCTGATTACATTGGATGCTTTCTTTTTAATCAGGTGGTTGTGTGTGTTTTTATAAGCCTTCAAACTATTGCCTGCTCTCTTATATAGTTCTATTCTACTTTATTAGTCTAGTGTCAGCCATTGGAGTATATGTTCTTCAAGGAATGACAAGATAGTGCAGAATTCAGCATAATATTCACACTAAATGGGCCTAGACAACATTATAGATTAGGAATAAATTCTTATGAAATGAATATGTGATATCGTAGAAAAATGTATTACATGAGCCTCAATTCTTACCTACTCCTATCTCCAGGAATCATAATAAAGATAATTTATAGAACAAGTTGTTGGAATTAGGAAATGTTTTGGGAGAAAGAATGTATATGTAAACTAGAAAATACTCATTAACACCTAGAAATTATATTGATTGTGCACAGTGGAATATATATCTAAGTAGTTAATAATTTAAAGTTTAGGAGAGGTCCATGTGTTTTAAGAAAAAAAATATGAGAGGATAAGAATAGAACATATATAAAAAAAAGAATAGAACATATAATCTGTGACATTTAAATAAAAATCTATTCTTTCTTACTTCCTCTTCCTGATTATTTCATTTCTCGTGCTGTCCTGTATTAATTCATATTGATCAGCTCAATATCTTTATAGGTATTCTATTGTATTGCTATTGTATGTAGACATATGTATTTCTAAATAGGTTGTAAATTATATACATTCCTTTAGTACTAACCTAGAAGCAAAAAAGGCTGCTGTTATTGTAGGTTATTATTCCTGCCCAAGAGATGACAGGAGAGGCAGAAACTATTTGGAGCTCCGTCTGAATTGCAGTTTTAAGCACATCTGATGTAGTACATGTCTGGAGGTGGCATTTCTAACCTTTTTATCAACTGGGTTCCATGGATCAGAATAAATGATAACAATAGCTCACCGCCTTCTGCTGGACAGATTTGCTACTTGAAAAACGATCAGGGCCCTATTAAGAGAAGCCACACCACCCTAATGGGGAGCAGATCACAGGCCAGGTCTCTCTGCGGCTGTATCTCTCTGTGTGAGAGGACATGACCTTGCCTGTCTTTTTCCCTGGAATCTGTTGAATGATAGACTTCTTTTCTTTCCTCGAATTGTTATAGCAAGAGGAGAGGAAGGATTGCAGTTTTTTTTTCCTTTTCCTTCAGAAAAGAGACATGGCCCATTTTAACATCCCCATTATCTATGTGTCTGTCCACAAAGGCTCTATTTGAAAAAGCCCTATGGTTTCACAATGATGACAAGCCATTTCTAATGCCACTCTCACTGTCCACAGAGTACCTGGGGCTCCATTTTCATACTTGGAATGGCAATACATTTAGTAACTGCCCCCAAACCTTCTTTACACTGACCCACCCCTCAGATTTTGCTCTGGTCTTCCCTTTCATGATTCATATCTTGTTCCTCCTTTTATGCCCACATATTGTAGTTCTCCTTCAAGACATAATTCATATTCTACGTTCTTTCTGAAGTAATCCTTATCCATTCTGACTCACAATACTATCTCTTTCTTATTATTCTCAAGACCCAGTAGAGACACTAAAACTTATACTGTGTTCATTTATTTATTGTGCAAGAGTGTAAGAACCTGATCTTGTTATATTTTATTTAATTTTTTCCTTTGTCTTCTGCCCCTTTCATATCCTCCATAATTACCCAATTTTATGTGTTTCATCTATAATCTTAAAAATGTACACATCCACTAAATTTTTAAATTTTTCGTGTTAGTTAGGGGTATATGAGTTTTTTTTTTTTTTTAGAAAATATGTCTATAAATAGTATTGTTCAATATCTCTTATTTTATTTCTTAAGTATTACTCTACATTCAATCAGGAAAATAAAATTGATCATTAAATGATAGATGGGCATATATGGATAGGTAAATAAATAGAAGGCAAGAAAGAGAGATGAATAAATGGATGGATAGGTAGTAGAGAGCAGACAGATAGTAGATGTGGGACAGATACTAGATAGTTTGGGAAAAACGTCACAGACTCATTTCCAAGTACCAGTGAAACTGACATAGGAACAGAAAGGAATCAAAATCAAAATGTCATTAACCATCTAGTCCTCATTTTAAACTTTAAGCAAACAAACAAATGGAGAATCCTTGGCCAGGAAAGGTCAAGTATTTCCAAGAAAGTTGCATGTTTCAAAAAAGAATGAATGAATTATGCTTTTGGTCCCACTCTTACATAGAGATAAGAACCATCAGACTATCTCAGGGAGAACTCTTCTTACCTACATTTTTGGAAAAGCTGGTGTGTGTTTTTGCCCTTACTCCAGGGGTGAGTGTAGAAGTTTCATATCTGACTCTTCTCTATACCAGGCCAAAAGAAATGTACAAATTCCGAGAGGTTCAGAAGTGAGACTGCTCCAGGGGCTCAGTAGGTTAAGGGTCCAACTCTTGGTTTCGGCGCATGTCATGATCTCAAGACTGAGATTGAGCTCCATATCAGGCTCTTGTTCAGTGGGGAGTTTACTTGAGATTCTCTCCTTCTTACTTTCCTGGTGTCCCTCCCCCTGCTTGTAAACTCTCTCTCTAAGATAAATAAATAAATCTTACAAAAAGAAAGAAGGAGTAGGACTTCTCCAAATATATAAATTATTTTCAAATAGAGCGAGGACAGGGTCCCACTTTTTTGTGCCCTAAATATGTTTGCCTTTGTGAACCTCTTCCTCCATTTTATAACAAAACAAAACAAAACAAAAACAATCAACCAACAATATACTTATATTTGTTGACTCTGTTGGTATAAAATGAATATACTAACCCAGGACAGATTCATTGTTGTATAATTATTATTGTTATATTCATTTTTCTTCTGATTTAAGATAAATGACAATTATACATTTCCCTAGCCCCTAGAAGTGTCATGTACCTTAGCCATTGTGCCTACTATACCCATTGTATAAGCAAGCCCTGAGTAAGGGGAAGGAGAGAATTATCTATCACTCCAACAACATCAACCATTTACAGTATCACTTTATATTTTGTAAAATATTTAGGCATTATCTTATTTGGTAGTTACAAAACTCTATGTAATTGGTATTAATGGCACCAGTTTTAGAAATGCTGACATAGACATACTGCCTATTGTAGTACTATCACAACTAGAAATCAGCAGCTTGATGTCTTAGTTCTTAAAAGGCCAGTGCATTCTTTTTCCCCTATTGAAAGATCAGAGTTGCATCTTTTTATGCTTGGTCATCTCATCTTGTCACATTATAGACAAATCAATTCTCCCTTTTGTTATGAAACACAGGCTTTTTCTCCTGCCTCATATATACTTGATCAGATATATAAATATGCATATTTATTGAATATATGAAGACAAACATAAAGAGTACTCTCTATGAGCCTAACCTTTCATTTTTAACAATTGGCACCCACACCCCTATACCCCACCTTCCAAAAAAAATGGGAGCAAAAATTCTATATCTTTCCTTAAGGGAATTTTTTTAAATTGGATGCACCTCAAAGTTTCAAATAGTTTTAGGATTGGCCAATTAATGTTAAAATATTTGTATTTTACAAATACAAAAAAATAATTGAGCTCTATAAGCTTTGTTCCTAAGAGAAATACAGGTAACACAAGTTTGAATATTTTTAAGAGGATGTATAGTGGTGAATCTCTTCCTGCTGTCTGAGGGTAGTTCCCTTATTTTTGCGGAGAGAACTACATGTAGTAGAGTCTCTGGCTTTCTGTAATGCATACCATTCATCTGTCAAGCTCTTTCATTTGAAAATAATGAGCAGTCAAGAATTTGAAAAAGTAAATCTATTAAGAATATTTATGCAGGAAAACTATCACTAAACACCTCCATTCACTCATGTAATGAGATTGGCATCACGATAAAATTCTTGTCTTGTAAGATAATGGTCTTACGGCTTTTTCTGGCTCTTAAACCAAAGATAATTGGGTTAATCTCTGCGGGAAGTCCATCTGTTTCCAGTAAACCATTTTAATTGTGGATGACTTTATTTCGGAGATGTGGAAAAGGTCTTGCCACCCTCTTCCTGATCTTGGGAAATGCAAGAATGGATATCAAAATTCAAAATGTAGATGTGTAGAAAATAGAACTGCCACAGTAGATTTGCCTGCAAATAGTGTGATACTGGCAATATTTTATATTTTTTCAGTGGTTTTCATTAAGGATTTAAAAATTAAGTTTTTGGCATGAATGCTTATACAGTGATACTGAGACAAGGACAGAGAAATGTTTCCATGTCGCACAGGTAATGTGATATTATATACAGGCAAAGTTATAAAACTAAGACCGTAGATTGTGTTTGCAAACCTTCCATATATGGTGCCTTGAATGTGGCATTTGGTCATATATTACAATTACATATATTACAATATGTTCTAATTGTTTCACATGTGAGAGTCCAATTTGTCCAACTTTGTCTTATAAGCTCACTGAAAGTAGAGATTAGGTATATGCCTTATTCCTAGCCCACAGTTGCTAAGCATATATTAGGTGCTTACTACATTTTCTAATATTTATTTCTGAACAATGAATTAATTCATAATTGAGTTAGATAAGCAATAATTCTTCTTTAAAATGCAATGGAATTACATGATGAGTTAGAAAACATTCTCAAACACATTTGCCTCATTTTATGTATTCTTTTCATATATACCCAACACTGTTGAATGGAAAGAGATATATAGAAACATGTTTTTTTCCCTTCCAGACTTAGATCTAAGCTGATGCATTTAAATCTTAGCTCTTTTAATTACTAGTGGTGATAACCTGACAACATTGTCAAAACAACTAAAGGAGTTCCTTGCATGTAGTAAAAAATATGTATGTGTTAGGCATTGCTATAGCCATTGTTAACACTTTACAATTATAACTATTGGGAGCTTTATGCCTTATGCACAAACTTCTGGTTGCAGACAAATTGCTGGGAATGCTCTTTCTTTTCTTTGTGGCTTTTGCCTG
Source organism: Procyon lotor (assembly GCA_028646535.1). Taxonomy (NCBI): domain Eukaryota; kingdom Metazoa; phylum Chordata; class Mammalia; order Carnivora; family Procyonidae; genus Procyon; species Procyon lotor. Next base: position 24,182,998 of record CM053616.1, read on the forward strand.
AGAAGTGAGATCAAGAAGCAAACTCTGCCCACAATAAAACAGTTCTATATCTCACTTTTTAGAGTGAGAAGAAAAAATTTGCTCTATGTTTCTTATTTTACATTCTGAAAAATAGGATCCAGTAAAAGTGATCTACTTGCTATCATTACCAATAAGATCTAGGGCTTCCACAGGAAAAAGAGGGAGCACGTGATAAAATCTTTGGCTTCATTAATTTAATATATACTTAATGAGCTTCTGCCATATGGCAGACACTATGCTGGAAGCAAAATCAGAGATATCTCTGCCATTCTTTGACATGTACTAACTAGGGGAAGAACCAGTCAGTACTCATTGGTACTGGTATTGGTAGTACACCAGTGAAAATGCAATTACAGCTGTGACCAGGGCTACAAAGGGAAATGACATGGTGCTCAAAGTATGGGTCATAGAGGGGTTTATTATGGAATGGGTGCTCAGGAAAGGCTTCTTTGAGGTAGTACTAATGGAACTAGGATTTGTGCTGGCTACCCAGAGGTGACAGTGTTCAGAACAGTGCTGTTTGCAATGTTCCAGAAATAGGGAGCATTATGTGGGAAACTTCTTTTATGGAAAGGAACAATACATATTTGATAGACCAGAAGTGATCCACAGACTCTTCAGTATAGAAATGGAGGGTGACTGTAGAGGTACATAGAGCTCGGTCCATCCAGGGTTTAAGGCTGTGACAAGGTGTATGTTTTTTATCCTAAAAGTTTGGGAAGATCTCTGAGTTTTTTGTTATTGTTGTCAATTAACTGTTTAATAACTTTATATTATGATAAAGTACATATAGTATAAATTTGGCATTTTAACTATTTTTAAGCATGCATTCCAATAGCATTAAGCACATTCATAATGTTGTGCAACCAACATTATCCATTTCTAGGACATTTTCATCATCCCAAGCAGAAACTCTGTATATTAAATAGTAACTCTCCATTCCCTCTTTCCCTCATCCCCTGGTAATCTCCATTCTACTTTCTGTCTTTATCAAATTGCCTACCTTAGATACCTCATATAAATGGATCATACAATATTTGTCCTTTTCTGTCTGAATTATTTCACTAAGAATGTGTTCAAGTTTCATTCATGTTGTCCATCAGGTGTTTTAAACAGGAAGACAATAGAGTCAAATTTGTTTCTGAATTTTCCTCCAGAGACAAGATGGGGAATATAAGAGACAGGTATAGGTAAACCTTCTAGAAAGTTGTTGTTATTCTCATGATGAGAGATGATGTAGTCTAGATGAAGGTAGAGCAGTGGAAGGAAAGAAAAATCAGTAGGATTGAGGCGACATTTAAGAAAGTACTACTTATTGCCTTCAATGAACTTACTATTTATTTGAGGGGCATGAAATAAATATAAAGCATAATAATGCTAATTTAGTATAATAACTATAGAGCTATGTACCAGTGCATGAAGTCAACAGATACTGATTTGACAGAACTGTGACTGATGATTGGATAAGCAAAACATAGTTCAGATGGAAAAACAGACATAAAGTATGTGACAGAAAACGAGATAAGGCAGCATGATCTAATGTTCCTCCCTGGGACTGAGAGAAGTTCTATAATAACTTCAGAGGTTGTGATAAGGGAAAAATGAATGAAAGCTGGAGTAGTTAGGGAAAGCTTCATGAAGGAAGCAGGACTGAGCCGATTTTGTTGACAAGTAGGATTTGGTTATATGGAGGAAAAGGAAGAACTTATGCCAAAATAGTTCAAGACCACAGTAAAACTTGAGAAGTGGATGAGAAATTTTTCAAGGAAAGAAAGGTAGTGTTTCCATACATATTTAGACAGTGGTAAATAATGCAAATGCAGGAAATCAATTTAGCAAAAGATAATCCTTTTTTCAACTTATTCCTGGTGTGTTTAAAATGGTAGAGTCAGATACTCTTTCACCTTGATATGACTCCCTGGGGGAATCAATGGAAATCTTTTAATTTAGAGCAGAATCCCCATCTCGATATGAAGATGCGTTCCTATTTTCTGAGTTTAACAATGTGCTTGCAAGTCTAGAACAAATAACCAGGAAGTAAATGTTTTCTATAACATGCTGGAAAACTCAGATCTGACTGTCAGGGATCTGATTCTACTTTACACTGCCAGGAAAATCGCATTAGTATCTGGAGCAACTAGTATCAGTAGGTGAAGGAGATAAGTAATGAGGCAGAAAAAGAACAAGACGAAGACTGGATGTACAAAGCAATCTATGGTGAGGCCAGATATTGATTTGAAATTATAGTTGATTACACTGCAAAGAGGGCAGTATTTTCTCAGATGTGAACAAGGGACATTTCAAGACACTTTTTATGTGTTTGAACTCAGACCTCTCACTGGGCCCAGTGTGGGCATAGAGAGAGGAGAGGTAAGTGCATGAGGTCAGCTTCCTTTGTTTAGAAAAACACATTTCCTGGCTAGACTCTCCATTTGGGCCTTGAATAATAACAGATGAAAATATATTATCATACAGCCATAACATTTTCCTTCAGCTTTAACTACAAGTTTCCCCAGAACTTTATGTGGCTGAACTTTTATGTAGTCTTTGCCAATTAGTGAGTTAGAAATTCCTTCCTCAGTATATATTAATGCCCACCAAACAGTGGATCAAGCAAATCACTAGGGCCAAGTCTAGAGAACTGAACACAGAATACAGTATTATAAGTCAAATAAATGGCAAGAAAACAAGTGTTATGGGACTTAAAAAAACACTGTGGACAAATGGGATTAGAGGTGTTATGGAGCAGGTGGACCATGACCAGAGTCTTGAAGGGTTAGTAACACTCCATCAGACACAAGGGAAAGAATGTGCTTCAAGGGACAAGCACGTGAGTGAGGAAAGATGAACCTCAGTGTTTCTATTGGACAGTATGAATGAGGCCACAATTTTTTTCAGGAAAGTCTTGGTTGGAAGAACAGAATGAGTCTCCATAAAAGGAGTATCAACTCTCAGGCTACAAAGAAAGTGTGACTTTAGCATATATAATTAAACAGGGCCCCAGTGATTTTTGAGAAAGCTAGATATGTAATAAAAGGTGGTGTTTTAATAACTGTGACTAATGGAAAAGATGTAGGTTGGAAGAGAAGTCAAAGCCACAAGGTTAGATATATTGGCAGTAGTTTAGGTACAAGGGAGTGATGACCTGACTTATGGTCTGTCAAGCAAAGTTAGAGGAAGGGGCAAAGACTGGCCTTCCCTAAGATGGGTTCAGTAGCCTATGGGAGACCTACTAAGGAGGTTAGAATTTCTAAGTAAAAGCTTGAGAGGACTGGTATAGGAGGAAAAAAAAAAAAAAAAAAGCCCACTGCCTGAGAAAAACCTTTGGCACTACATAATTTAATGGTCCTCCTGAAATTTGTGCAAAGATGAAGCCCTGGAAACAAAGATAATGGAAAGTAGGAAGGTCAAGAGTGTGATCAGCAGGCCTAGGATCATTCAGTGGCGACAGAAAAGGGTCCAGCTTGTGGTTAGATCAAGGACAACAGTCACTCTGGTTCCTCAGGGCTTAATTTGTGATAGTGGAGGTTGGTTTCTCAAGGCTGCTTTCTCATGGGGGCACCTTACAGCTTAGCAGCCCCTTTCCATGAAGATGTCTTTCATTATTTAAGCACCTACCCAATTAAGAGTGTTGAATCCACAGAGATATATGTTGCTGGGTTTTAGGTAATGCAATTCTTTCCAGAGAGATAGTTCTGGATATCTTGAGGCATGGACATTAAGGGAAATTATTCTCAACCCTCACTACCTTTTAGAACCACCTTAGGGACTTTTAAAAAGATGATGGGAGGAGTGCTCCATGAGCTGATTAAATTAGACTCTTTGGGGTGGACAGTAGCATTATTACTTTTCTAATCGGCCCTGTGATTCCAAGAGACTTATAGAGTTTACATTGATGTTTGTTTCAGCATAAATTACTCACATCAGACTCACCTTGAGCAGATTCTTCATGGTCTCCTGCTGTGGGGTCAGTAATCTGCATTTCTTTTTTTTTTTTTTTTAATTTTATTTATTTGACAGCGAGAAACACAGCCAGAGAGGGAACACAAGCAGAGGGAATGGTAGCGGGAGAAGCAGGCTTCCCGCAGAGCAGGGAGCCCGATGCGGGGCTCTATCCCAGGACCCTGGGATCTGACCTGGGCTGAAGGCAGCCGCTTAACGACTGAGCCACCCAGGCGCCCCAGTAATCTGCATTTCTGAGAAGCACTGCATTTTTGAGAACTTGTAGCTTAGATGGATGTGCTTGAACATCCTCAATTGATAGATTCTAAGTAAGGTTAGGGGGCAGGGTTTCCTTAAAATGAGGTTTCTCCGAGTATTTACTTTGGAATTCTGAAACAGCAAAGACAGCTTTAAAATTCTTCTCTGAAAATGTATAATGATATCACTGGGTCTTGCGATTACATCCTGGGTAGAAGCTGGTTCCTTTGGCTGCAGAGGAGTTCTTCCTAAATCTACCACATCTATTAAAAAATGATGAAAAGAATCCTTGCAGTACTGAAGGTTTTATTAATAAACTTAATCCAAAAAGTTGTATCTGACAGCGTTGTCACCTATAGACATTTACTAGGCATCTTCTATATATAAGGCCCCAGTGATTCATGGGTATGAAATACAGCCAAGTGCTAATGGATGTTAGAGTCACATTAGAAAGGAAAGCGAAATGCAGAAAATGAAAAAAATGTAATTTTTCTAGCTTTATATTTCAGCATTTCAGGTCTGGAAACTGAGATCAAGGATTTGGTTTATTAGGACTTTTTTTTGTTTTTTTGTTTTGTTTTGTTTTTTTCCATTTTATCAGTCACATTTGCCATATCACTTAATCTAATATCCTCTGCAAGCATTAACCTTTCTATAAGTAGGGCAACACAACATGGTCTATCTGAAAAAATCAGTTTTAAAAATGTATAGTTTTCATTCCAAATAGACCACAATCTAATGATTATGACTAGTAGATTCTGCAGTCTGTGGGTATTTTTGCCTTTATTATAGTCAAAATATTGACCCAAGAAGAGTTCTGTAATTCACTCCTTGTATCATTTTGAAATGTATTGGCTTTATCATATTTACATCATACGTGTAATTTTCCTACCAAGGAATCGAGTTTTTTATTCTTTCCTTTTGTTTTTTACCCACTGTTGACATTCCAGGAATAAAACCCATTGTTTTATTGTTTTTGTTTTTCATTTTCTTTGCAAGTACTTTTTGACATGGTTCAATCACTTCCTTTCCCCACACAGTAAACAATCTCCTATCTTCATGAAGCCACTTAATGATCAAAAATTTTATATTTACTGCCCACTGCAATCTAAATCATTATCATTATCATTAACCAACTGCTCCAAAGCATGAACCAGTCCAGTGCATACATTGAGCAGGGAAAATAGTTTCCAGCCGTGGGCAATAGATGGTGGCCAGATGAGTTCAGTGTAAAGGGGGACAAGATGGTTGGATACCAGAGTAATAGCCAAGAGAGAGTTGGTATCTGCCATTTAATTTGTAACACTCAGGGAATTGATCTAAATGTAAGGATAGTGTTTACCCAGAACTTGGTTTACCTGATTACCAGAAAACGCTGAAATCATTTTGAGTTGATTTATCTAATCTAGGCTTATTGCATAGCCCTGTCAACAAATTTACCGATCAGATAGACTTTCTATCCTGGGAATTAATGTAATGTAACTTCCTTTGTTTGTTGTGAAATTTATTTATGTTAAGTTATTAAGTGACCCAGATCAAAACACGTGTGTGGTTTTTGTCTGTTATTTTTTGTTTTTAGGTTTGATTTAGGATTACTTCAGTCACTCATATCAATCTCTCTCACATAGATAACTGAGAGGAAAAGGTTTGCATAAATAGTAGGCAAGACAAAAAGTACTACAAACTTCCTCTCCCATTCTTCTCCTTCTCTTCCTTTTCATTCTCCTCCATTTCCCTTTCTCTCTCTCTTCTGTGTATATGAGTGTGTGTGTGTCCCCCATCTTCCCTCCTTCTCCTCATCCTCCCTCTATTTCAATTCTATAGCTTTTTGAAGAAGAAATATACACACACACACTTTTTTTTTTAATAGGAAGGAACTTCTCTCTAGTAGGAATCTTTGTATAGGGTTTTTTTGTTTTTTTTTTTTTTTAAGATTTTATTTATTTATTTGACAGAGAGAGAGAGATCACAAGTAGGCAGAGAGGCAGGCAGAGAGAGAGGAGGAAGCAGGCTTCCTGCCGAGCAGAGAGCCCGATGTGGGGCTTAATGCCGGGACCTTAAGGTTATGACCTGAGCCGAAGGCAGAGGCTTTCTCCCACTGAGCCACCCAGGCACCTCTTGTTTTTGTTTTTGTGTAAGACATCCTCATCCAGTTCAACAGGGGGCTACTGAAACTCATGCTACTTAGCCAAGTAATGAGAGTACTCATATCAATAGGAACTGGATGCCATAAACATTATATGAACAGAAAATAGGTACCTACATGACTTACCTTTTCCATATAACTTACATATCAGATATCTCATACCTTATTTTCATATTGGCATTGGTACTGAGAAAACCGCTATGTAATGGAAAGATTATTGCCTTGGAATCAAAGACCAGAAAGTTACCAATTTGATCTTAGACAAGTCATGGCTTCTGTGGTTTTCAGCAGCAGCTATGTATGTTAGATTCAACTGACTTGTTTATCTCCTTGGATTGTGGGTAAAGATCTAACGATAAAAAAAATAATAATAATAGGGACACTTTATTTTCAAAAGAGATAGTTTATAAATGAATAAATTCATTTTATAGTTAAATTATTTTCAAAAGCAATAGTTTATAAATGAATAAATTCATTATAAATGAATAAATACACAAATGTATATTTAGTATTTTAAAATGATAAAATATATAGGATGACTATTAATAAAGATACATTTTTGCAGTGGACAGGTGAGTAATCTCAACCTCCGTCTCATGTGTCTTCAGTTTTATTTACCAAATTTTTACTACACCTCAAAATTGGGACTATATCCCGCATGGCAAATATATTCACTATCTTATTGCTCTTTAATTAATTTTCAGTAGCTTCTGCAAGTGCTGACTAAAAGGCTCAATCATTCAGATGACTAAAAGCTTATGGGGAAGGTATTCTACGAGGTAGGTGAGGGGCATCAAGAGGTTTTGAGCATGTGCCTGGTCTAAGGCGTAAGCACTGAAATCAGTATCATAATGAGAAGACCACATTTTTAGTATTTGTCCTAGTTTTTCTCTTCTATTATATGATCCCTTTCAAAGAAAATACCAAAAGTCTATTTTGATTGTCCATTTAGCAGTTAGGTAACCTGAGAAATGAGGTGAATAACTGACTAATACCCCGTCATCACAATTTTGGTTCCAGCTTGCTAAAGAAAAATGAAGGGAAAGCAAGTCATTCAGATGGGCATCAAACAAGTAAATATTAAACACTCTATGCATCATCCTCAGACTAGATACCAGGGAAGGTATTGTAATCACTCTACATAGGGAGGATAAACTCAAGCTATATATGTTCCAGATGTTTTTAGACACACACTAAGAGATTATGAAAATGTTTGCAACTTACATAATGAGACTCCCTGAGTAGAGCAAAATGCACTGCCTGAGCTGATATAAAATAGCTAGAGTGAACAAGGAAATAAGACTGGCTTGGGGTTTTTATTATGATTAAGGGGTGGGGCCCATGTGATGGTTCCTGTGTATAAGCAGGATTTTTATGATTTGAATTTCCCACTGGCACAAAAGCAGAGAGCACCTGGCTTCTCTTATCACTTTGTTCTGTTGTAGAGTAGAATAAGGTGGAGAGAGGAGTGAGGCTTAAAAGCTGCTTGTAATTTAAGTTCAAAAAATTGAGTCAAACTTTATTACAGAAGTTTAAATCTGATGACCAAGAAGGCTTAAAGTGTAATTGTCACTGTAAATCACTGTAAATAAAAAATTTAAAATAACAAAGATTAAAAAGTGCAGTTATTATTAACTAGTCATAACTCGATTATTTATCAAAATGCATTTCATATAACAGGCAATATAAAGACCTTAAAGATGACCAAGTTGTGAACTAGAACAGTCAGGAAATGTTCTAGAAAGCAAATTAGCCTGGAGTTTGAAACATAGTTAGAATCTGGGTAGGCCAAGAGGATAGGAGGAGATTGTTCAGGCAAAACCCTTCTTTGTCTCTGCTGGAGCATTCATTTTGTCCGTGTCTTTTTTTTTTTTTAACCTAAGTATATACACATACGTAGAAAAATAGGGGCGCCTGGGTGGCTCAGTTGGTTAAGCAACTGCCTTAGGCTTGGGTCATGATCCTGGAGTTGCGGGATCGAGTCCCATATCTGGCTCCCAGCTCTGCGGGGAGTCTGCTTCTCCCTCTGACCTTCTCCCCTCTCATGTTCTCTCTCTCTCTCTCAAATAAATAAATAAAATCTTTAAAAAAAAAAAAGAAAAATAATCAGCTTTGAAGAAAGTTTATGATAGAATTTATGGCCCACTGTGCATGGAATGCTCAGCCGGAGACAATGAAAAATATATTTTAACTTTCGAATTGAGTAGTTATTATCTTTATGATTGCTGACTTTTCTTTTTCATTTATTTTTCCTTTGCCAGTTTGTTTGGTGATTCTTGCAGATAGGTGGGAAGGTGGGTAGGCATCGATGTCCAAACGGTAAAGCAGCTTTCCCTGGGGTCAAAGCAAATCACTGCATAAATCAACATACATGAGAATTTCACAGTCTCACAGCCTCAGGAGGATTTTTGAAAACTGACATGCTGGAGCTTTTCAAGTCGCCTTTGTATAATTTGCAGGGTATTCTCAGCATTACTCCCTCACTACTTCCTACAGAAATGTTAGAAAACTTCAGACGGCAGCTTTTGCCTTTGAAACTTTTGGATATTTTTCCACCCACAGCTTTGTTTTTGAACCTCGACTAGCAGAGGCAGCCTTATAAACTGGATTGCCAGAGCCCAGGGATAGCGCACCCCCAGTCGGCCAAATATGAAGGAGATTTTGCTGAAGAAATCTTCTGGTAGGCTCCCCCTACTCTAAAATGAGGATTTGGAAAGACTCAAAAGTCTTCTCTCTTCTCTCAAAAACTGGGCCCACAGGGCCTTGAACAATTTGTAAAACACAACAAAAGGAATCAAGATAAAAAAAAATCTATATACCCTCTGGCAGGGTTTTATGCATTCATACACAATTTCAGTGGGCATTCTATAGTTCCATGGAGGGAGTTTAGCTGTAAGGAGATGCTTCGTTGTTGTTTTGTTTATGAGAGAGAAACAGTTTCATTATTTAGGTGTTAAATTGAAAAAAAAGTGTATTTAAAAGAAATCCTAGTTAGCTTATTTTACCTTAGATCATCAGTGAGATAGTGAGGCTGAAGTTGTAATGGTATTTGTGGAGCTAATGGGAAGCAAGGAGATAATTAGCTTAGTACCCTATGGATAGGAAAATGCCTCATTTGCCAAGTGAAAGTTTTTACTCTTGAACACCAACAACACATTCACTTTCTTCTCCATACCTGGAATATTGGTTAAAAGCCTCGTAAAGGTCATTCAACACATATTTATTGGCATTTGATATTTGCTATTGTATTTTCTCAGAATATAAATTGAATTTTATTTTTATTTATTTATTTATTATAAATTGAATTTTAAAAAGAGTGCTTTTTGTTTTTGTCTTCAGGAAGCTCACAATCTGGTGTGGAAAATGGGTATAGGAACAGATAATTGTAACTAGTTTGATGAATACAATAAGAAATCTGGGTTGGTATGCATGTGAGAAAATGGGAGGGAGTCTACTAAGAAACGAAATGTACAAAAATAATATGTCATACACGTAGGTCAAGTAGAGAGAAAATTGCTGAAGAACTCACGAGCAATGAATGCTATTACTCCATATGTTTTATTGACAAGGTAGGGATACACACAGACACAGACACACAGACACACACACTATCTTAAAGGAATGGACAAATAACTATGAAAGTAGTCATGTTAGAAAATAATATATTTCTACAGCATTTTACTATTTTAAAATTCCCTCTCAAAGGCCTAATGTGACATTGTAGTTATTTGGTGTTTTTGATTTATAAGGAAAGAACTTAATTGGACACAATCATAAATTAAGTTATGAATAGAGCATTCTAATTTCCAGTTTTTTGACTTTTAGGTAAATATTCTTTTTAACAACTCTTTTTTCAGTGGGGAAAAGCTTTTCTTGAAATAGAGACCATAGGAGGGCCAAGGTAGAAATTACAGATATGAGCCAGGGTATCATTAAAGAGATGTAAGTTTGGGGGCGCCTAAGTGGCTCAGTACTTAAGCCTCTGCCTTCGGCTTGGGTCATGATCTCGGGGTCCTGGGATCGAGCCCCACATTGGGCTTTCTGCTCAGCGGAGACCTGCTTCCCCCTCTCTCTCTGCCTCTGTGCCTACTTGTGATCTCTTTCTCTCTGTCAAATAAATAATAAATAATCTTTAAAAAAAAAAGAGAGATGTAAGTTTGGGTTATTTGATTAATTGGGTAGTTTAGAACAAACAATGCCCTAATCTTGACATCCTAGTGATGAGAACAGATAAATAGTTTCTTATCAAATGAGAAAATATACGAAGCACAATAAAACATGAAATACTAGAATATAAAATAGTAATAGGCTATAAATAAAACAAATATGCTATAAATTATAGAATCATAAGTCCTAAGCATACTTAAGGATATTCAGTAGAGATAGAGAGGCTTAAAATGAATCAGAGGTGAGAAAGTTTTTAAAGGTAAAAGAAATGAGCAAAAGGATTAACTGTATGAAGTAGGAATGCTATTTTTTTCCAGAGGTAGCTGGAATGGGAAAGGACAAGAGTAACACATATGCTGAGATTTTTAAGTGGACAAGATGGAGCTAAAGGAAATTCATTTTTGAGTATAAGTAGCCTCAGAAAGTTTAGAAGTTGAGACATCTTCTAAAAGTAAATGTGTAAAAAGATGAGGTTTGGGACTGAGACAATTGGAGAAGTTTTAGAATATGTAATATGAGGAGTGGGACAAAGAGATGAATAAAATGATTGAGGAGTAGATGAAGATCCAACTCAGATTAGATAGCAAGGATGAATAATGGAACTGGTTAGTATATTGGGGATCTACAATTATACCAAATTAGAAGCGGAATATATGCGAACAGGAGATAAATGTCCTGGTTGAGAGTATTGTTTTGGAATAATGTGAAAAATGTTGGGTGGTGGTAGAAAGGATGATGAAATGAATGGATTTCTGAGACAGCAAATCTCAGCTATAACATGAAATAAATTAAGTAGTTGTGATGGGGATTAAAAAATTAAAAGATTTTTTTCAGGAGTAAAGACAATAGAAACTTAGGTATGGAAGTAATGAATGTTTATTATAATATTTATAAGAAAGACACAAAATAATACAGCCTACACAAAATAGCAGTTAAACAGAGGTGGCAAAATATCTTATAAATGTGAGGAAAATTAATAGAACCATGATCACAGTGAAAAGTTTAATTCATATTAAGAATTTAAAAAACCAAAGAGAACATAAGTGTGGATATATAGAATTTTAATTGCTGAACCAATTCACTCAATTATTCGATGTAACTAGTTGGTAGTCAGCAAATAAAGAGAGATGCATTATTTTGTTCATATGAAAGATTTAAAATCATGTACTTGGTCAAATTGGGAATTTCAATATATTCTTGAAAGTAGAGAACTGACAGTTTAAATTCTCTGATTATGATGTTGCAAAGATAGAAATGAATAAGATAGTAATCACCAAGTGATTTTAACCACTTCTTTCTTCAGAATTACCTGGCTATTTTATAACAAAACTTAGAAACATTGCTAAAGATTTAATCGAGGAAAATGTGTAAACTTTTAGTAAAAAAGATTGGAAAATATACTGAACATTCAACATAAGCTATTATAAATAGTATAAGAATATTAACCAAAATAAAATATTAATGACAATATTGAAAATTAATGAATTGATCAATAAAATAAAAAGCATATTTAAAAATTACTTTGTTAAAAAGAATTTAAGTAGATCCCTGAATATGAAGTATTATTAGAATCTATTATCTATCTATCTTAACCGCAGAGTTATTTGAATTATAAAAGATTACATGTGAATTTATGTTAGTAAATTTGAAATCTGGGTTTTTTTTCCATAAAAAATATAAATAAACTGCCTCAAGAAGATGTAAAAATCCTAAGTAGGTTTTTTAAAATACAGAAAAATTTTATGAAATAATCGGCACTTTAATGACCACCTAACCCAGGAAGATTTGGAAGTTCTAATTTTCTAAGATTTTTTTCTAAATCATTCAAATTATTCCAGGGTATAGAAAAAAATTACAAATATACCATCAATTCATTTGAGATAGCTTGAAGTTAATTAATATATATTTATATAAATATTAATATGTGATGTAATATGTTGTATAATTATGCATCATATAATTATTACATATTAGAAATAATTATATAAAATAATATATTATGCATAATAATATATTATAATATAACACACATTTTATATATATAATGTATTTATTATATACACTCATACCTTGAAAATACTGTGGGTTTATGTCTAATCCACAATAAAGCAAATATTACAATAAAGTGAGTCCAGTGAATTTTTTGGTTTGGCAGTGCATAGAAAAGTTATGTTTACACTATACTGTAGTCTATTAAGTACGTAATAGCATTATGTCTAAAAAATAATATACATACTTTAATTTAAATACTTTATTACTAGAAAATGCTAACTATCCTCTGAGTTTTCAGCAAGTTGAAATCCTTTTGCTGGTAAAGGGTCTTGACTCAGTGCTGATGGCTGCTGACTGATCAGGGTTGTGGTTGAAGATTGGGTGACTGCGGCAATTTCTTAAAATAAGACAATGATGAAGTTTCTTGCATCAGTTGACTCTTCCTTTCACAAATGATATCTCTGTAGCATGTGATGCTGTTTATTAACATTTTACTCAAAGTAGAATTTCTTTCAAAATTAGAGTCAATAATATTCTAAATCCTTTGTGTTCATTTTAACAGTCTTTACAGCATCTTCATCAGGAGTAGATTGCATCTCAAGAAACCACTTTCATCTCTTATCCATAAGAAGCAATTCCTCATCCATTCAAATTTTATCATGAAAGTGCAGCAATTCAGTCACGTCCTCAAGCCACTTCCAATTCTAGCTCTTTTAAGTTTCCACCACGTCTGTAGTTACTTCCTCCACTGAAGTCTTGACCTCCTCAAAGTCATTTATAAGGGCTAGAATAAACTTCTCCACATCCTCGCCAACATCTGTCATTTCCTGTCTTGTTAATTTTAGCCATTCTGACTGGTGTGAGGTGGTATCTCACTGTGGTTTTGATTTGTATTTCTCTGATGCTGAGTGATGCGGAGCACTTTTTCATGTGTCTGTTGGCCATTTGGATGTCCTCTTTGCAGAAATGTCTGTTCATATCTTCTGCCCATTTCTTGATTGGATTATTTGTTCTTTGGGTGTTGAGTTTGAGAAG